>LS585454.1:161367-197088 GCA_900490775.1 Pristionchus maxplancki
GAAAATGCTTATCTCGTCGAGATCTACAATATTCACTATCACATGTATAGGTTTGATAAAAAATTCCGGAGGTACCACATACACCCTGGTTCCGGAGTGGGTGCCATGGGGTCTGGATCGGGTTTGATGGTACCGCTTCCTAGGGTCGATTTTCGAGTTCTACGTAAAAAGTTAACCCTAGGGCGCTTTTAAAATCACTAGAAAGTTGAATGGGCTCCAATTTAGAGCACTTTGAAAATGGAGGTCACCATGGGTCAAAATATCGATTTTTCTCCCTTTGATGCACCTGTAAAGTGCTCCAATGAAATTTTTTGAATGTTTCTATTAGTATTTATTAACTTTCAGCACATTTGTGATGAAATGGAGTGGTTTGCGATATCATTTCAAAAAATTATTTTTGGGCCGCCGGACAAAAGTGCGGGCTTTTTTTTTTTCCTATCTCAGAAATTTCTGATTTTTGGATATTTTTTAGCCATACATAGGCGCTTTAAGAAAAACATACTTTCATTCTGCGGAAATCGGTATTGCCAAAGTTGCACCATAATGTCGGTCACCCGACCGCTCCGCACCGGCGCATCAGCCAGGAATGAGTTTCAATATTTCGAAATGTTGTCCGAGCTTTCCTCTTCCTAATTCGCTTTTGGAAAAGTTTCTATCATCATTTTGAGCCGAGTTATGATCATTTTGGTATTGCGAATTTCGCGAAAAACTACCGTATCCTCCATCTTTGACCTACCGTAACCCGAAAATGGGACCCGTTATCAAAAATCCGGAAACGTAGTTTGAAAGAGCATCGTTCATAGTACCTTAGATAAACTTGGTTGGCGGATAGGACATATGTTTTGCTACCGCCGCGGCGTGGGTGATTCTCTGGCGATTCGTCTCATATGATATTTATACATTGCATAGCTGATCGCTGATCATAGTTACTATTCTCTCGAATAACTCTGATCTACGGCATCCTCTTGCTCTCCGCGCCGCTCAGATCGAAAATCATCCCATTAGCATTCCCGTCTTATCGTGATAAGCTCAAGGCATTCTTCAGCATATTCTCATTCTTAGCTCCTCCTTCGTTGCATACCGTACGTAGCTTACTCTGGTATTTTTTACCACTAGTCACCCCACCTCACTCCCCACTGGGGGAAACATCAAAGGTGCCGATGGGGGACCAGTGAGAAGAAATTCCAGAGTACAACCCAGTCTTCAGAACAGTTGATCGCAGTCTGAGCAATGGGAGACTTCGACTGGAGCAAGGACAACCATCTGGCTGCTGGGATTCTGTTTCCGGTATGCTATTTTTTGCTCATTTTCTATATTTATCTTTTCTGAACGGTCAAAAATAAAATTTAATCGTTCGTAGATGGCACTATTCGGTTTCACGTGCAATCTGTGCGTGGTCGTATTCCTCAACTCCATGCCCTCATTGAATAACTCCTTTGGTAGCCTCACGCTATCTCAGGTCAGTTGAACTCACGTGTAGATGATGTTTCTCGGCTTCCGAAGCATGACTCATTCGTGTTGCTTCTGTCCACAATGACGTAGGCTGTCAAAATGAAAATTTAAATTTCTTCTTTCAGGCAATAGTAGACAGCGTTCATCAACTGCTACTGGCTTTCTTCCTGGCACCCACCATTTATTTGTAAGCAAAACAATAATAAAATCAAAGCAAAAAAGCAAACGGAACTTTCAGTCAAAACACGGACATGTACGATATCTCGCACCAGTTTGGCTTTGCGACGCTGCTGGCATACGAGGTAATCTGTGTAGTCTGAGAATGGCAAACAAAGATATACTGCGCGCTCTCTCGCCTAGTTGATCGGTAAGGGTGCACATGAAGAGAACCATATTTTTGCCATCGCTAATGTGTACAAATTATACTACGAGGCATTTCGAAAATGCTACAGATCGCCTACGAAACCTTTGCACATAAATGATAATCATCCAATCACAGACTACATTCAATTACTATGACTAATAATAAAATAATTTGTTAATTAATTAACTAATTAATCATTTTTAAAGATCTGCTGCTTCTCGCATGTGTGCATCTCTGTGAATAGATTCGTCGCAGTCTCAGCTCCGTTAGCCTACGGAAAACTGTTCAGGTACTTTCGGTAAGTAGAAATCGTGCTTGAAAAGCTGTTTTTCAGCCCGAAAAACACCCGCATCATAATTGCAATTACCTGGATTCTCGCTATTGGAATCCTCACGTACACGCTGCAAATTTGTATGTTTTTGCTAATTTTTTTGCTTTTTTCCCTTATTACCGCATAATCACGGCAATTTTCTCATTTTTTTGGTTTTTAGCATCCTAACAACCGTGTAATTTGTTCAGTGGACTGCGACTTCTACCTGCCAACCGGCACGTGGATCTACACGTTCCGCGACAATCCGGTGTGCAACAAAGTGAAGTGGTGAGAGTCTTTGATTCTCGAAAATAGAAATTCGAAATGGTCAGGTTCGGAGACTTCTCGCTCAATTGCATCTCGGTGATCATTGTGGCCGTGTTGGATATTGCTTCGATCGCGAGGTTGCACTGCATCAATGAGCGACATGTGAGCAATTTTGAGCGGAAACGCTGAAAAAATGATGAAAACCAAATGTGAAGATGGCCGTTTTTTTCAGAATCTCGATGCAATCTCTGCACAAAAACGTAGCAGGCAAATCGTACTCGTCTACCAGGTATTGTCCAATACTTCTCGGTTACATGAAAAACAGTAACAATAACAACAACAAACTGTAATTCAGGCCGCCCTTCAAGGCATCCTCTTCATCACCGAACTAATTACCTACTTTCTCCTCTCGAGCTACGCGAGGAACAAGTGGGAGGCGTACGCACTCACGACGATCTCGTGGTGTCTGGTGAACGGGGCAGATGGGTAAGCGATATCTATTTTCCTGTACTTGTGGTGTTCACCGGATCTACAAAAACCAGAGCAATAGGCTCGATAGGAACCGTGAATGGGTAAGAGGTCATCATCTCGGTATTGCTCACGCTTGTCTGATTGGTCGACCCGTGCAATAGTGTGCAGGGGAGGAAGAACCGCTGTCTTACTGTACCCCAGCGCGTCGGGTGATCGAAAGTTAATGAGGGCGCTGCGCATGGGGATGGGAACGAAGAAGAAGGAACCCTTTCTGCATGAATGGATTGTTGAGACACACACCAGACTAATTATTTCCATTCTGAGAAAAGTATTTCCATATAGCACATTCCCATTCTGAGAACATAACGGTCGTACACGAGCTCTAAGATAAAGAAGGGAATATCGTTTTCCAGCCTCATCGTGCTGCTGCTCAATCGCGACTTCCGGCGGCAGCTGAAGAAACTCGTGGCATGTAACCATTCTGCCCCTGAATTCGCAAAACTGACCCAATCGCAGGCGGCGGTGCAACGCCCGTCGGCAGTCTGACGCACCAACGAAACGACGCCGCTCTGAAGACATCGACGACGGCGGCGTCGACGACGATACAGCGAGTATGAACTGGAGGCACAACAACAATAACAATAACAACACACACAATAACAATAACAATAACAATAACAAAAGAAAATAATAACAGCGCTTATCGTATTTGGGTGCACCCGCCGTCGTCGCCGACAACGAACAACTCGCGCGTGCATTTGTTCTGATCGCTTATTCGCACCGCCGGAAAAACTCCTCAGCGGGCGGCGTTTCCACACACTTAGCCCTTTCATGCCCGTTTAGTCATCCCAACTACTTTGATTAAACCCATCGAGAAATGCCACCGCATATCATCGTATTAGTTTATTAATCGAGTGTCTGTCTATAATTGTAATTCATATACGTAACCGTTGACCAGTAAAAGGAGTGAAAGGTCATACGACTGGCGATGCATCACCACATAATTGTATGACTACAGACGTTGGCATTTCGCTATACCATAGCTCAAAACATAATGTCCATTGGATTTCCGACTCGTGTTTCACATTGTATCCACTTTGTTTCCACCATTATCTATTTATTTCTGGATGCGTGTTGAACTCAGTTCTACCGAAACGTCCGCAACAGTCGCCCTTCGTCACAGCACGCCCAGGCCCAGAAGTATACGCTGCCTGTACTGGGCAGTGGTTAGGAGAACGACGATAGAATAAGAAGATGAGTGGAACATTATCATTATCATCGCAGCTCCAGCAATAGCTGTAAAAATTGTAAAAACTCAATGTTTCACAGAATAAAGCGTACCAGGGTTTCCAATATCACTATCTATTTCATTGAAGATTTGAAGTTGAGAATGAGATAAGGAAAATGTCGAAATACATAATAAAGAAGTTATGATATACGATTGTTGCTGACACTTGCGCATTTTGTAGCCTGTTATCATTCAATTTTATTATTTATGGGCTCATGCGTTCACGTTCGCATAATTGGTTTGCACAATGTTGTGGGATTCTGTCTCTTCAGTAGTGAGAGGAAGTTTGTTTGTACGATCAGCAACCAAAGTCGATGCTGAACTCTGCTGAAACTGAGAGAGATAACGAGTGCGTCAGGGTAAACAGAGAAAGGGGGGGGGGGGGTTTCGAAGGTAACCATTCTCACTCTCAATTCTGGGATCATCAATGGGGTTGTTGGATCGAATCTTCCATCGAGATGACAAAAACGGCGGCAATCAACCTATCTACATGATCTATCCGTCGAAGGTGAGCCACGTAGCTTGCTCTAACTATAATTTCACGGGATTTTCATATATTACTGCGTCGTGAATTCGTTTTAAGATTGATCTTTTTGTCGAACCCAATTTATCAACGTTGTTGTTGCAGGAAGCAAAGCAGATCCCGATCGACTACAGTGGAAACAAGGGGGCGAGTAAATATTTACTAAACTAACCGTATGGGGCGAAGTGGTGTAGTGGTCTAAGGCGCCCTCCCATTCCATCCCATTCGGGTTCTATTCCCGGTCGTGACACCGCCGCCCCCGCCCCACCAAGGCGCCCGAAAGGGACATTGGTAGTGACTAGATCACGCGGTAAAGTAGGTCCGAAGAAGAGATTAGGCCCTCCGGAATGAATTGGCCTTTAATTGTTCACTGGCCTAGCAGCGACACACCGTAGGACGAAAATTCCTAGAATAACGGTGCAACCTTTACCTTTACCGTATTTGAACTCGACTTGCTGCAGCCGCAGCCCTCAGGCGGAGGAGGCGACCAGCCGACGCAGCCAGGCGGTGACGGTACTGGGCAGCAGGTAATCTCTTCGTGGGCCGTGATTTTCTTTTTCAAAAATACTTACAAATATATCTGGATGTTGCAAATATCAGACACCCTCTGGAGATGGAAGAGGGCGGCGTCACGGCTCACCGGGAAAGCACCACCACAAAGAGAAGCATGTGAGTGCAACGGTAGGTGCAGCAAAAAATTGTGTATTTCATTTTTAATTCATTTCTACAAGAAAGGATATTTTTGAGGATTTACAGGAAATTGGAGGTAGATTTGGGCGATTGAAAGATTTCAGGATAAGAATAAGTCGGAAAAGAAGCATGGCGAGAAGAAGCATAAGGGTCACAAAGGAAGGGTGAGGAGCGGATATTCAATGATTCATTCAATCATTTAAATGTTATTTGGATTGCAGAAGAGAAGCAAGAGTGGATCCTCTTCTTCTGGCTCTTCCTCTGATTGATGCTCCCTGCGTCTGTTAATTGATCGATTAGGAGGAAAAGTGTCCCGTGATTCTTACTGTTTTATTTTCATTTTTCTCTGTGACGGTTTATAGCTGACGCTTACAGCCGATAAACTTTTACTTGTCTACAATTATTACTTTTTTGAATGATGGATTTGTTTGCGCAATCTTCGATGCATTAGAACAACCGCAGACTTCTCAATCGGCTTGGTTGACAAAATGCCTCCTGAATTATTTCGAGCAATTCACGATGTATCTTGCTGCAGTTCAGTATCAGTTAATGTTATTCTCATCATAATTATTCTTCTGAGAACTCCGAATCGTTTGAGGTTCTTTCTCTTTCAGATGTTTCTATACAATACAAGCTTGCAGATCGTATTCTATTATTCTTGTAAATTTCGCCATATTGGAATTGTTAACTGCGCTCTGCTCATTGTTTGTGTACAATTGGTGATTCAAATGATCATCGCGAAAAAGCGGTGTCGTTTCCATTCAGTTTTGTTCGATCGCCTTCAGTAGATCCGGAAAAATACTTGATCCTCTCCTTTCTGGGCCCTTGCCGGATCACAGGTACGCATTCTGCGGCCACTGCAAATCCAGCCGTTATTGTTACAGCATTACCATGAGATTACCATGACATTAGTATCATAGTAATCCTGAAAATTGTTCCCCAATTATTCATCTGAAACTTTATTTGAGCATGTAAAGTTGAGACGTTGTCAATTATAAGTGGCTGTCAGGTTCGGCTCGACTCTGCTTCGCCGCCTCGGCATTTGTGGCTCACGGGCACACTCACCACAGCGTCCTGCTGTTGTTCAGTTTCTGTTATCGGTGAGTTACGAAAAGAGGGTGTCATCAAGGGACGGCTTCGCAAGAAAACATCTCTTCATTTCACGTACTCTCTCACCAGTCAGGGATACGAGAGAGCACGCAAAATGAAGAGAGTCATTTTTTTGCGAAGCCATCCCTAGAGTCAACAATTATGCAACGCAGGTTCATCGCAATCAAGTATTGCACGCCTCGGTTACGATGCCTACTAGCAGCGCTAGTTATAATCTACGCGCCAACCGCTCTTGTTTTCGTGGGTTTTGCTAATTTCCCTTTCTTATTCTTTTGATAAAAGCTGCAGACATTGTACGCCGCCGCTCCACTTCTATCGCCAACTCAGTTACAAACAATAATTTCGAAGATGAACGTAGACTACGGACCGGCAATGATGATAGGCCAGTAGCAAATTGCGACTAGATTTCGAAATACGACTAATCGTCTCTTTATTCCGAGTGCTCTCTTTCCGGTCAGAGAGGCGAGAGAGCACGCGAAATGAAGAGACGATTACCCGTATTTCGAACTCTACTTGCGACTGAATGAGCAAAATTTGTCGCAGGTGTGGAGAAGACTACAACAATCCGCGTTGGTCTCGCGCTACTACTGAATAAGACCATTCTAATTTACCCAATTATTGTTACCATCTCAATTCTTTTTCATCGATTTCTAGCATCAAATTTGATGAGCGAGCAAAGCAAGCGAATGCATCGGGAAATACTGAAAGTAAAAGCAAAAATTCAAATTATGCAGCACTCTTTTTCATTGGAGGCTCTCATCTTTCATGCGATGCTGCCTTTGTTCTATGTCGTGGCATTCAGTTTAAATATCGCTAGAGAGAAGAGGTTGCTAAGGCAAGTGGAGCGGACGGACTACTTGGTTATTACGGTGAGGTCAAACTGAAAATATTGGCTCATAATATAAAATAAATACAGATAGCCGCGCTTACCTTGGCCTGCAGCCCACTTATCACGCTCTACTTCATTCGTCCCTATCGACGGTAAGTCAACTCTTTTAAATTTTCATCATATTTTAAACAGTAATTCAGAGCAATCAGCTCGACTCTCGATTGTCGTACGGCCAAAATCTCTCAGGCTTTGCAGCGAAGAAGAATGTGAATTGTCGAGAATGAATGACCGAAAAATAAAAGATACATCGTTGATCACATACACGCAACAGTGATCCGCACCTGCCACTTAGTAGGGGAAATTGCACCTGTTTGGCACAATCTAGGCAAAGTTTCGGAGAAGAAACATCACCCACTCTCCAGTTGACTTGATGCAACTCTTCTATCCCGAGCCCGATTCGCTGACTGTTTTCGGCCCCAACAATTCTAGCTTTTCTCTGATGCTCCTAGTGAGATCTGAGGCCATTCATCAGTGCAAAGGCCTCTATTTTCTGGCAGTTGTCGTTGAGGTTTTTTCCCTCATATGAAAACAAATTATAATTAATTCGGTAGGTCACGACTCTTGTTGTTGGCTATGCGTTACACATTCGAGGCTTTGTGTTGTCATGGAAGCTTAGGGTAAGTTTGATTCAATTTTTTTAATCAAAAAATGACATCATTTTGAGGCGATTCACGTGAATTTCATGATAATCACTGCCGGAATGTACTCGGTTATGTTATCAGGAGCAATTGGCCGATTGATAACGATTCCCTACGAGACGAGAGTTGTGCAGTTTGCAGGTATACCAGGACTGTAATTTCATACTATTTGTGAATTCAAGGTCTGCATGTAGCACCGATTCCCTTCTTGGCCGTGCTCAGACAAGCCAGTTACGTTCATGCTTTCTTAGTATTATGGATCTGGGCGATAGAGCGGTATGGCACAAATCTTTATTTTGAAAATAATTCAAATTTCACAGCACTTGCGCCACCATTTACGTCTCCGATTACGAGAAGCGGCAGCGATTGCACATTTCGATATTCCTCAATATTTTGTTTATTCCCTGCAGCTACGCCGTGGCCTACTCTGCTGTTGAAAGTATTTTCGTTTCACCCGATATTTCAAAAATGTAAATTGATTGCAGGAATTTGCAACATGTTTCTCGGTACATTTATTGCTCTTGGGCCGACAGTTCTCTGTGCTCTGGTATCGTTCCTTTCCATCTTTACTTAATGTTGGAATACGTTTTCTTCTTTTCACACTAGATTGCAAAAAACGGGCAATTCTCTCTTCATTTTGCGCGCTCTCTCGCCCGGTCGACCGGTGAGAGAGGGCGCGGAATGAAGAGACCCGTATTTCACACTCTATTTCAGACACTCTTTTTGTCATTCAAATGGTGATTCAAGCTCTTCATTTGACAGAATTTTTTTTAGCTACTCCGCTACCTCGTTCGCTACAACGAGGGGCGTCTCGGACGCATTACCCATCGCATCGAGCGCCATCCCGACGAGTACTCGCTCAGTCTGCGAGTGCAGCTGAAGGAGAACATCTGGAGCATGAGGGTGAGATCGGGAGCGTTGAATGCACCTGTCCACCCTTCAGCGAAAAACGTACGAGAACTCGGATCATTTGTTTCTGTGGTTTGCTTATGAAATCATGTGCTCTATGTCTTCAACATTCGAAAATTGTGATGATGGTCGGGTGGAAAACATCCAGTAGAGCGCGTAGAATGTGAAATACTCTCGCCGGGTCATGGATACGAGATAGCACGCAAATGAGGAGAGGCATTTCTTGCGAAGCAAACCCTAAACCAGGCATTCAGAAGATCGAGTTCGGCGTGTACCTCCTCGCGGGCGGACTGGCAGTCAATCTGGTCGTCATCTTCGCTCCCGTTCTCCTGCTCACGGCCCCCGATCAGTTCGAGCTGCTGCAATGGCTGACGTGCGGTGGGAATCTGTCGTTTGCGCTGTGAGTAACTCTCTATCTATCCGGCGCATATATCATAGGCAACGATTATCTCTTCCTCCAATCGATCGTGACGCTCTCTTTTTACTATACTCTGAATTTCGAAGCGTTGTAGTTGGAGCGGGTCGTTGTAGAACAAGCAAATAGGAAAACAGAGACTTGGCGCGATAATTGATCAATTTTCTCAGATTTATCTTTTGCTCTTCGCCCTGGCTGGAGGTGGCGATTGCCATGCACACGGGACGAGTGCCCACACTGATGAGGCTCGTGCTGAGGAAGAACTAGTGAGTTGTTTTGACATTATTGGCAGTTATTTCGACATGCTTGTACTCCTGAGTGTTGCCAACGACCGGTCGAAGTGAAGACGAGGAGAATGGATCGAGAAAGAAAGCCATCTTTCAGTTTCTACAAAGAAGACCCCGCGCCGAAGAAGGAGATCGACAGCTATTTCGATCAATTAGACAGCCAGTGGAGCAGCGGATATCGGATACTTGGAGCTGGGAAGAGTAACAAATAAAAAAAAGAATAAAGAAGGATTTACTCTGATACAATTCTTGAGTGATCCAATTAAAGGGTGCATGGTCAGTGAAACGAATATGTTTTGTATTGCCAACCTAGTTTCCTAATTTCCTCATTTGCCCGGGAGGTCTCTGATACCAACAGACATAGTCAGAGTTCGCCCCATACCGGAGTCCAGACGCGGCCCTGCAGAAACGATCTCTGTTGTGGCCCCCAGTCCCTACAACACTAGAGAGGACGGACGACAGTGTTCACAAACGACTGACGAGCAAATGGGGAATGTGTGGAGCTCCAGGAGCGCTCGAGAGAGAATAAGAGACAGAATGGAGAAAGAGACCGTCTTGCACCTTTGCTGCGGAAAGGAAGAAGGAAAGGGCAGGAAGACAGCCGACAGTAAATATGTACCTTCACCGCAATATCCGCGGCTAGTCTATTTCGCTCCCATTTCCGCTCTGGAATGAGTTGGTTGGTGAACACTCTGACTGCATATTTTGGCGGTCCTTTCGGATGATGTGAAGCCGATGAAAGCTCCTCTCCTCGTCCTCTTGCTTCACTTCTCCTTGGCATTATCCGTAAGTAATTTCCACGTATTCCAACTTTTGGGGCTTTGGGGCGTTGATTTAGCACTGCAACCGGCCAATAATAAAGGATATCTTTCTAGTCCGCCGCCGTTGTTACACCTCCGTGCCCGACGAAACAGAATGCTGCGTCATCGAGCTTGGGAGGATGGTAAGTACCATTACTCTATCGACCGTTAATTAACTAATTAATTGATCTGCCAATTAGCTAATTACCAAATGAATTATCAGGACGGCGCTCGTGAACGAGGAGTGGATCGCGTCCTTTGTCCTTATCGCCGTCGTCATCAGCGCGTTCGTGCTCATCTCGGCAGTCTTCGGACTCACGATCTGCATTTTCTCCCTCCTCCCATTTTCACCACCGTCAGAGTTCGAAGTAGAGCCACGTAAGGGGCCATTCGAACTCCTCTAAATATATTGATTATTGTTGTCGCGAAAATGCCTCTGCTTTAGAGAAACATTACTTACCCGAAATAGTGAACAGCAACCAGCAGGCAAGGGTCATTCATAATGGCAAAGCGGTATTGGTGCGCCTCTCCCGGAATAAGAGAGACCATGAATGACGCTAAGGAAAGAAACAACAAACACCAAGATCATTCTGATCGTTCATTAGGTGCACATTTGGCTTACCGAGGGACCTTGTAAAATATAAAATTATCCTCTGTTTTGATGAATCCGATTTCAATTTTTGTGCAATTCCGTTTCCTTCTACTTTTGCACAATTCCTTTGCGACAAAGTTCCATTGTATAGCAGAGATGTTCCATCTCCATTTCTGAATCACAGTCTGGGGTTGTTCAGCCAACGCGAAGGGGGTGCGAGAACGGGGAGAGTGCAGATAGTAGAAGCGAGATAGCATGCAGAATAGTGAGGGTGATGTGTCACCACGAGTTAGTCTTGTTGAACTTTTGCTCACAAGTGAATGCTATAAGAGCCCGTTTGCCTAAGAATCGGACAAATCCCCAGGCATCTGGCACAGTGAAAAAGTCTCGATTTTCTCAAAATGTGGGTTTCATGGGTTCTTGAGGATGCTGATGACAATAGGCATATTCATTTTGCATATTGAGCCTCCGTTGGCTTCAGACGACGTCACGTCGAAAACAGTTTTTATTTTATGCCGGCTTATCCGATTGCTCTAAATTTTCAAGAAAACGGCTCCTGGGGTAGAATTTGATGGCGGTCTCGCCTGTAATTTTTATTTTTCAATAACTTCAAAAATTAATTAATTAGAAAATGTATCTTTTTAATAACTCATTTGCGAAAGTGGAGACCCATCTAGAAAAATCTGTCATGAAAAACGGAATGGGATATAATTTTTTCAGATTTTTAAATTCAAATGTTTTTGAGGGAAAAATAGAAGTGTGTGAAAACATCGTTCGTTCACTCCCTCCATTGATCCCTTCCCATTGATCTACCCTCGTCTAGGGCGAGAGTGTGTGTGCGATAGAGAGAGCGCAGACAGGCAGAGGATGGAGGAAGGCCGAGGAAGGGGTAGATCAAAGAGAAGGGAAGACCGGAAGTATCGATGGAGGGGTGAATGACCGATATTTTCGCACATTTTGATTTTTCCCTCAAAAACATTTGAATTTAAAAATCTGAAAAAATTATATCCCAGTCCGTTTTTCATGCCGGATTTTTCTAAATGGGTCTCTACTTTCGCAAATGAGTTATTAAAAAGATACATTACCTAATTAATTAATTTTTGAAGTTATTGAAAAATAAAAATAACAGGAGAGACCGCCATCGAATTCTACACCAGGAGCCGTTTTCTTGAAAATTTAGAGCAATCGGGAAGGTCTAAATGAATCAAAATCCGTTTACGACGTGACGTCATCTGAAGCCAACGGAGGCTTAATTTGCAAAATGATGGTGCCCACTGTATTCAGCACCCTCAAGAACCCCCGAACCCAGATTTTCACGGAATTGACTATTTTTCATTGTGCCAATCTTTGTCCGATCCTTACGCAAACGGGCTCATAAATGGCATAGGGGGTTGCCCCATCTAGCATCGGATCATGAAGTGTTTCATCCTCCTCGCATTCGTCGCCTTCGTCTCATTCGAGCAGACCGAGGCTGCACCCAGTCAGCCCACGTACCAGTGCAGTTACAAGGTGAGATTTTGCAATTATTAGGCAATTTTTGACATTCGAATGTGAAATTTGGTTTTTTGAAGGATGGTCAAGTGATCGAGACGGGCTACCCCACTCGCCCCATGACTGCTGATGAGAAGCAGCAGATGGTCGAATACGAGAAGCAGTGGGACCAGTGGGGTGTGCAGGTAAACACTACTCTAGGGAGATACATTTTTAGAACATTTTAGAACACAAATTAATGGTTAAAATTTTTAAAAAAGCTCAAAAAAGAACAGCAAGAACACATTATTTTTCAGTTCGCTCTCTTCATGAAGGGTCAAGGAACGATGTCTGCTAACCCTGTGATGCCCTGCTTCTGCCGTAAACCATGCAAATTCTGATAATGCATCACAGATAAATCTTGAAGTTAATTACTGTGACTGATTGTTATTCTGCGTGTGAGAAAGTGTATCTTGACAAAGAAATTGAACACGACGAGCCGGTGAAGTAGAGAGATTTGTGAGAAATCGTGATCGCACAGCGAGAACTTTTGTGAGAAAGTGCGCATTGCGGGAGACGAGGGAAATCTCTTTATATGTATCCACTGCTGAATAAATGTTCATTTGCGATTCAGCTCGAAGGAGAAGAAAAGAGATCAAAGCAAACAAGAGTATGGCCGAGGAATTATCTTAAATTGTAGAGGTTTAATTTCGGAATGCGCATCGACAGAACAGGAAAAAGAAAAGTTAAATCAAATTTATCGAAAATTGACTATGATGAGATGAAGAGATGGAAGACATTAGCTAGGATGAATACGGTTATCGCTCCGATGAAACTTCCGAACTGAGAATGTTTTCATGAGATTGATAAGAAATAAAAGATGTGTACCTGGGTGACAAATCCACAGATGAAGAGAGCCTTGGGATGGGATGAATGGGCAAGACGAGAGGCAGCT
The DNA here is from genome assembly GCA_900490775.1 of Pristionchus maxplancki. NCBI lineage: Eukaryota > Metazoa > Nematoda > Chromadorea > Rhabditida > Neodiplogasteridae > Pristionchus > Pristionchus maxplancki. The sequence continues at coordinate 174,798 of LS585454.1, forward strand.
GCGGTACGGAGTAGGGAGAGCAATCCGGCTGAGAGACCGGATGAGATCTGGAAATGATTACGGTAGAGTACGGTAGGGGTACGGTACCAACCGGAAGGAGCACTGAGGGAATCGATAGTTCGATAATGGAGAGAATGATAATGAAGAGAGTGGGAATTGCTGCTACTAGGGAGAGAAGGGACATATGAAGAGTGGATGAGAATGAGTAGAAATGTTGAACGAAACAGAAGATGGGATTCGTTAGAACGAACAGGTTCGTGCTCAGTGAGTACACCTGCGAAAATATGGGATTTATCTAACAAAAAAAGAAAAAAAAACACCGTTGATTCAAAGGGCTCTGTGGCATAGGGAAGGATGGCAGGAATGACCGCATTCTGAAGCGAAGACGCCACCAGTGATACGATCAGAGGGAATATTATTGATTGAACGGATGAGTGAATCTGAGATCGAGAGTTCTCCATAGTAGTGAGAATAAAGAAAACCTCTCTTGGGACCGTCGTTGACTGCGAGAGCGTTCTTCTGTTCTCCATTCGACGTTCAACGATTACAATGCCACAGTAGGCTGAGAGGATACGGTAGTCGAAGTCTGTCATGGGCCAAACCTGCGAGGGATACTAGGACAAGCGCACAGACGATGTAGATGAACACAGGGTAGGAGAAGTTCCACGTCGTTCCATTTATGCCTGAAGGACAGAAAAATAAGTGACTGGAATCAAGGAGATTAGAGTCGTCGCCTCATTTTGTTCACCCTCTTGCCTCTCTGATCGATGAGAGAGGAAGAAAGAGATGATGACAAACTCAAAGGAGATTTCACCTTGAGCGAACGAAAGAGCCGAAGGGAGGAGAGCACCCAGTCCCATTCCAATGTAGAATGTTGTCACTAACGAGGGAGAGCCCAGTCGACCTGGAGGAAATTAGAGGTGACTAGGATTGATATTCAAGTCGACGTCTCTTCATTTTGCACACAGTGTGAAAAATGAAGAGACGGCGATTCATATTTTGAACTCTAGAGGTAGATCGAGGCAAGTGTTACCTATTAGTGGCATGAACACCACGTCGGCCATCGTGCATGGGATGCAGAGAATGAAGATGGAGAGCAGCAACCACACTGAGTGCTGAAAATCGATCATAGATGGATGGAATACGGTAAGCGGTGGATAATTGATAGATGGATAACCATATCTGCTCCACCTGTGAGTCGCCGATTTGGACCACGGTTGTGTATGTGAACGTTGTGAGCAGCAGGCCAATGATGTCGATGATGAGCAGCGAAACGATGAGTGGACTCTCGATCTTCTCGGTCTGTGGGGGGAATTGAATATAATTCAGAGAAAATGGGTTTACGATCTCTCGCTTCCAGTTACGAATGATGCTGTAGGTGAAGGGGAAGACGCACGATATCTGGATGATGACGACGATGTACGAGGCGAGATTCCATGATTCTGGAGCCTGGAAGGGATTGGATAACGAGGAAGATAACAGCGTGCAAAGTGCGGGAAATCGTCTCTTCATTGTGCACACTCTCTCGCCTCTCTGATTGTTGAGAGCGCACGCGGAATAAAGATACGATTACCCGTATTTCGAACTAGAAGATAAGATAAGGCGGCGAACCGATTGGGAGAGGATCGGCAGTTGAACGTAGATGGAGTCGATGCTCAACCAGGCGCTCATTCCGAAGAGCAGGACGAGAAGGTGGTAAAGAGAGTTCATCGTTGAATAAAGGATAGAATGAATGGGAGAATCGAAGGAGCAGGGCTAAGGACACGTCTCTATACCTTATCAATTTGATCTCTCACGCCTCTCAATTCACACACAATCGACGAATTCTAAAGACATGGAGAGCAATACACATGCAATCGAATTTTTGTCGGAGAAATCTGTTATCAGTGGTCAAAACTGCTGAACAATGCTTGAATATTGCAAGCGGTAGTACTTGGTCGATAACCATGTTTATCCAACGGATGAAGCACCCGATGAAAATCGCATTGCAAATTATCATCAAATCGAGAATTGATATTCGACTTGTCAAAGAAATAAATTCACAACACCGATGAAATAATTGTAACATTCGCGATTTATATCGGTGATTTGTTAGCGACCGCGATCGAAACGCTTTCTCTGCGCACGAGTACTGGCTTGATGCGAGTGACGAACGAGAGTGAGACGAGCGCCTGAAATTGTTAGTGGTCAGTTGTATAATTGGGTCTAACGTTGATTACGCGTGCCGACTAGATAAACAATACATCATTTGGCACCGCAACTCATTGTCGAGGATATTAATAATTGGCAAAAGGAATTAAACAATTAGGACTAGGGATGGCTTGGCAAGAAATCGTATCTTCATTTCGCACGCTCTCTCGCACCTCCGGCAAGTGAGAAAATACGCGAAATGAAGAGAGACAGTTCTTGCGAAGCCATTCCTTATTAGGACAGACCTGCACTATCGGCACGAGCCACAGCGAGAAGGAGAGCGCGAGTGTTTGGAGGTCCATCGCGATCCCGCCGACCACAGCCACTGCGAAGAGACCGAGAGGCAGGGACAGGATTAGGAGGGGAAGGAACGCCTGTAGCACCCCATTTTTCGATTTGGTTCTTATACAATCAGCGCAAATGTGAAATTGTGCACGGTAATTTCCAGTGCCCTAATGCAGAATGAAATGCTAAAAACAGATAATTTCGCAGCTAACCTGAAGAATGATCATTCGGAAGAACTTCCTTTGCAATACGATGGTTTGCGCGGATCGTTTATCGCCGAAAGCCGCTAGTAACTGATAACATCGACGCGAGGTCCAGAAGAAGATCAAATAGCCGGACAGATACGTGGGAAATACACCATTTGTTGCGAGCGAGAGCACTGATTTGTCCTGAATTGCCCTATTCTTCCATTTCTTCGGTGAAAAACGAACATCCTCGTGTTGAGCCTGCAGCAATCCGCCGTAGACTCGGACAGTATCATCTTTATCCAAATTGTGCACCTTATCGACAGTTAGTTTGAACTCTTGGCGGCGCATTGGGGAAGCGTGGAATGTAGTACAGAATGGCTGCAAACTGAGGTTTTTTTCTCATTTACTTTCTATGATTTATCAAGTAGATGGAGAGAATAGAGGATAACGACTTCCTGGTATTCTACCTCACCATTGAGTATAGAACGAGAAACAGGCAGACGACATAGGCGATCAACAATCGTCGCTGGCTCGAGTAGTGCGGCCTGAATACACATTTTTTATCCAGTAACTGAAAAACTTCGTACTTAACGAGAGCGAGATACTGAAGGATACAAGAAGATGGGATGAGCTCCCAAATACCGAACGATGCCAATACAAAGAGGAACATGAGGGCATCCGAGATAATCTTAGAATAACAAGCATTTGTCAAGACAATTTAGTCGAAACCCACTTCAGGAGCCCAAACAGCTGGCCCGTAAATGATGATAATGTACTGATCGTAGTGAAAGAGATGAACCTGTGATCGTTTTGTATTTAGCATGAACATATCTCACAAACCTGACAAGACAGTGCCGCCAGTGTGTTCTGAAGCGCGCCTTGCAGTGCAGTTACAGTTACCCCGATACGATAAGTCGACATGTTTGCGGCTAGTTTCTTGCGCCAGATAAGCGCTATCACTATCATGTTCAAAACAGCGCCGAGGGTACCTCAAATCTCATTTCGATTCAGAAAACATTCAAAGAAAACCTTCAATGCCGACGAATATTCGACAAATGGTAGGCCAGAAGGAAGTCATACGTATACAAGTAGAAGAAGTTCGGGATTAAGCCAGTAATTGTCTGAGAGACAAGAGGCAGGTGAAACTGACTTAGAAGTGTCGCGTAATTGAATGTTCTTGAGAATGGTCATTCTCTCGTCGATCGAAACGAGTTTTATGGCAAAACAAGCATGAAATATACAATGTGTTACGTTCGGGACTGTGTGTACCCAAACCATTATCGGAGTCTATTCAGTTGGCAAAGTGCACATGACGACGTCATTTATGCTTTTTTCATAGTATTTACAATGGTTGCCTGATTAGGTTCATTCGCGCACACACCGTGGCGGCGTGAAAAATCGACTATGTAACATGCATAGTGCTAATCCGTGTATTGTTCCCTACACTTTTCTTGTCATCACACTTCGTCGTTTGACTTGGCGAGCTTGATCGCCATCCAAACAACGCCTATCAGGATAAATGCGAAGAAAACGCAGCAGATCCCGCTAAGTTTTGTGGCGAATCGCCGACAATTGCTCGATTTCTCCTCTTCGATACTGAAAATCAGCCATAAACTTTTCAAAAAAGGAAATTATCACCTTATCTGCGTCTGCTGTGGAGATGATGCAATCTGTGAGGGAAATTAGAAATAATTCAGAGCGATGATGAAATGAAACGCACGTCAGGCGGGCCGGGATAGGACGGGCACGGATATTCGAAGTGGGACAATGGGACCTGACAATCTGATTATTATTAACGGAAATCGATCGATTGAACTTACTGGATGAGCAACAGCCTCTTCATAGGACGGCGGAGGTTCCATTGTGTTTATAACCAAGAGAAATGGAAGGAACAATCGATAGGCCGATAGGTGAAACAATGGATCGGTTGTGGCGTGTTATCAGCAGTACACTAGAGCCGATAGCGTGTGTGCTGACAGCTGTTTCGTCATCATTTGGGTCACAGTTTACGAAATTTGATCTCAAAGAAGGAGGAAACCAAAGTACTAAATCACTTCCTTCTGCAATTCTCGGGGCAAGTGAGCGTAAATGAAATAAGCAATAAATTCTAGCTCGATCGTCGGATGATCTCCTCGATCCCGTGACTCAACGATAACACTCGACTAACACACCCAACGACCTTCTCAGTAACCTTCTCAATTACCATCGTTGATATAAACAACTGTATGCGTCAGCGATGGCATTAATTTTAGTCACTACTACGACGGCCATTCATCTCCTACCAGTGCCGAAAATGTTCTCGTCGATTTCATTGCATCAGGTTTTTGTCGAACTTGATCCTTTCAATGGAAGGAATTCAGTCAATTCTAATCGCGTTCGCACTCGTCTCGCTCTTCGGAAATTGTCTTCTCATCATTCTAATTCTTCATCGGCAAAGTGCTGTGCTCGGCAATTATCGATGGCTTCTGCTCGCGTTCTGCATTGGAGACATTACGATCTCATTGTTCCATGCGTATTCCGATCCGGTAGTCTACGCTCTCGATCACCTTAATAAAGCCCATTTGCACACGTATACTCAAATCAGCGACGTCTGTGTTGCTTACACGCAGGCTTCGCTCTCTCAGCCAAGACAAATTGGGTTTCTGCTGAATACCGTGTTTTGCCTGCTATTCTTCGAACCGTTCATTCTGCTCATGTTTCACTTCTTGTACAGATACTTGGTGTTATACAAATGAGTCCTTCGAGGTTCTTTTTAGCATCTCGCAACTTTCAGTCCGACGCTAGTTGAAATCTTCCCGGTCAGGTGCGGTTTCCTGGCCTTTTGCGCGAATGTCCTTATAAGTGCAATGTTCGCTATCAGCATTGTCGTTATTGAGTAAGAATTAAACGAAATGGATCTCGTATTTTCATAAAATGCTGTTATCGCAGAGCCAACTTGGACGAAAACTATATCGACGCTGACCTTTCCCTTGTGCTTGGTATTGAAATGACAGAGGTCCCAAGCGTGATCTTCCTGAATTATTTCGTGAGTTTGCTTTTATCAATAAACCAATAAACCCACTTCGAGTGCTGCCGAATTTCGTTTTGCTACCTTCTTTTTGTCCGCTTAAGAAATAAAGAGATGAATAACCGACTCGACGAAGACTTTCAGAATGCCGCGCAAAGAGGAGGAGGGATCAACTGGGTGACGATTGGATCAATCACCAGCGCTGGTGTTATTGCTGGATTCACGCTGTGTGTCAATACTTACTGCTCCATTCGAATCATGGCGAAGTTTAAGAACGTTAAGTAAGTTATCACTATGAACAGATCGATCCGAGATACTTAGAGAGCGAAATAATCGTCTCTTCATTTTGTGCGCTCTCTCGCCACCTTGACCGGTGAGAGAGTGCGCCGAATGAAGAGACGATTAACCGTATTTCGCACTCTAGAGATAATGCAGGAGCATGTCCGAACGAACGCGTCAACTGCAAATACAGCTCTTCCAAGCACTTCTTGTACAGGCAAGGAATTATTCAACCATTATCGCAAGTTCCTAAAAAAATGAACTCACCTTACGCCATTTCTGTCAGAATTTTTCCCAATCATGTCAATCTCAGTTAATCGTGCCGTTCACGCTGTGCTTCATCCCATTCTCCGTCATCGTCCTTCTTCCTCTGACGGGGCGCAACATTGGCGCCGCCGGCACCGTCATCTTAAACGTCGCCTCGGCATTTCCCGCCGTTGACGCCGTCATCGTCATGGTCGGCAGGTACGATGACGTCGCAGATCTCATCTACCGGTAGCCCAATTGCAGATTCCGATCAACGCTTGCTCGGTGGACATCCGTGTGCAAACCGGTTAGCAAGCCCACGAGTTCCCTTACAAGTTCTTTAGGAAAATTTAATTCTATATTTTCAGGTATAACTCAAATCGCTAATGATATTACCATTATGTGACTGGAAAAGTTGGATGCCCAACCAACTCGATTAAAAGAACAAAAAAAAGATTTGAATGCTTTCACTGCCCTGTTTCAATGGCCAGGACATTGATAATAAATAAAAAAGTTGCGTGCATTTCCTCAGCACTCCGAAATCGACAGTGATATGAAAATTGGGCTTGACTTTTAAGTAAAATCGTTGCATCTGTTGTACCTATCGCAGGGATCGTTCCGATAGTATAGTACCCACCTGAAAACTGTTAATAGTGAATACTTCCGTTCCCGCCATCTTGACCGACATCTCACCTGATATGATTCCCCTGAATTCTGTGCATTTGCGCTACATCCACATCATGAAAACGTGCCTTGAAGAGATTGGAAGTTACTCGCGAGGTATGCAATTTTCGGCGACCTAAAATTAGTGTGTCTCCGAAGTAAGTATATTCCGCGTACCAGTGAACCAAGGACAGATTGCACTTTTTTCTCGTGATATCTGTCGTCCGCAGTGTTTTAGTCTCAATTTTCTCTGAATAGAACTCGCTCCCACGCTACTCCAGAAGAGCCGATCACGTTTGCACGTTTCTGATGTAGGGAACAGGGTTTGCTCCAACCAAATATCACTATACTCGTGCAAACTCCAATCTTTTCCCTGCGCCAATCTCAAACTAGCGCCGATCTCAAGATTACTTCCCCCGCATAAATTGGCAATCTGTTTCCGGCTCGTGAGTGCAAAGTTGCTGCCGATAGTAAGTGATTCATCGCAGGCGAATAGGGTGATGCAATCCTGTGTCTCGCAGCCCGATTTTATTCTCGCAGACCGTCTCGCAGCCCGATTATTGCTGCCGTTTTCAGGCCCGATGTCCACGCCAGTCGAGACGTTCGAGTTCAGCAGAGAGCAATTGACAATCGGAGCCTTTTTGTGAGGTTTTGCAGCCTTTTTTTTGCGTTTTCACTGATAGTTAATGCAAAAATTATTTTCAGTACACTGACTGAACGTGCAGATGACCGTCTCGTAGTTGGGTTGCTGCTTATTCCTGTTGTTTTCGGTACTTTTCGGTTCTTTGCTTTTATTCGTATTCTCAATTGACACAGGTACGCTCGCCAACATTGCGCTTGTGGTCACCATTGTGGGCAGCAAGGAGCTGCGCACGAACCCGTCGTGAGTTGAGATTACATGCGCCTTTGGATTTTTATACTCTGCATTGACCAACACTCTGGAAAGAGCAAAAACACCCATCAGAAGGGCGAGAGAGTATGCAAAAAAGAGACGATTTCGATGCTTTACATTCAGATACTACCTGCTCATCCTAATCGCCGCATGTGATCTCGTCCTGTTGTTCTTCGATATCTTCTTTCGCCTCGCTGGGATTGTCTTTCGACAGGCGTTTCTGGGCAGTGCTTAGTGAGTTAACTTTTTTTTTCAATAGCTTTCCTTCTTCTGAATCGGGATTCTTTATCACTAGTCTCTCTTCAATTTCCTTGACAAGAAACAGCATCGAATGGTGATGGTGGCACACTTGAACGAAACAAACAATGCAAGACACAGGATGCAAGTGAGAAATGCGAACACATCAAGTAGATAATACTGGACAAAGCCAAGTTCTTTCCCGTAGTGATCGAGCATGCTTAGGGGTCCGAAACGCGCGAGAAACTCCATGTTGCGAACGAACATTTCCCTCGGGGCAAATGGCCGATTCCGAATCAGTTCTCCAACTTCGCGAGCCTTGTCGCGATACTTTTCGCTGCCTAGCGCCTCTCGCAGGGCGCTCTCCAACAACTCAGTGCTCGCGAGGGCCTCCTTCTCCAGTGCGACGCCTGTCCCGATGCGGTTTATGACCTACGGAATCTACAGTAATCAGCAAAAGCAAATTGACGGTCTCACAGCGGCGTTCCTCGTTTGGTCGCCCGAGATCGGAATGACGATGAGTGGGACGCCCGCTGTGGTCGCCTCGGTGGTGCTGCCCTGTCCGCAGTGCGTGATGAACAGCGAGAGGCGGCGGTCGTCTAAGCATGAAGATATTATTGTTGGACACGCGGTAACAAAAGACAGAAGAAAGTACATTGTGGGCAAGGAGGACTCCGCAAAACCTGGATCGAACTCACATAACATGTCGTTCTGCGGCACCCACGTCGTCTCGATTAAATTCGAAATTCCATCGCTAATTCTATCATCGGGTTTCTCGTACTTCCAGATGAATGTGACTTGAGGGAATTTCCTAAATTCTCTAAACTCAAAACGGAAGGAAAGGGAGATGTTCACTTAATCACTTCGCGAATGGTCCGCTTGTAGTTATCCGGCATTAGATGGCTCTTCGCGACGGTTCCAAAGGATAACACTACAGTCTGAGGTCGGAGGTCCAAGATGCCCGACCAGGTCTGAATTGTTCGTTTCTGCGCCTAGCAGCGTCGATTCACTGACCTCATTCAATTCCTTGTGCCCGGCAGACACGCTGATGCCGCCAATGTCGACAATCTTATGTACAATAGGTCGAGGAAATTCGATCAGCGGCTCGGCGTTGACGAAAAAGAGAGATGCCGCGCTGGCCAGCTCGTTCAATCCGGGGAAATCCGGCCCGAAATTGGCCCGAAATATTTGCTCGCTGCCCCTGCAGATGTAGGGAAAGAAGACCTTCCCAATACCGAGGGACAACGTGTTGACGACGCGTTCCAAGAACGTCATCTTCTCACCATAGCTCATCATTGCACCTGAATTATTCCAATATTTGATAAGAAAATGGAGAAATTACCTGGGACATAGCTCGGAAATGAGGGCAGCCCCGTCATATCGAACGATCCTTCGATTGCAGCAAGCGAAAAGGCCACAGCGAATTTCTCAATGCCTAGATGGCGAAAGATTCCTGGAAGACCATGATTTGTCGAAGTGAATTGATAAAAACTACCTAGCCCGCACATGTCCATGTACTCGGTGATGGCGGCGTCGAATTTCTCATTTTTGAGCGATTCGAGAAGCCCCGGGTGGTTGATTGTTGCTGGAAGTACAAGCCAATCGCTTCATTGGATCACCTGCTCACCATTGCACTGATCGAACCAGGCGTTGAGCACCGTGGATGATTGCTGAAAACGGCGTAAAAACAAAAAAAAACAACAACAAACAACATGCAAACATCCAAATACGCACCTGCAGCACTCCCGATAGCGACTGAGTCCTCCACAAATTGGACGAAGCCACATCGCTGGCTATTTCAGTGAACAGAATCGAGCTAGCGCATGGCGGAATAGTGATTACCTTAGCATCAACCTTATATTGTTTGTGAGCCTATCAACAGACCTTCCGCACCTTTTCTGCGCCAATATCGGTGATAGTAGCATCAATGATTGGAGATAGCATCACCTAAACTTGAAGTACGTTATGACAAAAATAGAATGCAAAAAAACCACGTCGTGGCCCGCCTCAGCAAGAACGTTGGCTAGTTTGCTCATAAAATTGACGTGACTTCTGGCCACCAAGGGGTTGTACACGAGAAACCTGGGAAAAATCAATCTTTTCAATAAATTAGGTAAATACAATAGAAAACTAACTTGAATCCGTGTGCTTGAAGTGATGAAAGAGCAAATACATAGATCAGAAAGGCTATACGCATGGTGCCGCCTCGTTCTGAGCGAGAGCAGAGAGCGTAATCTCCAAAGTCTTATCACGGTTTTAGCACGTATCGACAGTTGCGAAATGCGCCGAATGTGAGTGCCAAATGCGGGTGACGAAACGTGTTGAATTTTTAGAATAGCATCAATGAAACCTATTCTGATCAGCCTTCATTCATGCTTTTTCCTATTTAGTAATTATTAGAGTGCGAAATACGGGTAATCGTCTCTTCATTCCGCGCGCTCTCTCACCGGTCGACCGGGCGAGAGAGCGCGCAAAATGAAGAGACGATTACCCGTATTTCGTACTCTAGTAATTATTGTATCCTTCCAGCTCGACACTTAACTCCACTCTCTACTTCTTCTCCCAGTGCGGCTGGTGGACGTTCGTAAGCGCACTGACGCTAACGGCAGTAAACAGATTCGTCTGCATCTTCTTCGTTGGCCGATACGATGTGAGGAAATGTTCAAATATGTTCATTTTCGAAAATAATAATGATCCTAAAAATCACAAAATTGAAGTCGCTGTTCACCCACCGCTCCATGCTTCTGGCTGTCTTGCTCACTACCGCAATGGGAGTAGGAATGTCGATTCCTCATCTAACTACGTGCTGCCGGGTGCTCTGGTTCGCTGTTTTGAGTCCAGAAAAGGAATGCATATCTACTAAATTCAGGCTATTCGACGCCTGGACGAACACGTTCTACCCCTCCAGCACCTGGTTCGTTTGTATTCGAAATAATTTACGGTCGTTCCGACAAATAAAACATGTGCAGGTACCTCCAGTTCGACTTCGTCTTCACTTTGACTACCATCGGCATCATTCTCGTCTGCTATCTGGGCGTTGGCTGGAGAGTGAGAGAGAAGCAGGCGAGGGTGCGAAATTTTATTATTTTGAAAAAACAAAAACAATAACAAGAAAACAGTCGATCCAGGCAAGCGGGAGCAAGGGTCGAGGTGAATTAAGAATTGCGCTGCAAGTCGGACTGATGTGCGGCATCTACATCATCAATTCCGTGTTGTGGAACATCGTGCCGTACATTGCGGCATCTAGGTAAATCCTGTACAGCGAGATCGTGAATCAAAGAAAGATCAAAGGCGGCATCTCACAATTTTTGTTTCAGATGGACAAACGCCGCGTTCACGGCGACAACGCCAATTCAGTGCGCCGTGAGTCCAACAATGGGCTCTGTGACTGTCAACGATCACCGCTGACTTCAGATTCACCCCACGATCGCCTTCGTCTTCAACAGTCGAATACGAAAGGAGCTACTGGCGGCGATGGGAAAAGGGCCTCGACAGCCGCGACCCAGCATCACCGCCACGTCCCATGCCACGCTGGGATCGGCGCGATAATAAAGCACGTTTAATAATGTTTCACCATGATAGTTGTATGTTTCGCAGACCGATAAATTGCACGACAACCGAGAATATTTCGTACAAACTCAATTAATTTCTCACCCGCGCCAATCACATTCTTGCTCTCGCCGACTCGAGTCTCCGACCTATTTTGCGCACTTCGTCGCATGGCACGACAGCAATCAGATCCGAAGCGTAAATGCTAATAGCCTTCCTTGTTTCGAGCACTTTCAAACACAAATTGAGCGAGCAATTGTGGGAATTCTAAAGCTTTATCCCGGGCAGGGCGGCGGGATGCACGTCATAAAATTGCACAGCAGCTGCGTGATAACAACGGGCGCTCCCGCGGGCGGCGTGTACATCCATTGCAAGGTCGCGGCGTTGCAGGCGATCGAAATCGTAAGAGTGTTGGTGTTCATGAAGATGGGCACGACATTGTTGTACTGCAAGAAAATATGTTGGGGGAAAAGCCAAAATACCCAAAAAAAAGTCCTTAAGGAAGGTGTTTCGGGTGGAAACTGTTGTATGAAGCGAGAGAAATAAAAATGCATTTTCGAAAACATTCACCCATATAAGTCGCTGTCAACTACTTTTTTTGCCATTCTGGGATCATTTTCGAAAACCTCTACAGAAACGACAATATCTGAGGTCCATTTCATTTTGACATTCTACAAATTTTTTATTCCGTCAAATCACCGTGCGGTTCATATTGACATTTTCAGAATTTTTTATTTTGCCAAACTCATTTGACACTTTTAAAATTTTTCATTCTGTCAATTCTCGGTGTCTTTTCACTGTTGAATCGTAAGATATTTATCAATTCGTTGTTCATTACTATACGATGTTTTCAGGGTAATTTCAGTTCCTTTTAGCTTCAATGGTTTGCCTCTTCTGAAAGTCCGGCAGCCACGTTTTTGCAAGAGGTCGTGATCTGAGAAGATGCGGATTAGGCATGAAAAAATCTCACAATCAGCGTGGATTACCTCTTCTCTAGTCCTCAGTCCGGATGTTGTGGTGTTTACGAGCCGAGAAAGTGTTAGATTTGGTGATAAAACAAAGAAAAACAACAAAACTCACATTAAATACTCAATAACATCCTCGTTACACCTCGAAGCACAGCAACAGTTCTTGGTCTGGGATTTCCATACGGAGAATTGGCTCGAACGCCACTGCTTGAAGGCCTCGTTCCTCCTCCATTATTCGAAACAACCACTTCATTCACGACGGACAACGAGAAATGAGGGTTGTTTACCATTGTTCTAATTAATTTTACATTCGAAATTTAACATTTGAACTCGTCCCTTTCCCATTTCTCTTCATTTCGCTCCCATTATCCCATCGCGATTGGTCGATGGTGTGAATTCGTCGAGTGGAAATTAAGTTATGGTGAGTTTTTTTAACACTTGTTGAACCTTTCGAACATTCCTATTGCCTTAAAACGTAAGACTGCAGTGGAATGGGCATGATAGTATAAAAAATTTCAAAAAGTCGCCCGTAACACATAGTTACGGCCAAGACTCCTAGGGATGGTAAGTAGACTTCTCGAGTATCGTGTGGACCCAAAATGTTGATTTATGATTTTTGTAATCGCAATTTTCAAATTTCAGATTTCGGAATTGAGTAAGGAGACCAGTAATTCAGGTAAAATGATTTCAATTTGTTGCATCTGGAGTTCTCGAATCTGGATTATCTTAGGAGTTCTGGCAGTGTGAATGACTGATGTTTTTCCAGGATGAACACAAGATTGATACAATCGTGATAATGAGGAAAGTACAGACTGGGGTTAGCTGTGCAAGGAACGGCTCTCATCGTTCTGCACGCTCTCTCGCAAAAAAACAATCGAATGAGATCACTTTGATCAAGGGAATTTTGAGCATCTATGCCTACCGCAGGCCGAAGCACTGCTCTATTTTTTATGACACCGGCAGCTTGCACATGAGCGTATTCTCATCGAAGGCGCCCAGCATGAGATAGATCTGGTAGTCCGGCTCAATCGCCATCATTGCGCGCTGCAAAATCACCATTATGCTAGATCATCATGAATTAGTTGTTAAATCAATGAAACTAGCCGAAATTATGCACGATTTGGAAAGCCCGTTATCGTTTGTTGATGTCTTGTACAAATAATAGATTATTTGAAAAGCTCAATCCACATTTCCAGGAATCAGCCTTGATTTCGTGCGATTCGTCCAGGATATCGATGTTGGAAGAGGAAGCTTACAAGTCCACTGTTTCTCACCTTGTCGAGAATAAAGAGTGATATTGTTACAAATGAAGTGCTGTGAATACAGTCTATTAAAGAAACACATCAAAAACACGAGACAAGGGTGCAACGAGAGAACCACAAATGACATTCTGAAAATTTTTAAAAGTGCCAAAATCGAGAGCCGATTATTCTGACATTTTAAAAATTTTTGAAACGGTCAAAATGAGAGGAGAAATAACTCTACCATTTTCTCTCTCGTTTTGGCGGTTTACGACACGTTTTCGAATACGATCCCAGAATGGCAAAAAAAGTAGTTGACAGCGACTTATATTCTGACGATCGTGGCACCCGGTGGCGCGCACGTGAGCGTGCGCACAGCGCCGCAGTTGTTCGCGCCAACCGAGAGGTTGTCGGAGATGAAGCTGGTGGCAGGGGGCGTGGGTTGGCATGCTGCAAGCAATCATGCATTAATTATATTCCCATTTTAACGATTATTATTTATATAAAATGGCAATAAAAACGAACGGATCACTGGAGCGGCTGGTATGATGGTGGATGTGGATATACAAGCGTCGATTGACTGAAGGAAGGATGAGAGAAGCAGCAGGAAAATAGCATCCATCGGATCTGAGGGAAAGTAAAGGAAGTGATAAGCAAACGATAACGGCTAAAGATAACACGTAACAGCTGAAGGCAAAACGGATAACAGAGAGAAGTCTCTAATAATGACAGTAATAATGACGCAAAAATTGAAATTGGTTTCGTGAAAGGAGAGAGAGACGAGAGTGAGAGCCTCACTTGCCGTACCTCCCCTCTCCCTCGCTTGCCTGCGCCCTAATGAAGATATCCTTTTCCTTTCCACATAGCCAGTTCAATTCCTGAACATAGCGATTTTTCCTCCCCAATCAGCATTTCCACATTCGATCGAGGGCGTGTTTCTCTTTCTCTCCTTTCTTCTATACCACTTAATCCCGCGACTCGTGAAACAACAATTAGGAATTGGCAATCAATTGGGGTATAATTGATCCGGAAAGCAAAGTAGTTCACGTTGCATACACTATTGTTCATGCTGTACACTTTTTTTGAAATTTGTATATTTTATTTACATTTTTTCACAATAAATCAAGCTATTACAGAGAATTTATTGTTTGCGATTCGAGAATGAGTAGATTAAAAGCCGTCTTCCGGGTAGGACGTCGAGAGACAGAGTCCGCCGCCGGCGCAGTCTTGCGTGTACGAAGTCACCTGCGAACGAATAATAATGTCAGTTCTCGATCTCTCACAACCGTAACCCACAGTAATTTCACATATTACAGTACGCCGATCAGTTCTCGATCAGACTCTACGTAATCTACAGTAACCTCACCGCGAGTGGCACATCATCGATGCTGAATCGGCAGCCGGCCTCGCCCGTGTGCGTGAGCGAGCACGCGGTGAACAGCGAGAAGTCGAATACTGCAATTATCGATTGATTATTGATTTATATGGGTAGTGAATCGTATATGAAGCCGTTTGCGGGAATGTCGAGCAGATCCGGCAGGGTCTGGCACAGGCAAAAATGGTCGAATCTCTGAAACTCCTGGTTTTGGGGTTCTCAAGGGTGCTGATGACGATGGACATACTCATTTTCCATACTGAGCCTCCGTTAGCTCCAGATGACGTCACGTCGAAAACGGTTTTTTTTGGGAATTTCTAAGTTCTCGATGTCGCTAAAATTAAGCGAAAATATTTTCTGGGGTAGAACTTGATGCTGATCACGCCTGTCTACTCCATTTTTCATGAATTTTTTTCCATAAGTGCTAAAATGAGAACTCTGCTCTCCTTTGTTTATGCGATAAACCACGTACATAGATCGGACCGGTGTGATGAGAGGATTCCATATCTATATTTTCGTTCTGCGTTCATTTTCGTTTATGTTCTGCGAGAAAATCGACTTACAGTGCCAGACTCTTCTACGAGAGAGCAGGGCAAAAGAGGAGAGCGCAGAGAGGGAAGAGAGAGATGGGGAGAGAGATGCCGTTCCCTTCTCTGCGCCCTCTCGTTTTCACATGCTCTCTCGTCCCTTCCCTATCATCCCCGCTGGCATAGGAGAAGGATTGCCTGATTTACTTACAAGTTTCTTGCACTGTAAGTCGATTTTCTCGCAGAACCCGGATTCTATTTTTATGAAAATATAAATTTGGAATCCTCTCATCAAGCCGGTCCGATCTATGTACGTGGTTTATCGCATAATCAAAGGAGAACAAAGTTCTCATTTTCGCACGTATGGAAAAATTTCATGAAAAATGAAGTAGCCAGGCATGATCAGCATCAAATTCTACCCCGGAACACATCTTTACTTAATTTTAGCGACATCGAGAACTTAGAAATTCCCCAAAAACCGTTTTCGACGTGACGTCATCTGGAGCCAACGGAGGCTCAGTATGGAAAATGAATATGTCCATCGTCATCAGCACCCTTGAGAACCCCAAAACCAGGAGTTTCAGAGAATCGACCATTTTTGCCTGTGCCAGTCCTTGCTCGACTCTCTCGTGAACGGCTTCATATGCGTCAGGAATCTCACCCGGCGAAGTGCCGAACAGCATGCCGCCCGTTTTCTTGTTCAATCCCGCCCAGTCGTACTCATAGGTGCCAGTGAGTTGCTAAATCGAAGATTTGTTTGTTTTTCGAATTTTAATTTGTATTGGCTTTATAAAAAAATCCTCGAAACAACTCACTCCCTGGTAGCTGTAGTATCCATAGTACTTGATGTCGCCAGCCTTCTGGTTCAGGTAGTACCTGAATGAGTTGTTGTTGTTATTGTTGTTGTTGTTTTGACTCACTTCATCCAGTTGTGATGGCCGTCGATCGTCGTGCCCTTCCACTCGCCCGAGAAGACGTGCTCGAAGCCTGAAGTACTCAGCTATTTAACGGTCTAATAAGGGGAATAACTGGCTCAGAAATGGATTTCATACATAGGATCTACCCTGAATTTGTGTATTTCATGTGCTCACCCGAACTGCCGATCGTCTTCTTGTCACTGCATCTCGTGTAAGTGCCAAACCAGAAGGTGGTGAGGAATTGCTTGAACTGGGTCAGATCGGCAGGGACCTTGCCTGAATCAAGCGATGATTGTGGAATAAATCAGCCAAAGTTAAAGAAATGGAATGCAAATATCGCACCCCTCGACACCAGGAAATCATGCATAAGAGCGAACGGCTTGGTGGTCGACCACGTATCGAGAATGCCTTGAAGAATGGTTCTGAAAGCCGTTTTTATTATTTTCAACCCCAAAAAACGGTAAATGCTGACCTCTTGAAGCCGGAGTTGTAGTCGCTCTCCGTTACGCAAACCTGCAAATAGGTCATTGATATTTGCGAAAACCGGTGATTGTGAAAGAGATGGGATAGGTAACCTCACATCTGGATTTAGAATGCCGTTGTCGTAGACCTTCTTGAGCGACGCATACACTGGCGTCTCGAAGAGAGATTCGTCGACGTTCGAGAGGAGACTAAATTAGGATTTTTTCCAGTTTTCAATCATAGAGTTGATTTACTCTGAACGTAATGTTGCCTTCAATAGCAAACTGTTTGAACAACTGACTCCTTTCCACTGGGTTTGGGGCTTTTTCCCAGCTTGTCTCCCCAGTTGAGTAGGTACTGAGACGAGGTCGGCTTGTCAGCGTCCTGCGCGCGCATCGCGTCCACAAGCTCCTGCGAATTTAAGTATTTTTTTGCATTTTTTTAAAATCTCTAACACTCCAACGCACATCAGCGAGCGAAAAAGTGGGATAAAAGCACCAAACGAAAATGAACGACCTGCAGCTCGGGGTCGACCGTCGGGCCCTTTGTCGTCGGCTTCTTGGTCGTCGTCGCGGAGACGTCGCCGATGGAGGGATAGGCGACGCTGATCTGGAATGGAAGTGTTTCGAAAATTGCGTCCGTTCTTCGTTAAACCAAATGAGAATTTGTGCACAGAACGTCCAAAAAGCGTATGCTGTCGTGAAATTGCAAGATGAGAAGTGGTCAGGACAAAGTTTGCTCACCACCCGATTCCCATCAACGGTGACGGTGTCGACGTGCAGGCCGACCTCGTTGCCGGCGATCATCAGCGTGCAGGCGGACTGGAATATTTATTTTTGACATTATTATCAAACGAACCCAGCAATCATAATTGCGCCGCACGATGGAATTTGAGGGGAAAATCCAGTTTTTCCACCTTCACTCACGTTTCCAGTCAGCGCGCACACCGCGTAAGCGATGAACTCGAACTCGGGCGAGGTGTTCAGGAGGAGGTTCGACCTAAAATAAAATTATTGTTGTTTTTGTTTTTGTTATTGTTATTATTGTTGTTGCTGACGAACCGGAACGCCTGCTTCTCGCCCACGGGCAATTCCAGGCCGAATTGCATCTGGACTTGCACGTCCTGAGAAGGAGATGTGATTCAGAATGACTTTTTGTGAAGGCTTTTGGTGACAAGATATCGAAAAAGGCTAGACCAATTGTCAAGAAGAGAACGTGAAACTTGCCAGCTGCTTCGAGAACCAGCCATGATAGTTGACGCCCTTGACTGTCTCGAGTTGCGAGAATCTGCAATATTCGATTCACACATTATTTCAAATTGATGCTCACCTGATCCAGTTCGTTAGCCCAACAACAACGTCGTTCTGGTACTCGCCAACGAACGTGGCCTTGAAGCCTGAAATAGATTATTTACGGTTCAATTCGTCATTGGCGTGGAATGATTCTCACCAGAACTGCCAGCGACTTTATCCCGGGCGAACACCGAGAACCACACAGTGTAGAGCTGGTTGCGGAACTCGTTGTAGTCAGGGGAGGCGATGCCTGCACTTTTCCATTTTGTATCAAGAAAACAACAACAACAACAACAACAACAACATCAACAACAACGGCAAAAAACAACAACTCACCAGCGCTGTTCAGATAGCTCCATGCTTGCGTGAACACAGTCGTAAGGGAGATGTCATCGAGGAACTCCAGGGCGGCTGCCTTTCTTTCCACTGTCTCGGGATCAGCAACATTGGCGTCTTGCGAGGGGAACTTGGCCTGCAATCGAATGTTTCATCCCCATTTCTCTTGAAAAATCAGCATAAGCTCACGAGAAGGTCCGTGAACGACTTGTACGTGTGCTGGCTCAACAGGTTTGCATCGACAGAGGTGAAGAGCCTGTAATTCGAATTTCGAAAATAATGTTAGGAAATAAATTCAATAAATGCTCACGGATTGGGCGCGTTGTCGTGGTCGAACGTCTTGCCGGAAGCCTGGTTCTGTAAGTGAAAACGTGAAAAGTCTGGAAAAAGGAAAGCGAAAAATGACTCTTTTTGCCCCTTTTTAGCAATTTCTTCGCAACATTTTCATATTTTCAGTGCTTCAACATTTTCGAAAATAATTCTAACCTGATACGCGACGACGACCTGTCCGGCCTGCGCCCGATTCTCGTCGGCGAGGGCGAGTGAAGTGAGGAATGAAGTGACGTCACTCGAGTCGACGACAGGGAGTGGAGCAGAGGCGGAGAGGGCGACACCTAAATTGTGACGAAATTGAGCGAAAATGATGTTGTCCAACCGGTTTTGCCAACGAAGCGAGAATAACCTATGCTTTGTAATCTTTTTTTTCGTTATGTTTACGCATTTTGCGGTCTCTGGTCAGCTAGATAACTAGTGGTTCTCAACATTTGACACTGATGTTTGCGGTGCGTTCTTATCACCACGTGGCGCACAAGATCATTGCATCGCGAAGCTTTTTGTGGAGACGTAAGAGCGATTCAGATGACAGGATTGCGAAGAATACAAAATATGCAAGATGAAACAACTCACACGCCAGCAATGCAACGACTAACCGCATGGTCCTTACTCGTCCCGTTTATTTACCTGAAAACGTTCACTGTAGATTTGCAAGGGCATTATGGGGAGACAGCAATGTGGTTCTTCTAGTATGCCAAGCTTGAAAAAAGAAAAACTGTGACTGGGAGGAGCCATTATGAGCACCTTACACCAGAAATCGCAGACACGCAATGAAGAAGCCTCGTCAAACCCTGGCCGTAACGTGACATCGGGGCTTTTTATCGGCGCAAGTGATAAGGCGGGCCGCTTTGTCATGAGAAATACCGAGCGAGAGCAGTTCATTGCTCGTCTATTATAAACTCTTTGCAATCATCACTCAATTGCATTTGCCAATATTAGTCTGCAATACGTTATCGGGTGTGACGTAAATGGAAGACAATTGCGTACCTGATGTGCTATCATTGATGATGCATTAAGGATCCTGAAGTCTCGAAACGCTATTTACGATGACAGAACACGAAATTTCATTGTTTGTATGAGTGCATGCGACGAATAATCTCAATTATTCACCTCAGCATCGATATTCACTGAGATAAATTCGGATTCCACTTTGCTTCACTTATTGTGGGCGGAAAAACGTTTGAACGCGTAAAACGCAATACGTCCTTGAATACATTTGAGCATGTACCTCAAAATAATTTTCCCTATTTTCAGCTTTCCTATTTCACTAGAAGAATAGTGAATCTTTCAAGCAGGGGCTATTGTGAAAAAATTGCCACGGCCAACGCACAACATGATACATGTTGCTGCGCAACGTGCAAACTCCGAAGCTTTTCGCAGATTCCGGAACTTCATCACAAATTGTTTGTAAAGCCTCACTGGAATCATTACGACTATCTAATAACCCAACAGCCAATTTATTATCGTGACGAGCTTTCACACATTGCAATTATAATATCATTATAATTATTTATAATTTATAAAATCAAGTATGTATGCTCATCAACCCTATCGATTTGCCCTCGCCATAGTCGATGTTGATGTCTGGGTGGTGGTCCCTTACCTTTCAATTAGCTTCCATTGTTTACCTTTCATTGTCTTCTCTCGTGTCTATCAAATAACTCGAGATGGCTGCAGTCAATGGCGAATCGAAGCGCACTCAGAGTCGGGTATGTCTCCTACTTCCCGAGCATATTCTTCGATGAGAAATCTTCGACAGTCACTGGAATCTATCCCGATATCTGGAAAGATTATGCTCGCATTACCAAGAATGACGTTGTCTTCGTCAAACAAGATGAGTACGGTTAGTTTCCATACTTGATTCTAAACGTTTGGTTTCCATTCAGGAGGATATCTTCCCGATGTCGAGACAGGATTCTACTCGGGAATGCTAGGGAATGTTCAGAAAGGAGAATTGGATGGAATTGTTGATGCATCAAGTTGCCAACCCGAAAGAAAGTGTCGAAAGAAGTGGATTACACCACGGTCAGTTCATTTTTTGTGCATAATTTGGCGAGCTACCATTCAGGAAAATTTCTACGAAGCAGATTCCAATTCGCTGTGGCCTTATCTTATTCAGTATTTTATTTTTGACGGCTGGACATACCTTGTCATTGCAATCTTTCTTATTATGTTCCATCTCATTTTCCTGCTCTTCAAACTTGAACCACTCAAGAACTTGGAATTGTCCAAGAACTATTCGATGAGGTGATTCCGGGGCTTCTTTCGAGTCTTCTGGCACCCCTTTCCCATTTCAGTTGTGTGCTGACTCTCGTCTGGTCTACTACGATGCCGATAGCCTTATGCTGAGTACGACTCAGAGCAAGGTTCCCGGGTCAATTCGGTGTCCGTTGAGGAAGTTCAGCTACTGCAACGATGTCATAATTCAACGATGATTTCAGAATCGACACCTCCGATCTCTCCACGTTCCCTGTTGATTCTGCAGTGAGAAAGAAGAAATTCGGAGAGCAGAAAACGTATGTTTTCTATCTGAATAAAGAGAAAATGAAGAGGAAAGACTACGAGAAGTTTGTGGATCTACAGCTGAAGTTGTATCGATTTGAGCAGGTTTGCTGTTGATTACTGTTGAAGAAGGATCAAGCTAATCTTGAGATGATCGGAATCCATCTCCGACAATACAAAACTCGAGAGGGTTCTTCTAATCTTGATCTTCTTTCCACTAATCGAGTCACCTTCTCGCTGGTCGCAGCCTTTTCTATTGCAATGATAGTATCCAACTCTTTTTCTCTGATTGTGTTCGCAATCGAGTGTTTCTGTGGACATCGTAATATTCGATGTCATAGCAGAGACTATCTGAGAGAATTGAGAAACTTTCTTCAAGGGCCGCACAACGTTTTTTTACCATATCCTGAAAAAATGGCCCTAGGGGTACTTTTTTACGTAGAGTTCGAAAATCGACCCTAGGAAGCCGTATCTCTAACCCCCAATACCCTGTGGCACGCTTCACCCTGCCAGGGGGTAAAGGCAATTTTGCGAGGGGCGCTCCAAACCCCTACAAATTATATATCATCTTGAAGATCTCGACGAGACAAACATTTTTTGTGCAGAAAGTGAAGGCCTATCTCTTCTGTGAAAAAAAATATTTTGTTCGAAAGTTTTATTTTTTACGTCGTGAAAAATTTTTCTCCAGGTGTAGCAAAATAAACTTTTCCAGTCGATTCGCAATCCTTTTTTACCCCTAGGTGCAAAAATTGAGAAAAATCGAAAGACACATATGTCTCGAAAATGTTCGCCGAATGCGCCA
>LS585454.1:202371-278271 GCA_900490775.1 Pristionchus maxplancki
CGAGTCATGAAACAAGTTTTCCCAAAAGTTATCCTCTTGAAAAAATGTACGCAGGGGTAAAAAAGGACGGCGAACAAAATGAAAAAGTTTAATTTGCACGGGCCGACAAAAAATTTTTCACGGTGGAAAAAATAAAACTGTCGACCGCAATAATTTTTTTCACAGAAGAGTTAGGTCTTCGCTTCCAACATAAAAAATGCTTGTCTCGTCGAGATCTACAAGATGATATATAATTTGTAGGGGTTTGGAGCGCCCCTCGCGAAATTGCATTTACCCCCTGGCAGGGTGGAGTGTGCCACAGGGTATTGGGGGTTGGAGATACGGCTTCCTAAGGTCGATTTTCGAACTCTACGTCAAAAAGTACCCCTTGGGTCATTTTTTAAGCTTAGGTTAAAAAATCGTTGTACGGGCCCTGAAGGAAGTTTCTCAATTCTCTCAGATAGTCTCTGATAGAGCACACTATTGTAGAGTCTAAGGAGTTTATGATGAACTTATTTGCGTTCTGGGATGTTACATACCGATAAAGTGAGCAGAATTGGAGGATGCTCTGCGCGGGGATCAGCTGCCACATGAGGTAGATGTGAGCGGCACCTTGAATTGTAGTATTGATGTAGATTAGATTAGTATTGTAGATTGTAGATTAGTATTGAAATGTAGGAGATTTAATAATGAAATGCTTAGATAATAATTGCAACCTGCAGCAAACACCGCGTCTCTCGCCCATTCGGGCAGCAGAACTACCGGGCCATACACAACCATCGTGTAGGTGTCGTCGACAAAGACTTGGATCTGAAACGGCGTATTAATGGTACTTGTTTCTACGACCACGTGGAGTGCCATGCACATCAGAGCTCTCAATACCTGACCTCTTGATAAATGTGTTAAATCGTAAAATCGTAATCGTTTCTATGAAAAGCAAGATTGATTTCTGAAATTCGGAATGTGTTTCACGTAGCTGCCCAAAGTTATTAGTTTCTTCAAAAATTAATCGTTTGCAGTATGCTGATCAAAAAATAAAAACTGACCACCATCAGCACCTCCCAGTGGATGCATGTCGATATTCCGACTACTGGTTCGAGTATAAGTTATCACAAAAAGTGATAGACAGACACAGGTGAATTACAGATAGAAAGACACAGTAAATGTCAGCAGCAAATGCTATCACGAGGAAGCTTGAATAAGATTGGGAAGCCAAGTGCGTCGTAAGAACAAGATTACTCAGACTGTGAACGGGCATTTTCGCACTTCAAACCTGGTTGAGTAATGCTTGATGCGAACAGTGCAAACAGTTGATGCGAACAGTGCATGTGTGTGGTAAGTATAATGAAGAAGCAGTGCTGACGTTGTTATTCAGTGTGAAATCAGAAAATATAGGCTATTTCTGTCTGCAAAGGCCATTGCAGACCGTAATAATGGAATGAGAAGCTCGAATGAATTCATGTGATGAGGGATGCATCCTTTATAGTAGTTCGGCGCTCTCGTCGGTTAGAGATGCGAGAGAAGTAAAGTAAAAAAGTGATTACGTCATAACCTCGGAAACGAGTGTTGAAGTTCAACAACAGAGATGCATGAGATACAATTAATTTTACACACACATACACGCACGCTTGCCATTGTTGAGTGGTAAAAAAAGGAAACGAAGCATCAGCCGCCGTAGCTCAGTCGGTTAGAGCGTGGGTCTAATAAGCCCAAGGTCGCAGGTTCGACCCCTGCTGGCGGCAAATCTCTTTTGCATGTCAAACATCCCCCATTCGTAGTTTTTTTATCATCAATTACGCTTTGAGGACGTGGAATGTTTGGAGGTCTTCGCCCGATTTGCTACTTCATTCGTTTTGAGACGGAGTACGAACGCTAGAGCCACTGCGCCCTGAAAAGTATGAATCCTCTGAGAAGAAAATGATGAAATACTTCTGTTTAATGAACTGGACTACTTTCTTCATGACCCATATAAAACAATCTCATTTCTCTTTGCGTACCTGTATGATCGGCAGCAACCACATCGAGAATGTTATGGGTAGTGTCAGCAAACCCATCGAAAAACTGCCTGAGAATAATTTAAATCAGACAGGATATCTCAGTCCTAAACAACTAATCTGATCGGACCAAATTCGAGACAATAGGGAGGCACAATCTCAAGTAAAGAAAGGCATTTAGGCACGCAAAACGGCCGCCCTTTCGTCTGTTTGCAACTAAGATCCATCCTGCATAAACCCAGCAAGGAAAGTTAATGAAAACTGACCGGTGAATGCGACGACAAACACACCAGTGATCGGTATAGATACCACGGCGAGTGGGAGGAAGTTCTGAATGATTATTTCCCCGTTTTGACCATTTTGGCAAAATAAACCTGCGTTGCCATCATCTTCAGGAACTTTCTATGCATTGACAGGGTCTTATCGGACAGTTTCACGTTGCTTGACGCTAAGGCCGCCCTGCTTTTCACAAAGCAAACGGCGAATGAGCCATAGGAAATCATTGAGGACGGGATCACATGCTTTAGGGAGGCATAAATAATGAAATAGGGCTGAAAAAAGGCTTGTCAAAATAGAACACGTGATTCTTACATGATCCTCAGTTGGCTGAAACAATTGTGCCGCTAGAAAGTGGTCAGACGACTCGGGTTGATGCGTTTCACGAATAAAATCATCAAAAGATGAAGTCGAGTTGAACGCCCAGTAGCAGGGCTGAAGAAGAATTTTGCTGTGACTAATTGGGAAATACTAACGCAATTCCATAGCATCATTATCAGACAAGGGGCGTATGCAATAATGAAGCGATGAGAAGCCTTGAGATGCGGTCTGAGATGTGGTTTTCGGACTTCAGAATGAGAATTGATTATCTCACCTCGAAAGTGTCAGATACTGCAGCAGACAAGGGCCTGGGATCAGTTCCAAGATAAGCAAAACCAGAACCATGGACAATATTATAAGGAAATTGCATAAATCCTGAAATAAAAATAATTATTTAAATATTAAATTAAAGAGCTACCTCATATTGCGTGGCTAGCTGTCCATAAACGATGACGAGTATCGTACTGTAGTGAAAGATGTGGGCCTAAGCGAATTTTTTTTGCGTATTATAGATTTTTTAAAGTTAATGACTAACAATGTTCATAAAAACAGCTGCCACTGCAGACAGTAGAAGTCCTTGTATTGCAGTGATCGTAATACTGATGCGAACTGCCATCAAATTGGCCTTGTAGCGCCTCCGCCAAAGGAGGACTATCACAGCCAAGTTGAGGGCGGTTCCAATAATTCCTGAATTTAATTAATTACATAAGTTGTGAATATTAAAAATAATAAATACCTTCAATAGTGTCCACCAGGCGAATCACTGTAGGCCAAGGCAACATGTTTCGTTAGAGAAACGGAAAGTGATAACAACGGCGTTGAATAACAAATATGTTCGAGCTTTGAGCACTCACACCTTAGAGACCGAATAGTAATGCCATGGGAATAATAATGACATGGGAGACAGCACATGATGCAAAGCCAATTTATTCTCATATGGTTTAATTACCCAAGTTTGAGGTGATTGTCCTATGACTGGAGCGGTGCTCCGAAACGTCTCAATAAACAACATCAATCTACCCTCTTAGCGCTCATCCCCATACTTCACTGAGAAACATCCAGTTATTCTCAAGTTTCAACATCAATGCCGAAGATTACACAGTACCACCTCATTAATTTATTCTCATGAGCGAAATGTGAAACAAAAAAGGAAAAACATATCAAGTCTGCAAGGAATTCTTGGACGTCTTCGATCGATCACCAACAGTGCTTCTTTTGAGACGAAGCACGAATGCTAGAGCAACGGCTCCCTAGAATCGTATTAATTGCTCGCTCGCCGGTTAGAGAAGCGAGAGAGTGTGCAAAATGAAGAGACCGTTTTCGAAATACCTGAACAATCGGCAGCAGCCACAAGGCGAAAGATACGGGCAGTGTTAGTAATCCCATTGAGATGCTGCCTACTAGTCAGAGATTGAATCATAGGAATCAAAAAATTTAAAAAATAAATAAATAATAAAAAAATAAATAAAAAATAATAAGAATCTTCAATATTTTTTGCCGAAAAATTTACCTGTAAAAGCAGCGACAGTCCCATCGGGAGGAGATTCTGATCAGTTTTGAGGATTGAAAAATGTTATTTTTTTTAAATGTTATTTGAGACAAACCTGCATTGCCATCAGCATCAAAAACTTGCGATGCATTGACAGAGTTTTTTCCGATAGTTTGATGTTGCTTGAAGTTAAGACTGCTCGGCTCTTCGCAAAGCATACGGTAAATGTGCCATAAGAAATGAAGCATGAGGGAAATACATACAGAATTATCGCGTTGATGATGAAATTGGGCTGAAAAGGGACTTTTAATGTAGCAGAGAGGACAGCAAGCTTACGTGTTCTTCAGTTGCCGCTACAGAACAAACTAAACAACCTGGTTGAATCGCTCTAATACAAAATGTCTATCAGTTACGAGTCCTACATAGGATAACGAGTTCCTATATAACTGACGATAGGAACTGTTGGGAAGTCTAACTAGACTTTCCCGGCCGATGCACCACTTGTCGGCACTAGGTCGGAGGCCGACAAAAAAATCTCTCGATTCACGAGAAAAGAGAGAGACACTCGCTCTTCTATATTTTATGTCCCAATGAAGTCGAATTTTCCTGTGCTGTTGCACATAAATCACAATGCATGGACTTGCAGCAAAAGTGTTTATCGGTCGGAAAGGACAATGAATGGAATTGTGACGTCATCAGCCCTTCTTGTTCGCGATGCACTCGTGTTGAGGGCAGGGACCCGGTGGGCAGGATTTCTGAAAGAGAGAACACTTTCGAGATGTCGGGGGGGGGGAGGGGGGGGACAAGAGACGTACCGGTGCCGGGACGCAGTGGAATCCGGTCGGGCATTTTTTGACGTGCGCGCACACGTTATCGGTCCCAGATGCGGGCTGATCGCTGCCGGCGACAGCCATGGCGCAGGCCAGGAGCAGGAAGAGAGCGGCTAGCTTCATTCTGCGATGGATGAGGAAGTGGAGGAAAGAGAAGAAGGTGTTGTCGGTGCGTGGAGTATTCGAGTTTTACAGTGGGAAATGGGCCAAGAAATGAATAAATTTGTCGCCTAGTCAGATGGGAACACTGATCAGCAGCGTGAGATGAAGAGTATAGAAAAGCTGTAGAGTTAGAGCATCTGTTTTCGACCAGCATTGTTTTCGATACGCCATGTTTCGCGAGGGAACAAATGTTTGCCTGCCCTGGCATGTGGTGAATAAATTTGGCGGAATGTATGTGCCTCGAAATTAGCTATTCTGTTTCCAACTTTCCTATTACTGTAAAAGAATAGTGAAAGTTTCAAGCAGGAGATATTGTGAAATTTTCTTTTATGTGTAACGCATTTATGTTATAGCATGCTGCATGTTGGAATGCATACGAGGAACTGCGACACTTCAACGAAAATTGTTTAGATCGTCGAATGCCTCAGGATTATCTGTCAGTATCAGTGGAGGAATTCTCATCATAGCGAACCGCCCGGTGAATAACCCCGCAGCCTGATAGGAAGTGGCGAATTGCAACATTGAAATCGTGCTCATGTTATCGTCAGAATCGCGCCCATCAGACGCAATTATCGACATTTTTCTTCCATATTATTGATTAAACAACTGCAAGCAACTTTATCCCTGACGAACACACGTACCTTGCAATGACGCGAAGACCTCGCAAATTACTGAGAATCAGTCGTAGTAGTCATCGGCTCAACACAGTCACAATGTTGCAGCAAACGTTTTATCGGTCAGAATACGCGGGAAAATGGAAAACGTTGTGGTGACGAATGATCACGAAAGTTCGAAATACGGGTAATTGTCTCTTCATTTCGCACACTCTCTCAGAATTGCAAGAGCGAATGCGAAATGAAGAGCCAATTACCCGAAATTCAAACACTACAGTGATCAGTGGTTCTTGACGCAGTCCAGACGATGGCAGAGTGCGCCCCAGCACTCGCTCTGCAAGTCAATATATTAATGTAGCCTGTGGACCGAAACGCCCGTCCGCCTTATTTCGGAAGCTCTTTCCTGTCTCTCACATGTGCGCTTTTCATGTTTTACCAGTTTGAAATGGTAAAACGGAAAAATCAAAATGAAGAATCCGCGTCTTCATTGCACGTCATCGCTCGTATGACCGCAGAGAGAGAGAATGACGAGGTGGATTTTTCATTTTGACAACCCCATGAATGCGGCGATAACCTGCACGACGACGCAGTGGTGAGCTGCGGGGCAGACGTGGTTGGCGCACGGTCCAGCAGCTCCAGGAGCGGCGGCAATGACGGCGACGACGAACGCCAGCAGCAGGACGAGCACAGCGAGCTTCATTCTGGAAATTGAAATTTAAGACTCAGTATAATAGTCAATATAAATAGCGCTATATAAGTTATGAGGTGAAAGGGGGTAAATTCTTCCTAGATGGTGTGTTGGCTTATGTTGAGGAAGAGAAGAAAGACAAGCAACTCGACGCCTGGATTCACATGAGATTAATTGTGACAAAAATGAATAAATTGATCGCTAGCGAGATCGAAACTGATCAACAGCGTATGTGAAATGAGCCAGAAACGAGAAAAGAGTGGGGCAAAGCCAGAGATTTAGACGTTCAGTTGTCAGCCATCCCTTGTTGTCGATGTCCCACGTATCGGGGGGAAGAGGGGGAGTGATACCTGAATAATTTTGCGGCAGCCTCATGGTTGTTGAATTTGACTTCCTTGTTGCAACCTTGGTGCTGGTGAAGCATATGAGGCTGTTTGCGTAAGAATCGAGCAGATTCCATCGGGTCTGGCACAGCTCAAAAATTGTCGATTCACTGAAACTCTGGGTTTTGGGGTTCTCAAGGGTGCTGATGACGATGGGCGTACTCATTTTTCATATGGAGCCTCCATAGGCTCCAGATGACGTCACGTCGAAAACGGTTTTTGATGAATTTCTCCGTCCACGAGATCGCTGAAATTAAGCAATAATGTTTCCCGGGGTAGAATTTGACGCTGATCACGCCTGTCTAATTCATTTTTAAAAAAATCAAAAATAATTTTTAAAAATCGATTTTTTCGCTCCTTCAATTGCGCGCCTAACTTTTTACATAGCTGGAAGCGCGCTGATGAGAGGATTCCAAATCTATATTTTGAGCCCAAACAAGCGTCAGAGAAATTCAAGTGGAGGCAAAATGTTCTTAGAATCGAGCCTGAAAATGACGCACGCTCCCTCTCTCCCCTCTTCCCTCGTGTGCCCGAGGCGAGAGAGTGTGTAGAATAGAGAGAGCGCGGAGAGGAGAAGGGAGGGAATAGGCGAGAGCGCGTTTCCAGACTTGCCTCTCTGTACATTTTGCCTCCACTTGAATTTCTCTGACGCTTGTTTGGGCTCAAAATATAGATTTGGAATCCTCTCATCAGCGCGCTTCCAGCTATGTATAAAGTTAGGCGCGCAATTGAAGGAGCGAAAAAATCGATTTTTAAAAATTATTTTAAAATTTCTTGAAAAATGAATTAGACAGGCGTGATCAGCGTCAAATTCTACCCTGGGAAACACTTTTACTTAATTTTAGCGATCTCGTGGACGGAGAAATTCACCAAAATCTGTTTCTGACGTGACGTCTTCTGGAGCCGACGGAGGCTCTATATGAAAAATGAGTATGCCCATCGTCATCAGCACCCTCGAGAACCCCAAATCACGGAGTTTCAGAGAATCGACGTTTTTGAGCTGTGCCAGCCTTTGCTCGACTCTTATGCAAACGGCCTCATATATCATTTCGAGTTGGAGATCTCGTTAAAAAAATCCTGGAGCATGGGAAAGTGGCCAGAACTTGTATGTGTTCTTTTCCGGATTCCACCTCTTCACTTCTTGTGGGTGGAAAAAGAAGAAGAAACAATCGGTCTTCTTTCAGCGACAAAGTAATCGTTTTGCAGCAAAAGGTTTATCATCGGTAGGAATGAACATCGAAATGAACGACGCTGTGATGCCGTTAGCCCTGGTTCTTCATGCACTTGTGCTGAGGGCAGGGACCCGAGTTGCAGGATTGCTGAAACGTATTACTTTCGGGATCTTGCGTACTTGAGTAGATACCGGTGCCTCGACGCAGCGCGGCTTATCATTCGGGCAGATGACCGAAAAGCAGGCGTTCTCGCCGGCGACCACAGCGATGGTGCACACCAGAAGCAGGAAGAGAATGACGAGCTTCATTCTGGAATCGAAAGGTAAGGGAAAGGAGGGGAAGAGGAGAAGGAAGAGCATGTAGGAGCATGGATTATTCGACAGTTATAGGGCCAAAAACTGAATAAATTGGTCAGTCGAGAGCGGAACTGATCAGCTACGGCACCAGAGGAGAAAAGAGTTGGGAAAAGCTGTAGGTTCAGAGAATCTGTTTTCAGCCAGCCTTTGTTTTCAATGTGCCATGTTTTGGGGGAACATTGTTTTGCTTCACTGCCATATCGTGAATAAATGTGCTACATGTGATTGCTCAACCTCGAAACTACCCCATTTTTCAGCATTCCTATTTCTGTAGAAATTAGTGAACGTTTCAAAAAGAGATATTGTGAACATGTTAAAGGTACATGCTGGATTTTGGAATGCAATTGGAAAACCATGATCATGTGAAAATTCCGACACTTTAACAAAAATTGTTTAGATCACCCTCAGGATTATCTCTCAAGGGAGGACTTCTGATAATACAGGTTGGCAAAATGAGTCCAATTGAGAGTCTGATGCTGTGGAAAAAATCGGGGGAGATTTCCTTCTAGAGTGGAAAAATTGACAAGGGGGAAAAGGAGGAAATCAAAATTTTGAATTGGCGCCTTTTCAGTATCTCGCTTCTCCGTTGAGCTGGCGACTTGAAATTTTGATAGATGGGTTTTCCACCCCTCAGAACCCTATAAACGAAGTTTAAAGGCGCTAGCTCTTCTGGAAAGCTATCTAGTGAAAAAGCGCCAATTTAAAATTTTGATTACCTCCTTATGAATTTTTTCACCCGATTTTTTCATCTTCTCTTTCCTCCCCCAAATTTTCCACAGCATGAGACTCTTTAAATCCCAATCATTCGGACTCCGAATGATGGAACTGAAATGAGTTTTCCCTTTGTTTCTCCCTCTCATTCTTTGCCTTTCCACTCTCGGTCTCGTGCGAATCGCAAAGTGAGAGATCATTCCAGTCTCACTAGTCACGAACGAACCGGCTGTGTCAGACTATTTTTGCCAACCCTATAACATACCATCGGAAAAATGATAAACAACGCATGTGATGGGAGCCAGAGAAGAGGCATGGGCAAACAGTCGAGGTACGCAATCGGATTTCTTGGATTTCTACCACTTCAATGTGCCATTTTTCCGGGAAACAATGTTTTGATTCCTATCCATGCTGTGAATAATTTTACAGCATGTGATTGTGGAACCTTGTTTCTTCTCTTCCCTGTATTCAAGTTTTGTAGAAAACTTGTGGAGAAGTCAATAGAAGGAGACGGAGAGAAGGAGAGAAGAAGGAATACAATAGCAGTAATCCCTTTATTCATTTTGCTCAATGATGTTGTTTTAACATTAAAATCACGAAGAAAGTCAGTCATTCAATGCGATTTATCGTGACGAGCATAATACATTCTACAGGTGATTCAAATTCCATTACTGTTCAGCCTCATACTTTCTGATCATAACGAACTGCTGGGCCTTGATTCTGCAATACTTGTGATTTTTTGAAATTTCGAACATCGTGGTTACCTTCTTCCTGATCGCTTTCTGTTTCAGTTTATTTAATGCGAGAAGAACGAGGATGAAGACTGCAATAGCGACGATTCCGAAGATGATGAGTTGGATGACTTTCTGACTGGAATAATCGTGGAAGTTGAATTTCGCTGATGAAGGAATAGAGAAACTGCTTGAATAGTCAAGGACTTTCTAATCGAATTTTGTCAATAGTTCGACGGCTACAACAAATACAAAAAAGGTATCCGAGCACAGTACAAGACCAAGTATTGATATGCACTGATATTCATACAATATCAACAAGGGAAAACAACTCACGGAGTGACTTTGGACGTGGCCCAGCTCCCTATTCCTTCGCCCATTCTTGTTCGTGAATGAGGGCAATTTCGGATTTTCTGATGATGTTTGAAGTGTATCCACGCGCAAAGTCGGGGATTGAGGGGATGAACGTGGAATTATTCGGACGGGAATAATGTCACATGATAGTATCCAGTGTTTATCGGCATTTATCGTAAACATATTTTCGAGAAAATTCCGTCATTTTGTCGTGATCGTCGCGAGGGAAAACTGTACGGATCTCCGCTCCGCTCGGCAGAGAATGAAACTTAAAAGAAAAATCGGGAATTTTTTTAGAAATAGGAGGCTTACTCCCGATAGGTTTCGATGTTGATGATGCTAATGTAGGGACTGACGGCCGTCATTAAACTTACGGCCTGAGATCAATCATTTATGAAAAACAATTATAATTATTAATTAATAATTAATTAATAATAAAATCTGACCACTCTGATCGTATGCTGGGTCACTTGTGAATGGAATAACCCTCTCTTTTCAATCAAGTAACAGGCAATTGTCAGAGTGTGAAGTGCAGGCAAGCAGGCTTGAAGAGTGAGCACCTAAGTATTTCCGGATAATTCAGATTTCATGTACCGCTTTCTAGGTGCAAACAGTCAGTTCATGAGTTTAAAAAATACGGTAGAGACCACCCACCTTCACCAGTGTCCAATGTATGCGCAGAGACTTTGATGACATCTTTGATTTCTGGTGCTCGAGAACGGCAAGAACCTGAAAAGACAAACACAAATGTCAACCCGATTTTTTCAATGGATTAACACATTTCGCCTCAACACGAAAACTGAAGCTGTAACTGGTAGAGCCGAGCCCGCATTGTACAATGCTGATATCTTGTGAGCCAATCTAGCATGTGATATGAGATGACCTGCAACCTCAACAGCTTTTGAATTTTATCTCTTTTCTGTTAGCAAGGTGTGCTTTGAATTGTATGCACTTTGTGATGTTACTTTCGTACCTTGAATCACGTAGTCGTCAAGATTGTAGTCCCGGAACGCCGTCCTTACTTCGCTTTCGTCATCTATAGTGAGAAGCGTTAGTATCTGAAAAAAATACACGTTATGAAATATGAGAAATTGGATAGAAATAAACTCACAAATACACATATCGGAAGAGTCATCATAAAGGTGCAAATGATTACCATAGTTCGAGGCGAGGGAGACTGAAATATAATCTCTGCAAAAATGTTGAAAATACTAACAACAACAATCTCTACAAATTGCCCAAGTCTCTAATTCCTAAAATATCTGCAAATGCAAAATTGCAGTTTTATATTGTGCAGTCAAGTCAACAGTCTACACATTTAGTCAAGTATGTGATACAAAGTATCAAAAAGCCCACTATTTCAGAATGTAGTATCGATAGATGAAGCTTGCAGCTACAACATGGATTGAGTAGGTCTGCGTATTGATCATGATGCTGTGGCCAATATGACAGGAGAAGGGAGAGACGAGGACGCACGGTCCGAGGTAAACCATTGCTGTACCGATGGGTGTAGGGATCATTCTAAAGTATAGTACCAATTATCCCAGATCTAACCAATTATTACCGTTCAATGATGAAACTGCAAGAAACTGTTGCAACCAAATCAACCATGGCTTGCTTTGCGAGTAGAATTTTGAACGATCTTCAAAATAATATTTCTTGAAATTAATAAAAAAAAGTCGAAATGATATTACCTCCAACTGACGGGAGACCTGAACATAATCGCTAGAAGAATGGCGACATTACCGATAATTCCGGCATAATCGATAAATAATTGAAGACAAATAGCGATCAAGTCATTGAGAGGAAGCGGATGTGGAAATCGAGCTGATGGAAGCAGAAACCAAACCATTGATTGTGAAGAAGACAATGGATAAAAGAATGAATTTTCTACGATTAGCCACTTTATCGCCGGTGCTACAATCACTACTATTGGTATCGACAACGATACTACAAAACTTCGAGAAAGGGGTTTGTTATTCAAACAGGAATTATGGTTGAGCGTGATCTTTTACTGTATATTTATTTCTTCAAATTGCCCCCACAAATCGCGTGCGTGTTATTATTATGAAATATGATATGCGGATTTCTCCATAATTCATACTGAAATTGTTGTGATGTGATTCTTCTCTGTCGATTCATGATATTGCACAGCACTGTCTCTGCTCTGCAAAAACTTTTTTTTCTCGAAAATTTAGGTTTTCGTACCTTCTTTCTGTCATCTCTCTGTTTCATTTTGTGCAGCAAGAACAGCAATCCGAAGAAAACGGCGAATGCAATTGTAACGAAGATCGCCAGCTGGATCGCTCTTTGTCTGAAATGAATTTTGTATTTTTATTTCGAAATGACTCTCGAAAATCGCACGTACGGATTGATCCTTGAGTGGCTTGGTCCGTCCACCATTGTTGAGAATGATGATGAAGTTGCAAATGCGTGGACGGATGCAGTTTATACGGCCGTGCAAAGATCATCCGTGCGCACAACACGCGGATAGAGGGATTAGGGGATAATAACATGGTAAAGGGACAGTGAATGGAGTAAGTTTCGCAAAATATCTAGTGTCAGGTGATGTTTATGTGGAAAAACAAGCGAGGGATACAGTTAAAATTAATGAAAACGGCTCTTCTCTTTTACTTCTTCGTCGACATGAAATCGGAGATCGGTGATGTTGCCGATCCCTGAACCAGTTGACCTCATTATTATTCGGTATTTGAATTTGTTGTCCACGCTATCCCATTCTTCCCCACCTAGCTGCGTGATGAGCACAGCACTCTGTTCACATGCCCGCCCTATTATGAACCGGTCCCGACATCTCATTGCTACCATGAGTGATTGAAAAGGAATCCTCACCATCCGCCACCGCGGTAGCGTCTGCAGCACTGCCGCCCGCACGGTGCGCGAGGAGGCGAGCAGCAACCAGACGGGAGAGAGGGAGATGGAATCAAGAACGATGGTCGTCAGCAGGGAGGCGTCGCTTAGCGGGGGCGGGAAGTAGAGGTAGAGCAACTGAATACGAATTTGTCAGTACGAACAAAATAAAATTAATTGAGTGCTTAGCGGTGATGTAAAAAATACCATAATCACAGCGTATGCCAAGTGAGTGAGAAATTGCATGAGCGTAGTGACGATCAGTGCCATGCCCACATTCGTATTTCCGTTCCTTTGAAGGCAATTAAATTAATAAAAAGAAGTTTACATTTGCATTTTCGAAACGAAGATACAACCTCGTTGCTGCCACCTGTACGACGATGGCGCAATTGCAAGCAAAGGCGAGCAGCGTGAGGGTGAATTGGAAAGCCGCTCCGAGGGCTTCGGCGAACTGCTAGAGATCTTTTCCACCCGTCGAGGAAAAACGAATACCTCCCTCATCGCCGGCCAATGCTTGTCAGCGCTTGAATAGAAGATTATCGAGCCGCGCACTCCGTACAGTGCGCCAAAGTGAAATCTGCAGCATATTATCCGGCACATGGAAAGCTCTCCTAATTTATCGGTCTGTCTAGACAAATAAGCGTGACCAACCCGTTAATCGCATCCGGCAATGTCATCAGTAGCGGTATAACAAGTAGCATTACAAAGCCACAACGAGTGAATCGCGCCTGCCACTGAATTGAAAATAGATAAGATGGTTAATAATAAGCGTTCCAACCCGGTCATAGTCTAGCGGTCTTACCACCGCCAGCAGTCGATTCGTCGATAGTAGACACTGCGCCACCAATTGCGCTCGAGGCAACACGGCAGCCAGCGAGCAGAGCTGGTAAGACTATAGTCTAGTCGGCCACAGAATTGTTGATTTTCACTCTTTCTTGGAATGTGATTGGCACTCTTCCAGGAAAGTTCGCGGATCTTCTAGGCAAAAAAGTAAAAAAAAGTACTGTTGTAGCCCATGCGCTGTCGCCCAGTGACGCATACAGACACGCAAATGAAACGAACAGCGCAAGACGATAGCGAAGAAAAGTTGTCAAGAATGCAATGAAATCCTGAAAAAATCTGAAGATTCTGAGCGACCAAGTATGAGAGACAACTCACAATAAGGCCTTGTCCGATAAAAATGTAGAAGTAGGACTTTCCATGGAAACTGGGATTGCTGAAAATGATGGGTTGTTGCATTTTAAAAAAAAATGGGAATCATACTGACCACAAGAGCACGCCGTATACGTATGCGGCTGTGATAAATGTTGCAATAGCGAGCGGCACCGAAATTATCGTTGAGTACGGTTCGAATACGTCGAACGGAACGGTTCGATTGGAGAAAAACGGGTAGCCACCGATCCATGCATCCACCATGGCAGAAATATTATTGAAAAAAGTCAGGTGCGCATTGGTGGGGAATTATCGAAGCTCTATGCGACTGCTTATTTTCAACCATGTAATTGTGCCTTGCCGTGAAGAAAAATGGTGGTGGAGCGTGTTTATTTGATCACACGGTGCGCAAGAACTCAACATGGATAACGCTTGCAAACAATTCAGAATTGAACAGAGATGACCAGAATTTGTGGTTTTTTCTGGAGGATTTCTCAAATATGCCATGTGATGCGCGCGTATGTAAATAAACATTGATACAACACTGGGCCATATATTTATGAGACACAATAAATCCGTTTGCTCTGTGATCAACAAACGCACTTGGTTACTCAGCAGACAGTATCACATACAAAGAAACGTGCTGAAATAATGCGTGTTCATGCTGCACAACACGCAAACTCGATCGATCTCGGAAGGTACGGGGCAGTCATCTCGTATCGGATGAAGAGCTTCGTCTGAATATTTCTTTTTATCATTCTTATCATTCTCTATCGTTTTTCATTTCTTTAGTACAGCATCAAAGAATTGGAATTCAGCAGTACTCACCGTGCACGTGATGTGCATAGCCGAGCCCGCCACGCTGACCGCAGTCTTGTCGGGCACCCCGAAGTCGACGTAACTGAAGGATTTCATTCGCTTCGTCTGAAGAAATCGATGGAAAATGCTCAATTTCCGGTTGCGAGAACACACGAAATTCTGGCCATTATCAAGGAAAACTAGTAAGTGTGAACGAGCCTCGATTACTCACAGGAGGTTGCTTGTGATGCTGTGGAAAAAGTGGGGGGGAGAAAAGAGAAAAGGAGAAAATCGGGTGGAAAAAGTCGACAAGGAGAAATTCAAAATTTTGAATTTCTCCTTTTCTCCTTGTCGACTTTTTCCACCCAAGGAGAAAATCTCCTCTGACTTTTTCCACAGCATCAAGAAGACTTAGTGTTTGGTGTGTGAATGCAATATGCGCGATAGAGACTCACAACAGGTTGATGGGGCAGGAGAAGACGTCGAGGACGGCGGGGGAGGGCGCGCAGGTGACGCCGGCGGGCCGCGGCGGCGTCCCCGCCGTGCACGGACACGCCACTTCATCTGTATTGAATGTATAGGTTTGCCCGACTACGGGACTGCTTGACCAGTAGCACATCGGACTGAATTTAATTTCTTTGGGATACATTTCGAGTGTTCCTGGGACTATTGCATTTTTTTTGAAAATTTGAAATAACGAACTGAGCGTCACACAGACGTAGCCCAACTTGGCGTCCTCGAATCCCTGCAAGCCGCGCGTCAGGTAGCGCTGCAACAGGGTTATCAGACGTTAAATGACCTATTCAATTGCCCGACCTTTTATTTGCTTCAAACTCAATGCCGGATCAGGGCCTTTAGCTGGTGTTTAAAGAAAAAGGAAGGCTCACGAAGCAGCCGATCGCCTTCAGCTCCGCGTTCTCCACCGTGTGGTACGTCCCGTCGTCCGCGAGCACACTGCAATCTTTATTTTTTTTATTCCTCGGTTTTATTTTTATTTGTTTGTTATTTATTTATTATTTCTTTTCTTTGCACTCGGCGACGACAGATGGATACGGATGCGGAGCTCATCACAATTTTGCTTGTTAGTAAACGCCAAGTTAACCTCAACTTTGATTGTACCACCTGGAACACCGCAAAGGCACGCACCGTACCACCAGCACAGGTCCGTCGGCGCCGTTGGGGTTGCGTCGCGGACACGGTGGCTGACCAACGACCAGGCTCGTCAGCTCCGGGTACGCCTGCTGGATGCACGGGTCCTCCATGGGCATGGGCACTGCAATGGACTCGGACGGCAGTAAAAGTTAACGAAAAGTTTACTGGTAACAATTTCCGAATGTGATGAGAGCCTAGACAAGAGTTGGAGAACGTTAGAGGTGATCAAATCGATGTGAAGATCATCGTTACTATCCAATGGCGGATTGATAATTGAATTCTCACCGACGACTCGAAGCGGCGGACAGGTCGTCGTCGTCGTGGGAGAAGTCGTGGTAGTTGTGGTGGTCGTTGACGTCGTCGGACACCCACTCGTCGACTTCACCCACCTCGTGTAGGACGTCGAGCAGCCGGTGAGTCGTCGATCGACAGCGACGGCGTTCTGGAGCACACACAACCGCTGCGCGTCATTGTAGACGAATGAGGCGCACTGCAAATGATTGAATTATCGAAATGATATTGTAAATATGAAATATTCGGGATAAATCAAACCGCAGAATCCGCTGCGCATGCTGCCTCGCAGTCTGCTCTCACAGCCGTACGAAGAGAATTGTAACCAACTCGAGGAGTCGTGGTGGTCACGGAGAAAAAGCAAGCGAGCGCGCTCGCGGACTGAAATAATTTCTTCTCCGCAATTTCACAATCTCTGTGATGAAGGAGAACAATATCAAACCTGTAGAGTAATCAGCAGAAGCCAGAGCATCATGACGAGACGCACTATGATGTGGCGCACACGGAAGATGCGTAGAGTCCCTTGCCTGGTCGCTATGTCGTCATTTTCCTCGACCCGTCTTGAGATGGCTCTCTCCAATTGGCGTACTCTGTCATATCTCTGACCGGTGATAGATCGAGCAAAAATGAGAGACCGTCATTCTCCTTGGATACCGAAGAGCCTCTCTTTGTTGAAGAGAAGTTGCTTCCATAAATATGCCTATTTTCAGCTTCTTAGAGGTGAACCCACTGCTTCTCCTCGCATTGTCCTCTTTTTCCATGGTTACTTGGGAAAAGGAAATGTTTGAGGAAGGAAATGATCATGGAAAGTTTTTTGGTCCATTCTTACTGGTGGTCAACATGTACAAACTATACCATCAACTTTTTTTAATATCCAGTTTATTCAATCAATGATAATGAAGTATTAGCTATTCCTTCTTCACAGAATCGTAGAGGTCAACCATCACGCGTAGCACCATCTCGTCTCTGAAATTATTCATTTTTGATTTTAGAATAATAAAAAGAATAAAAATTACCTAAAAGCAGGAGCGACGATCTGCACCGCGAGAGGTAGGCCCACGCTGTTCTAAAAATATGATTGATCGAGTTGAGAAAGCTCAGAATGCTCACCCTGCACCCGTTTTTGATGCCCTTCTCCACCAGTCCCTTCTCCTGGTAGGCATCCATCGCCGCCTCGTCGTCCTCAGTCCAGGTGCCGGTCTGCAACAATAAATGGTTAGCCAAAACTATCTCTCCAAGTCAAATGTCAAGTCAAACGCCAGTCCAATGTGCGGCAGCCTCACAAAAGTATAATAACGGAAGATAACGGGAAAAATAACCGAAGTTAGGCTTTCCACACAAGGCGCGCCGAGTTGCAATGTGACCAATGCGTATCGACAACTTACTGGCACAACTCCAGCCGGAAAGTCCATCGCGTTCCACAGCATCGTCGCGAACAGAACGGGGAAGGGCACGGACAGGGGCAGTTCGTGCGGCATCGCGGGCGAGAGCTGGGAGAGATTAAAGAGAGGTCATGATTGTCAGCTCAGTTCGCGATAAGCGATTACCGTAGCCGGACACAGTATAACATCGATCCTCTCCTCCTTCATCGTCTTCACAAGTCTCTTGCGAGAGGCGAACACGCGATCGATGCCGGCTTGGACGTCTGAATGAAAATCAATACATTGCATAAATTGCTCCGAACACTTTTAGTTTAGTAATGTGCAGAGGGAAGAGACAGTGTTTTGTTGGTTTTTTAAACTTAAAACTTCTCGAAAACCCTGTGAGATCCGTCTACTTACCAACGGCCTTCGTTGACTGGCACAGGAAGAAATCTTCAGTGTTCGAATCGCCAAGGTACTTGTATGTCCATCCCAGGAGTTTCTGTAATGAATTATTGTATTTCTCGATCATTTCGAATCGTTGAGCTTAATCTTCTTACCTTTGCCCACATCGGAACTGACACAAAGTAGCGCAGCGGCGCCATCAGGTCGGAGAGTGGTTCCTAAAATGAACAGACCACTCACAGCGAACGAATGTGTGAGATCAGTTTTAAAAAAAAACACAGACGGAATGGTTCAGAAAATCAAGAAGCACTTCAGAAGCAACTACATCAGGGATAGTATCGAAAATTCAGCTATATCCTTCTCTGCTCATACAAGCTGTGAAAAACCTCTCACATCCTTCAATCTCTCAGCCAACCCTGCGCCTCCGTCGGCGTACAACGTGGCGTAGACGCCTCGGGACGTCTCCTGAGGGATATCCCCGAGGGAGAAGGGAACGAGGTCGTGGCCTGAAATGATGTAACTGCATCTGCGAATTACTTAGTAGCCGACTGGTATGGCGATGGAAGTATTTCTCACCCTTGGCTCTCAGTAGCTCGACCGCCTCTCTGACCACTCGTTGATTGCCGGGTAATGGGTCGATGTAGCCGTCGGTTGTGTAGTAGCCTAAGATTAGATTAAAATAGGACGAGGACGAATTAGTGGGACGAACCGATGCGATACTTCCTTCCTTCCTTGAACAGGTCCTCTCTGAAGTCTACGGGCACAGAGAAAGGATCTTGATCGGAGAGGAAGTTGTGGGACCAGGCGGATCTGAACGTCAGGTTCATCACTTCTCGGGCGACTACTCCGTCTCAGTTGAAGCAAATACATACCGCGTCAAACAACAACTCTTTGGTGAGTTATGGCAGCTGACTCAGGTAGACGAAGACAAACACAAGTGGAGTAATCACCTCATCATCTCCACGATCGCGTGCGGGTCCCTCGCCATTGGCCCCTCGGCGGTCATCAGGACGGGCCGCATCGGGAAGGGCTCGGGCGCTTGCAGGGTGGAGAAGCGCGTGGCCGAGGGCTGCAATGTCATTGCATTGAAGAAGAAATGTCACATACGATCCGATTGAATAGCAAAATTGCCAATGATTATCTGACAATCTTGCAATGAAAGTTGAATCATGAGGTTACAGGCATAGGGCAAATGGTGATACCTTGAATCCACAACAACCAGAAAATGCAGCGGGAACGCGAATCGACCCGCCCATGTCGCTGCCCAGGCCGCAGATCGAGCCTCCTGAGATTTATCGATTCATTATCTCATTCTCTCCATTCTGCAGATCGACCAGACAAACAGAAAATTCCTAACCAGCTGCAATCAGTGCCGCTTCGCCGCCCGAAGATCCTCCAGGAGTGCGAGAATCAGAGTGAGGATTGGTGGTTGTGCCTGATGTTTTTTTTCGCGCATTCTCCATAGCTCCACTTACCGTAGATGGAGTTGGAGCAGTTGATGGTCAGGCAGTTGGTTGGCAAGTTGGTCTGGCAGAATGGAATCATGCCTGAAATATTTAAAGATCGTCAAAATTTGAGATTGATGGTAGACACCTTCGCTCCTGAGCTTCATCACTTGGTACGAGTCCTCCTTGGAAATGCTATCTGCGAGTTTCGCCAGCCCCCAAGTGCTGCGTTGGCCTTCGAGCTATAAAATATTTTAAAAGTTACAATAAAATTAACAATTCTACGTGCTTCTATGCAGTCCTTCACACTCAGTGGAATGCCGAACAGCCGGGGCTTCTTGTAGGAGGGATCCCGTGCTTGCTCGTCTAGCTGTTGGGCGACGGTCAAGGATTCCTCAATGTTTGTTGTTTGTTCATAGTCGTTTTTTCAGTCGACGTTTTTACTGTGATTACCCTGAGAATATTAGTGAGACAGTTGATCTTGTCATGCGCTTGAAGCGCCATCCCATAATAGGCCCTGACAACGCTCTCTGCTGTTATTTCCTTTGATTGCAATGCGTCTGCAATTACTTTCTGCGTCAAGGGCTCAAAAATTTGAAAAATAGGAATAATTTTTAAAATGCACCTCTCAATTGTCCAAAATCCATGGCTTCTATGCGCTTCTTCTCAGAATCGGTAATAGCCGCAGCTTCATTCCTTGCCCACGCAAGGCTCGCCTCTCTATCCCTCACAGCCACTTCGATGCGCGATTGGTACAGGGCTTGAATCTGAAAACACTTTTAAAATCGAAAAAAGACTAAAAACAGAAACCTGACTCAGCGCCGAGCGGGCTTTCATTTTCCTCAATAAGTACAAAGTTAGCAATCCGAGAACTGATATTTGCGTCCATTTCGAGCTAGAAATCGAGTTTAAATAGCAAAAAAAGGCGTGAAATACCTAGCGATTTGTGCCGCTGCGTCCGTCATCCCTGCCATTGTGAAAGATAAGGAAAAGAAGAGAGCGAGGAGAGCAAAAGAGCAAACACTTTGAAGGTCGCACAACATTTCATCTCTCTCCGATTGCAATGGTCTCTCGCCGCCAAGATCAAGAGCATGAGCAATGGGGAAATGATGATAAGAAGCAGAACTACAGCCTTGCATAAAGTGATAAGATGATCTCACTGAAGCTGAGCTTTTTGAGTTATTCAGAAAGAGATTGCGAAAAGAGGACTGTATTAGTTTTTCTCACTTTTTTCAGGGAAGCACCATCGTCCCGTATGCTATGTTTCGTTGGTCAAGGTTTCGCCTTTCCTTACTCGAAAGGATGCGGCGATGCCAGCCTGCATGTCTGAAGCAGAGGATTACTTTGACCATGATAGTTATCGTTGCAGTAATGAAAATCTCATTTATTCATTTCGTTTAAGCTCTAATCATATTCAAATGCAATTTCAGTGACACAATAGTAGATTCGGAAACAATAAAATGCTCACCAACGGCCGCACTCGATTGGCTCAGGAAGAAGTCGGCGGTAGCCGAGTCTCGGCGTAGCTTGAAGAACCAGCCTGCCATCGTCTAAAATCTGAGCTTTTGCAGGTCACTGGATACGAAGAATTGAGCGGAGAAATGTCGCACCTTCAACCACAGCGGCACCGCCATGAACGTCCGCAGCGGCTCCATCACAAGAGGGAGTGGTTCCTAGAAACACCGCCTCAGGCATCCGGCATAGATAATCACAAATTGTTCGGTTGAAGCGTAAGATAGTGCATCCAAGGAGATTTGGTGGCCCCAATATGATGGCACCGGAAAAGCAAATATAGAGCGCACGTACATCCTTCAGCCTCGCTGCGATAAGAGCAGTATCAACGAAGATCGTCGCCCAGACGCCCGTGGCGCAGTCGGCGGCGATGTCGTCGAGGGAGAAAGGCACGAGCTCGTGTCCTGAATCGATTAGAATCAAGCAGGTCAAAAGGTGAATTGGACAGGAGATGATGGAGTCACCCTTGGCTTTCAGCAGCTCGACTGCCTCTCGGACCACGCGTTGATTGCCGGGCAGCGGGTCGATGAAGCCGTCGGTTGTGTAGTAGCCTGCACAATGAACGTGTGAAAATAGTGAGAGAATAGTAGAGAAAACGCACCGATTCGAAACTTTCTGCCTTCCTTGAACATATTCTCTCTAAAGGGTACAGGCACACTGAACGGGTCCTTGTCCGAGAGGAAATCATCAGACCATGTGGACCTGTGACATTATTAATGAACTAGCGTTCTTCAAACGCTAGGTCCTGCGGACAGCAGATGGTCCCACGCAAAAGCCGCGTTCTACAAGATGCTTATTAATGTACTAGAATAATTCAAAGATTCAAGAAAAACGCATTGTTCTGATGCGTTTCAAGGTACGCCAGTCTCACCTCATAACTTCCACGATAGCCTGCGGATCTCTCGCGAGCGGACCCTCGGTGACCATGACCATCGGCCTCATCGGAATCGGCTCGGGCATTTGCAGTGTGGAGCAGCGCGTGGCCGAGGGCTGCGAAGAATTCAATAAAAATTGATCAAAACAAGTCAGTTTCAGAAGAGAATGCGTTGAATCCCATACCTTGAACCCGCAGCAGCCCGAGAACGCCGCGGGTATCCGGATGGATCCGCCCAGGTCGGAGCCCAGCCCGATCAACGACCCTCCTGCGCCTATCAGCGCGCCCTCACCACCGGATGAACCGCCACAAGTGCGCGAGGAGGCGTGCGGGTTGGTGGTTGTGCCTGAAAAGACCACGATGTGATTCAAAACAAGTGTAGTCTGAAGGGCCATACCATAGATAATGTTGGCGCACGTATACGAAATGCAAGTCGTCGGGATGTTCGTCTGGCAGAAGGGAATCATGCCTGAAATGTTTCTTCTCCCTCGGATATTTACGTCCATATAATTTGAATATCTTGAAATATTTAATGACTGACCATCGTTCCGCAGCACCTGCACTTGGTATGAGTTCTCTTGCGGAATTGCGTCCACGAGTTTGGCCAGTCCCCACGTGTTGCGGCGGCCTTTGAGCTACCAAGGAATGATAAATTATTTTCGAAAAAGGTTCAATAATCTAACCTCGCAGGACTCCTTGATGCTGATGGGAATGCCGAAC
Source organism: Pristionchus maxplancki (assembly GCA_900490775.1). NCBI lineage: Eukaryota > Metazoa > Nematoda > Chromadorea > Rhabditida > Neodiplogasteridae > Pristionchus > Pristionchus maxplancki. Next base: position 225,010 of record LS585454.1, read on the forward strand.
AGACGCGGTTTCACGTACGAAGGATCGGCAGCTTTCTTATCGAGATCTTGAGCGAGACTGAGTGATTCCTGAAGAGTTTATTCCCTTTTCGAAAGCAAACGAGCGGATACCTTGATTACTCCAGTCAGACAGTTAGTCTTCTCGTGCGCTTTCAGTGCCAATCCGTAGTAGACTCGCACAACGCTCTCGGCTTTCACTTTTCCGGATTGCAAGGACTCTGCGAGAATGGGGGTGATGAGATCAATCTGATGTCTTCATAGGATGTTGAATTGAAGCACCTCTGAGCTGCGTGAAGTCCATTGCCTCAATTATTCTCTTTTCCTCATCATCGACCAAGCTGGATTGATCTCTAGCCCATGCGATGCTATCGTCTCTCTCCTTCCGAGCAACCGCGATGCTCGATTGGTAGGTAGATTGAATCTGAGAAGAATAATGAATTATTTGTGACAGTGGACATGAAATGTCAAGATGATTCGACAGATAATAGTGATTGAAGTTCTCTTCATCATACCTTGCTTCGCATCGCCCGTTCTTTTAGCTTTCTTAGAAAATAGAGGGTAATGAACCCGACAATGCAGAACTGCGCCCATCCCGAGCTGAACATAAATAAATTGTAACGTAAAAAACGAAATCATAGATACCTCGCAAGTCGCGAAAGGAGCACTAACGCAGCACCGTTCATGTCGACAATAGGTATCTTATGAGCGCAGGTTAGGAAGAAAAAGAAACGGATCGAGAGAAACACTGTCCCGCGGAATGGAAGAGTACCGACAAGAGCGAAGGAGACCAGCGGAATGGCAATAGGGAAGTTAGATACGGATCGGACACATCGACCTAAGCGTGGCCGCGCAAAACAAAAACTGAGTGCAAGCAAGAGACAAACATCAGAGGGGGAGAGGAGGTGTGGATCAACGAGCGAAAACCAATGATTTGGCAATCTTAATGTTCTTCCCGGTTGTGCTTAGTTGCTCTCAGGGTCGGTGAAATTAAGACAAGCATAGACCACTCTGAGAACTATGCTGAGAATACCACACGTCTTTTGATTGCTCCTCTCGCAAGAAGAGCACAACAATGACACGCCGACGGCATGTTTGTTTGGAATGATAGGCAAGTGGGTACACTGATCAAATTGTGAGCCAATTCTATGCAGTACCCTTCGTTCGTTTTCTCTGCCGTTCCGTCTTGTCTATAGCAAGCAGGAGTGAAGCGTTCCATAAATCATGCCTGGTCGTCGTAAGAGTCGTGCAAACGATGTTGTAAAGGGAAGAAGTAGTAGTTGTTATGGTTTCCACGTTGACGGCAGGTGCTTCAGCGTTATCGGAAGTTTGAGCAGGCAACATTTGCACCCACCAAACACTCTGATACTCCCCCGACAAGTCATTTCTAGGCCGTCAAGTCATTTCAAGTTCCACATGAACAAATCCATGGAGTACTTCTTGTCGATTGAGAGCGAAAGGACCTATACGATAACTCTTCTCGTCCACTTCGTAATCTCCTCTATACTGAGCAGCGTCGCTTTTTACTGTCTACTACGACAAACACCGCCCAATCTGCAAGCAATTCGATTCTATCTCCTTTTTATTCAAGTGGGTTTCAATTTTTTTTCGATTTTTCAAGGACAATTAACATAGTTGACAACATCGTTCCTTGACCTACTCAACGACTTGCTGGTAACGCCGATTTTCTTGATGCCTCTGCCTGCTGCATACTTTGTCGGCCTGCTGAGCAAAGCTGGCGTCCCTGTCAACATTTTGAGTGTGAGCACTTCGTGGACAATACAATTTGAGATGCTCTGTAGTTTGCTGTGTAGTTTGCTGTGTAGTTTGCTGTGTAGTTTGCTGTGTAGTTTGCTGTGTAGTTTGCTGTGTAGTTTGCTGTGTAGTTTGCTGTGTAGTTTGCTGTGTAGTTTGCTGTGTAGTTTGCTGTGTAGTTTGCTGTGTAGTTTGCTGTGTAGTTTGCTGTGTAGTTTGCTGTGTAGTTTGCTGTGTAGTTTGCTCACCCAAGTACAGTCCCGCAGAGTCTCCTCTGCAACTGAAGAGGCACGGAGAGTCGGGGTGAGTCACCCCAGGTCACCCCGACTTTGAGAGAGCTTTTGACCCCTTCAAAATGTGTAGTTTTCTGGCTATTTTTGGCTATGGCTTCCTCACATCGAGACCCATCGATCTATAATCAGATCTTTAAATTTTCACTTTGATCTCTGATCTTTGCGCATGTGCGCCATTTCACCCCATCTCATTTCCCAATCCCCTTGTCTGGGGAGATCGGCTTTGTCCACCCTTCACTCTGTCCCTACGCTGTCTCGCTTCTCGGTTGGTTGTGAATCTGCTCTCATTTTTGGCGTTCCTCCTTCGGATCTACAGTACACCGACACACGATACCGTACCCATGGAGTCTTCTCTTTATGTATCAAATGTTATTCAATGTTGTCAATGGACTTTTTTATCTGAAGCCAACTTAACAAGGTAACACCTTTTCGTGACTGGTTTATCGACTTTCAGGTGATCTACCGTGCAAAGATTTTTCTTGTTGTGACCAATCTACCAATCTAATGCGAGCTCATTGATTTGGACTCTCTTTTTCAGCATTGTGAACATGAAAAAATGAAATAAACTAAAAATTTAAGGGTTTAAATCGGCTTGAAATCGAATAACATTTTATGAATCGATGAAATCGATGATAACCCTGGAAAAATCTCAGTGTAGATGGATCGCAGAGAAAACGTCGTGGATAGGGCAGACTTCCCGGATCAATTGGGCACTGCCCGACAAAGAAAGAAAGCTGCAGAGACACAAATGCACGGGAAGGATATGATAATGTGATGAATGCAGAGAAGGATCAAAGATCAATAGCTTCTAAGTCCGAAAATAAGCAAGAAAATAAGGATAAATTAATGATCAGACGAGAACCAATCAACTTGGAGAATAATTCGCATTCAGATGATTCACATTTTTATCGTTGATGAGTTGTAAAGATGTCCATTGTTCAAATATCGATTTCCCCCTTACATAGTCTGTACGTATTGTTATTGTGTGAATAAATATCGTTGTTTGGAACTTCTCCCTCGGATCGAAGGAATTAGTCGTGCCCAACTCTTACCATAATTCAAAATGCGTCGATTCATAAAATGTTATTTGATTTCAAGCCGATTTAAACCCTTAAATTTTTAGTCTATTTCATTTTTTCATGTTCGCAATGCTGAAAAAAAGAGAGTCCAAATCAATGAGCTCGCATTAGATTGGTAGATAAGTCACAACAAGAAAAATCTTTGCACGGTAGATCACCTGAAAGTCGATAAATCAGTCACGAAAAGGTGTTACCTTGTTAAGTTGAGGAAGCCATAGCCAAAAATAGCCAGAAAACTACACATTTTGAAGGGGTCAAAAGCTCTCTCAAAGTCGGGGTGACCTGGGGTGACTCACCCCGACTCTCCGTGCCTCTTCAGTTGCAGAGGAGACTCTGCGGGACTGTAATAACGAATGATGAAATTTAGGAGAAATATGAATATGCGAAAAAAATTATGATAAAAAATGTTCCAGGCACTCTTCCTCGTCGCTGCCAACACTCTTGCCTTGTCTATCGTCCTTTGTTTCCTGCATAAGCACCAAACCATCCTCGATGACCTGAGTCGACTCAAAATGAGCAAAGTTCGAGAGTTGGCAGAGGCTTTAATCCGTGAGAATCTCTAAGATGGTCTACAAGCTGTTTCGCGGTGCGATCTACCTCATGCCCGTCTTTATGTTCATTGTTCTCGCGCTCGCACCAGTGGATAATTCAGTGTCCGACAAAGCAATTGCGACGGTAAGTTAAAAAATGGACCTACCGAATCTGATGAGTTGCAGTACTCATTCGAACTGGACTGGATACGCCAGCGCGGTCCGTATGTGGTGACGGAAACAAATGAATTTATGCGAACATCGGCCTTTTTCGTGCTGTTGGTACGTCAAAAATATGAAATTGTTGATGATATTGTTCAGTTTAAATGTTTACGAAGCGCTTGCAGTGCTCCATTTCCAGCGACGCCATGATTATCGTCATCGTCTGCCATATCTACTACGTTCTTAATCGCTTGGTTGGTCTGTAGGGCGCGAAATACGAGTCGCCGTCTCTTCATTTTGCACGCTCTCTCGCCCGGTCAACTGACGGGAGCGTGAAAATGAAGTGACGGCGACTAGTTTTTATAGCTCTATTGGTCTGCACATGCAAGATATCGATAACGTGTGCATTTACAGAAAACGAATCGCAGCGAGGCAACAAGAAAAATGATTGAAAGATCAGTGATAGCATTACTTATTCAGGTTCTGTTTTTAGGGATGGCAAGTGAAGAGTTTTTAAAAAGCGAATTTGATTATGTAAAATCCAGGACCACTCGAATGCTAGCAAATTTAAAGGAATAATGTGTAGACCCCATGGTCGCTCCATCCTAACATAAATTTGATGGGGTAACATGCCTCATTTGCATACTGGGTCAGAAAAACGATAAATTGACGAAAAAACGCACTTCAAATGAAGAGTTTTTGAATTAAACTGAAGAATGTGAAGATTTTTGCCCGTTCAAAAGCGGAATGGGAGTTTCTTAAACTATTGGAATCAATTCTTCGTTATATTTGCCACCTGATTAGCATGCTACGACCGCTCTACTGACGATCAAAAACGAGCAATTGGTCTTCACATGCCAACCCTATTCTGTTTCTATAGTCCCGAAGATACAATCACAAATTTCAGCTTATCATGCCCTCCCTGTGCTTAACTATTCCAACACAGATACTGTTCATCTCGCTCGCCACTGGAACTGGAAATTTCCGTTAGTGACTGATAAATTCGGGTCATGGCGGCTAATTAAGGAACGTGCTTCACCGCCTTTCATTTGATCTCTCTGCACTCGCCATCACACAGCATCATTCTATTAACGATAACGCCGGCCTACCGTCGCTTCATTCTGTCCTTCTTCCGGCGTTGTAGCCATGAACAAGAGGTCAGGCTTATACCACCTAATTCGAGTTCTCTTCATTCCGTGCACTTTCTTACCGATCGGGACTGTGATGAAGAGACAACTACTCGTATTTCGAAATCTACCACTAATGATTGTCCTTTTATGCTCCCTTCAGATTGGACCCACTTCCTCGATCTCGATCACTCGACAAATTGCGTCACGATAGTTCATTGGTCAAAAATTATGAAATCTGTTCTGAAGTGCCGACTTTTTCAAGCTACTTGGTTGATCCTGCCAGCGGTGATATGCTCAGATAAAATATTTTATTTTGCTTAAAAGCCATGCATGACTTAGAAGAACATACACGTAAACATGAATATGCGAACGGAATACATTAAAATACCCACAACCTTGTCAGTGTTTGTAACCAAAAAGTCAGGAAAAGAGTAATCGTTGTTATGGTCTCATCGATGACGGCAGATGCTTCTACATTATGAAACGCCAAGCAGGAAACACCTGCAGCCACCAACATCTCAGCCGACAGTTGTATCTAATGATCAGCCACTCCCTTTTTTCTCACATTTCCTTCACCCCATTCACAGCAGTTATTGGCTGTGTCAGCATGAACGTTTCAATGGAGTATTTCTTGCCAATTGAAAGCGAAAAGGCCTACACTACGGCTCTGCACGTACACTTTGTGATCTGCTCTATGCTAAGTAGCGTCGCCTTTTATTGCCTCATTCGACAAACACCGCCTAATATGCAAGCTATTCGATTCCATCTGCTCATCATTCAAGTGAGTTGCAACCTTTTTGGCGAGTTTACGAACTTTTTTTCTAGTTGACAACATCGTTTCTTGACCTACTCAACGACTTACTCGTCACACCGATTTGGATGATGCCGCTGCCCGCCGCTTACTTTATAGGGATGCTGAGCAAGAGCGTCCCCGTCAGCATATTAGTTGTGAGAATTTCGCAGACTGTATGGCTTGAGGTGCTATCTAGTGCGATATTTTGTGCGCTATTCTACCAGTAACAACGAATCAGACCCCAACTAATACGCTCAAACTAGATTTTGGAAGGGGTTAGATTTGTGTGGTTTATATCTTTACTATACCAAGGCCCTCTTCCTCGTTAGTTGCGGCGCTCTCGCCATATCCATTCTTCAATGCTTCGTTCACAAGCATCAAACCATCATTGACGATCTGAGTCGGTGGAAGATGAACAAGGTACACATTTTGTCTATTCTTTATGTTGTTATCTTTCATGCATCACAGATAGTATACAAGATGTTCCATGGATTGACCTGGTATATGGCACCTTTGGTGTTCATTATCATCTCATGCTCACCTATGGGCGAGTCAGAGGCCGATAAAGCCATGGCTACGGTCAGTTTGATAGTTTCGTTTCGCTGGTTTATTGATAGTTTTTTTGACGACGCTTGCATGTTCCAGTATCCATTCGGGCTAGACTGGATACGCGAGCGCGGTTCCTATGCTGCAATGGAAACAAGTGCAATTGTCCGCCTAGCAGCAGTCTCAGCTTTTTCGGTAGGTTGTGTCTCGTCTCTTCATTTTGCGCACTCTCTCGCCTCACTGACCGGTGAGAGAGCACGCGGAATCTTGCAGGTCCAAAAAGTTAGAAAAGGTGATATTACATGATACATATTTATGCGGGGGAAACATATTTACAGCACACACCATGTCAAATATCAGCACTTGCAGTGGTCGTTAATTACTATTGCGATCATTGTTGCCGTTGTCTGCCATATCTACTATGTGCTGAGTCGGCTGGTGAGTCGGTCATTCGCTTCAGTATCCCAAATGAAGTCCGGGTCGGATACGTACTTCCACAATTCCAGTATTGTGTTCACACCTAATGCCCAGTACTGCTACCTAACACATGAACAATAACTACCTTCACAGAAGGCAACTCGAAGCGTGGCAACGAGAAGAATGATCAAAAGATCAGTCGCCGCACTATTTGTGCAGGTGCGCAAATCTATTTTCAAAATGAAACGGTTGATAAATCCTTTGCAGTTGGTCCTTCCCTCAATGTGTCTCACTACTCCGACGCAGATCATGTTCATTTCAACCGCCACTGAAACGGGCAATTTCCGTTAGTGACTCGCGAAATAGTGTAAAATCTACGATAATTTCACATTCAGGAACCTGCTTCACTGCGTTTCATTTCGTCGCACTGCACTCGCCACTGCACAGCATTATTCTGATTACGATCACTCCCGCCTATCGTCGCTTCATTCTGTCCTTCTTCCGCCGTTGTGGAAGCGAAAGAGAGGTGACCAGATGGTCTTCTAATCCCTCTCCATCCACCTTTCGCCTTTTCCCTTCCGTCGAGATATCTGTGTTCAGGTCCAGCCTGCAACTTCGTTCTCGATTACTCGAATTCCGTAGTATAAATGTTTAACTTCAAATAACTTGTTTGTAAGCTAACATGGAATAGAATAAAAAAGGGTGTGAAAAATCAAATTATTGTGATTTTTAACATTTCGAAAAAAATCTTTGTCAGCATCAGATTAGATTCAGCCGTCGCCTCCGTCTGCGCTCACGTCTGCAATTTGTGTTGCATTCGTACGATAAATCGACAAATTTTCTTTTCGCTTACTGAATGTCTAAGTTCCATTGAAAGAGCATGCACATGAATGTGATCACGACGAGCAGACGCCTTCAATTTATCCTCATCATCGTATGTCCAGGTCACGAGTAAATGGGTCATACACCAAATGGGGAAGCATAGTATGTAATCGTCTAATTGAAAGGGTCGCATGAGTCCCTAAGAACCGAAAATGTGTAGAATAGGATACCTGAGAGCATTGTACCACGCCGTAGCTTCCAGTTCGTCCATGTGGGAAAAATGGCAATGATAAGAAGAGAGGTGGTGAGATAATCAAAAGTCAAACGCATTAATGGTAAAGATTATGCGTGGTCGTAAATACCAACTAATTGTTCATTTGAAGAAGAATGATTCTCACATGATCTCTTTTGATCATCTTTGGTGAGCATCTTAGCCGGGATTTGATCAGCTATGGATTTGATCCAGTGGGATTTGATCAGCTATGTAACAAAATACTCGGCGATGTGATCCTGGAGTTTCATATTTCCGAGAATAATCACTATGCTATACTTCCTCCATCGCCTGCAGTCTGCATCTATGCAAGATGAAATCTCATTTGAATAATCCTGTTTGTTTGTCCCTGCCTGTGCTCTGCAGAATTCGCGCGCTATTTCGACAGATTTGGCTGACTTCCACAACATTTTCTGCTCCAGGCGCCAACTGTGCTCTATATAAAGCGAGAGTTATTCTTGCTCACAACACATTTCAGTGATTCGGCGCATCCATGCAGTCATTTTTCCTTGCTTTATTCGCTTCGTTTGGATTCTCCTTTTAGTAGGGATTTGAATTTGAAAGATTGTCGAAAACTACTGATTCTCCACCCATTTCATGATCATTTCATTTCAGAATGGCAACTATTCGTTTCATTTTTCTCATCGTTGTGTTCGTTCGGTTTTTTTTCTCATCGTTGTGTTCGTTCGGTTTTTTTACAAATAAAAAAATCTTCATCATTCAGTGTGGAACCTTTTTTTCCATCTTTACCATTTCAGGAAAAAGGCGATGCTGCACCGAGGATTCGCCGATCAGGTCTAGTTTGATATCTTTTGTGCTTTCAATGGGCACTTTTTTGATGTGTGCAGTTCCCATCCTATGCCCTAGAAAAGCGTTCAAAATGTTAAAAATTATAGGGTCCTTATCGAGGTCGGCGTTCCAAGGTGTCGTAACGATCGCACCACGTTAGTCTATCTGCTCCAACAGTTTTCTTCAGTTCGTCCTCTTTTCAGAAATCATAAATCTCTTCCTGGTGAACACGAAATGCGGAAAAGTAGCATTTTTATTTTTGATATTAAAATAACAAATTAATTGCCGGATGTTACCGCTCTTGATGTGTATTCGCAATTGGCAGTACAGATGATTGATGATTCGCAAGTGAGCAGCATTCTTTGTTTGATAATTTACGAATTTTCGTTCTTACACTTACTTTACGAATTATAAAGAAATGTGATTTCAGAAGGCTCTCATGAGTAAGTTGTGGCGCTGTATAGTCAGTTTGAGCTTTATCATTTTGTGTGAAAACAGACAAATCCATGAAAAATCTAAGGCTTGTACGTTCCTCAATTTTCAGACGATCTTAAGAACCTTCCTACCGCATTTGCTGACTTGAGTTGCATCGATAAATTAGTGAGTGAACGATCATCTTTTGTCAGATCAAGATGACTATATTCTGAACAATCAGAATATGGATTTCATGCGCGGCATGCTCAAACCATACGTTGTGGAATTGGAGGTGAATTATTTTCAATTTTATCTTCAAATTCTGTTATTTTTTTCAGGCGATTTACGCTGCGGACCCGGAAAATCATTAAACATTGGAAGCAATAACACTTCAAAGATATCGAACGATAAAGTCTTATGAAAAAGTAAAATGTGACGATCTACAACGCATTACCAAGTCGAGAACTCGAGCTAAATAAATATATGATTACTAGACTCGTTCATTCTACGAAAGCGAATTCGTCTGAAGGGTTCCCGCGTCGTTTTCGTGAAGGGAACGGTGCTCACGTGCACAAAACCAGCCGGTTTCATCCATCTCACAATGAAATTTTTCACTGATTGTTTGTACGCGGGAATGAAGATGATGATTATAATCGCATCGATAGACGGGAAAGACACATCTTCTCTCTCATTCTCTCACCGGTCAGAGAGACGAGAGAGCGCGCAGAGTGAAGATAATTATTTCTTGCCAAGCTAACCCTAATCCTATCTTGAATTTTTTTCCTCTGCAGTGCAGCATGCAATACTGCAACAGACGATTATCGCATTTGAATAAGCGCGGTTGTTTGCGAGTTTCTTGCATCTGCTGTGCAGAATTTGTTAGTTTTTCTATAAAAATGACAAACTTCCGAGATTGTCAGCTCCGGACATTGCGATTGCTCGATTTCGATCATGAATTGTTCTCAAATTCCCCCTCAAAACATACCTACTTTTGCTTCGATTCCGTCTCAATTTGGAAGTGTTTTGCTTCAGACTTAGAATTAAAGACACAGAGTGCATTTTCGTATTTTCCATATCGTGTATTGTCCCTCCCACTGAATATCGTTTTCTCTGCTTCAGATCCATGGTGATAACTCGTTGCTTACTGTTCCTGGTCGTCGTATCCAGCATCGTCGCAAATGCAAAGACAAAGGTTCGAAATATTTCGAATAAAAAAGGGTGTTTTTTCTTCTCTCTGGGACTTTCAAACATCTGAATTTGAAATATGAACCAAGTATGATTACAGAGCCGCACAGAACTTAGAGCACGTCGATCAGGTACAATATTTATTTCCATTTTTTTTAAATATATTTTTTTTACAAAAAAACCGTGCTAATATCAATCGACATCTATGTATTCATTTGCAAAACGCATGTATAATACAAATTCAGCTACAACAGACGCACTTCTGCAAGATTACATTGAACTCGCTCCAGGTTAGGTGTTATTTTCCCGATTAAATTCCGGTTTTCAACAACTTTTTCAGAATTGGTCTCTGCCATCCTCGGAAGCCCGAATTGCGGACAGGTATATTAATTTTTAGTTATTTCTCACAACCAAGAACAATTTTGCTATTGAATTGTAGCTGATCAAAAAGGAGGATACTCCATGCTCAACTAGTCTGAAAAAACTAGCAGAGTCCTCCAGCGAGCCCAGTCTGGAATTCGGGACATACCTTTCCTTTCAATTGCAGTTCGTCCCGCAGGATGTGGCAGTGGCAGTGGCCCTTCGGATGGTTGATCCAAAACAAGTGATCCGCATTTCTTTATTAGAAAAAATGACGAAAATCTTTCAGACAAAGCTCTCGTGTAAGTTGTGATGGGTAATAGTTAGTTTGAAATTTGGGTTATCAAAATATTTAATAATTTGAGTCAAGTGTATTAGAAAAACTTTATGAACGGAGTGAGATACGTGTTTCCGAACAATTCTCTTTCATAATAATGCATAAATGCAAAATTTACCAGACGGTGCTTGTGAGCACAGGAAGTGGAGAGTCATTCAACATTTCAGACGACCTTAGAAACATTGACATACCTGCCCAATTTACTGATCTAAGCTGCATCGATAAAACGGTAAGATGTTCGGTTTTAGGCTTTTAAAATTAGCCAATCAATCGTTAGAAATGCATCCACACATTCTCGAAAGAAAAAAACTCGAAAAGAAGAGCATGTACTGTTTCTTTCTTTCTAAAACGTTTTCACTTAGACGATGGATAAGATTCGCGCATATCTGAATCCATACATCTTGGAACTAGAGGTGATTTTTACTCAATTGATATTCAATTTTTTAAACATAGTATTTCCAGAATGTTTATTCGGCGGACGCACAATTTCATTAAATATCGGAAGCACGACCATTATATTTGTTGTCATCGAATGATAAACTGATACGTAATCAGATTATTTAGTCAATTCAAGTTGAAATCGTATGAGCAGTACTCTGCTCAGGTTCCTTTGTCGTTTTCGTGAACGAAACAGTGCTAACGTGCACGAATCCAGCCGGTTTCATCCGTCTCACAAAGAAGTTTTTCACTGATTGTTTGTATGCAGGAATGAAGAAGATGATTAATATTGCATCAATAGACGGGAAAACACCGCTGAGCATGATAAGAATGTTCCCGAAAGGGCCCAGGGCGTAGCCTAAATGACGTTATTTTCGAATATCATGGAAACGAAAATCATGGAAACCTGTGAATAGCGGGAACAACCAGATGATGCTCGTAGGGAAATAAGAGAAGATGCACGGTACGAGCGTCTGGAAAGGGGTTTGCCAGGATTTCCGCTCCGAAGTACCTGAATCAACAGTGCCCTAAACAGTAGTCGCTGTTGAACCTTCCTCGCATCCGAAACTGTGAAACTTCTGTGATGCTTTGATTCAATACCGATAGCATATCATCATCTACCAACCTGAGAGCTTCGATAATGTACACACTGCAGAAAACCATCGCGCTCGCCGACAGTCCGAAACCTGCCATGATAATCGCGAACGAAATCTGCAATAAAAATGATGATACATACTTTGAAATCTCGAAATAAATTGACCAGAGTTCGACCATCGTACTCCTCTATGCCAGTCGTCTTATTTTGTCTCTGAAAGCGTGAAAGTACGTCATACCGTAGGCAAGGAGATAATATGCTCACTCTGAACTCCACGGCGACATATCCGATCGTGGGATCACTCGTATTTACGCCGTAAAGGCGAACGAACGCCGAACTATCCAACGATCTGGGCAAATCATGCTCAACCTTTTCGTCAATGAGCTGTTATTATCCACTCACAGGGTATATTCGTTCGTTACGTTGCTGAATGCCATCGCCCACACCATCAACGCGGAATGAATCGTCATGAAGGAAATCGAGATCAGAAGCCAGTGGCCCAGTCGCCAATTCATCGTCCAAGCCTCGAGTTTTCCTCTGAATGCAAATTCCTCGAAGGCTCAGAAGAGAAATGGCTCTTACTGCACGATGACTTTAAATCGGTAGACAAAGTGGAAGGCGAGGATGTTGAATGTCTCATAGTAGGTAAAGATGTAGAACAGGCACACGAACTTGCCTAGCGCAGCTGAGAGAAACGTATTTCGTTCTTGTTCGAAAAGAAACTTGCCATTCTCCGACTTCAGGTCGTTCGCGTGCTTGGGGAAGAAAAAGAAACCATGCTCGGTTAGATGAACGATAGGGGAGATGTACGAGTGGGTCAGGGAACTGAATTCAGCAGAGTCTAGATAATCTGTAATTAATCTAATCCTGCTCTGCCTTCGCACACACTATTTTGCCTTGACTAGTAAAGAAAACAGTAATGATGAGACGACGACGTCTAGAAATCTTGAAACCGTACCTGATCATATCCCCCACGGCGAAGCACAGCAGCAAATATCGATAATTATCCGTGCTCATTGTCGTCGTTGTTGTGATCGTGACGATTAGCAGCATGTTGGAGAGCAGAGAGACTGATATTTTGCCATCTCAACCAGAGTTCGAAAACAAAATACCCGTGGCCGTAGTTCGATAGAAGAACGTGTGAAAGGGATCGCTGATGAGCGGCCAGTACGCAGGCAGGTCCGCCATATTACTAAAATTAGCAGCCTGTTCTTCGCTGCCATTATTTTTTGTCATCATTCCGCATCAGTGATTCAGACGTGATTGATGCCTTGTGAGGTGTAAAGGTCGCGAATACCTTCATTACCATATTACTGCCTCCACGACGACATATCTCTGCGAATACGAATACGAATTTCCGAATAGAAACGATTTTAATTTATTATCACAAGGCATTGAACGGGGACATTTCTCAAGAAGGGGACGAATACTGGATGTATTTGATTACTGTTGAACGTAAGAATGCAGAAATCAATATGATCGGAGCGTACAATAGACATGCGTGTTTGACATGAAATTCTGCCCCGGCAAACTTGTTTTCGTAATGCCTCCGTAGACGCAAAAACCGATTTTGACGTGATGTCATCTGGACGTTATCCAACGGAGGCTCAATATGGAAAATGCATGTAAACATCGTCATCAGCACTAGGGATGCCGGAACAAATTTCAATTGCTTTGATGCTCCCTCTCACCCTTTACATAAATCCAAATTTCGACGAGAGATCGCACTCTCTCTCTCTTCCAAAGGCTTTGGTTTGGCAGAGGGCAAAACCATAGCCTTTGGTTATTTTTCAATTCCTTGTCACAATTACGGTTAATATCACCTGTCTTTGTTATCCTCTCAGTTATCATCTCACTCCTGGACATACTTTCAAAACAAAACAGAAGAAATAATGATCAAATTTCTCTCAAATTGAGTCTCAATTCTCCATTTAGAAAAAAAAACAAGGCCTTTGTTTTCTCATCCAAAGCCTTGGTTCTCTCTCTGTAGCGAACTCATTCCCCACCAATTTCGAGCGAGAAATCGGTCTCTCTTCAGTGAGAAAGCTTTCGAAATTGAATTGTTCGACATGCATTGCATTTTTATTATCGCCATAAAACACGAGCGAGGTCTTACTTTGACTTGGTCCCTTTCGCACAAGCTTACCGTTGAGAAAAACAATGACGCAAGTGATTTTCTAGATAATTACGGGGTCACCTTGACCTTTACGCAATGGATGCGTTGTGAGTACAGTTGTTCTGATAATCTCAAAAGCATTTTCATCGTCACATCGTGGCGACGAGAGCTCAACAACGTAAAACGAATCTTTCTACCTTCTCCTGACTTGTTGCCTCAATCTGACTCGAGTCCCAAGGCTAGAGGTGCACTACCCATGAAAATAAGGGAGGAATCAAAGCACTGTTTGTCAAACAGGATACTGATGTCACGCACTCTCTCAGAATAACTGTGTTAGAGAATAACAGACCAACTGTCCCTTCTGCCAACCCGGCCTTTCTTATACTTACGGCAAGACAACAATATTACGCATCACAGTTATGGTTGCTGTATCGACCAGCGACATTGTTGAGAAGGCGCAGAGTGGTTTGTTCAATTTACCGAACATATTTTTAAAAATTAATTTCAGTTGCTGGAATTATCTCGAATTCAATGCTATTGTACTGTATACGACGGCACACCAAAAGACCGCTCGGCGCTTACAAACAACATCGTCATTTTTTTTCGTTCGACATCGTCATGGCTAATTCTGGCTGCGACGCTGAGCATCCTAACATTCCTGGGCATCAGAAGACAAGTGAAGATGTCTTCGAGCACGAGAAACTTCGAAATGCAGCTGTTACTGGCCGCGACGGCACAGGTACTCGTTTCCTCGACTTAAAATTTATTTTAGAATAAAATTGACCTTCAGACGATGGTTCCCGTCGTCTTCGTGTACGGTCCCTACATCTTCGGCATAAACTTGCCCTATCTCGGGATTCCGAGTGGTCGACTGTCCGATGTCATCTTCCTCTTACACTCCTGTTTCCCCGTCTTTGACGCCGTCGTGATCCTTCTTCTGATGAGAGACTATCGACGAGCGCTGTGGGGCATCATTCGAGGGTGTCTGATTCCGTCGACGGCAGTTACCCATTTGAATGGGGCGACTATGGCACCGAAAACTGCTCTGGTGCGAAAATGAAAGGCGCTCGGACATTTATTGATAAGAAAATAAGTCAGATTTCATTAACACACTCAGCCGTAAAATGAAAGTCTTTCAAGGACTATGACCAAATTATCTCTCCGAATACGATTATTGAAATAGTAACCGATTTTTATCACATTGCATTGAAGAGAGACAATGCAGCTACATTGTAAGATCACAAGGAGGGTCGCTAGAGAAGAAATAATGGTAGTTAGGGTTAGTTGGTTGGGGATGGGCATTGGAGATCACAGGAATCATAGCCTCCGTTAGCGGGAGGCATCACTGGGACAATATTACGAACCATGGCACACTAACGAAGATCACAAGGGAAGAGAAGTCACTGGGATAGGAAAGGTCTGTAACAAACAAACAAGGGAATGGATGGAAATGTACGAGGATTAGAACCTGCTCGTTCCAATCTCCCTCTCCTTCTTCTCAATCTCCGGTTCTCCACTGCTCAGCGACGACGTGATCGAGCTGGTCGTGTTGGAGCTGAAACTGTGCCTGATCAACGAATGAGAATCTGATCTCGTCAAGGACGTACTTCTTCTCGTTCTCTCTGCCCTTGTCGTCCTTCCTCATCGACACGGCGCCATCGTCGTCTTTCTTCTCGTCGCTGACGTCCTTCTTCTTCTCCATCTTCTCGCCACCGTTGACGTAGTAGTACTTGTAGAGCTGAACAGTATGAGATTATTTAACGGTGCATGAGTGTCAACTAGTGAGATGATGAAGAAGAAGAATAAGAAGATGAAAAAGAAGAAGATGAAGAAGGAGGAGGAGGAGGAGGAGAAGCCTACCATTCTCAGTCCCTTGTAGATCATCTCCATGATGAAGAGGGCGATGCCGATGACGAAGCCGCCCGCCAGCACCCAGAATGCGCCCTGCGCCTTGGACATATCCAGGTACTCTGGAATGGGATGTTTGAACCTCACGTACTACTCCTCTCCTCTCTTTTTTTAAGATGAAGCGACTAATGGGCAGAGAGTAATGAGGGACAACTGACTGTCCGCCGCAACAGTCGTCAGGTTGCACTCTCTCACAGTCATCTCTAACTCAAGTCTAGGAATCCGCAGCCCTAGTAGCTCTCGGACGATTGAGGAGGTTCAAAGGACGCAATGGAGGAAAAAAAGAAGTAACTGACTGTCCGCCGCGGTCGTCGTCAGGTTGCACTCTCTGTTGTTGCCGATCGTCGTCGCCATGTACGAGGTGTAATCATTTATCCACTTCTGGATGAAGCCGCGTTCGACGAGGTCCCGAATCCTGAAATATCACTCTCAGTTGAGTTACATCAAAGGTATGTGAAAGACCATGTAAGTGAAAGAGAGATGTGACACTCACAGAGTGGACGCGTACGTCGAGTAGTCGGAGTCCTTGGCGAAGGGGATGGAGAGGTAGGTGGGCAGGATGCCCTCGTCCAGCTTCATCAGTCTGCAATTGAATCAATTTACTCTCGCCGATATTCCGTGAAGGCTCTAGAAGCTTGGCACACACAACTCAATCACATCATGAGAAAAAGGAGGGGACGATGCTCACACCTGCAGTCAATCGCCGCCTGGTACTTGAGTGTGTCCTCCGGCCCGAGGAAGACCTGGTTCGCGTTGGCGAGGAGTAGCGCGACGCCTGTAATGAGACGACCATTCCCTAAAGTGAGGATGAAGAGGGAGTCGCTCACCGGACTCAGTGCCCTGGACGTAGGTGACTCTTCGATTGACGGACATCTCGTACCACAGATCCTTGTACGTCTGGCTCTCGCTCTCCTGAGATGAGCAGATGACATTCGAAAGAGAAGATGAATCCTCACCCTGATCATGTTCGTTCTCGTCGTGCTGGTGCCATCCATGATGATGCGCCAGTGGCCTCCTTGGACCATACGAACGAGCTGTTGGATCGCTGAAAGGGAATTGATTGGCAAAGTTTCTGACCAGAGAGATTTTAAAAGAAGAATGAGCTGAACTCACTGTTGAAGGGCATCACGGTCTTGTCGACGGCGAAGAGGGCTACCAATGATCCTGGAAGAGTATGGTTTCAGTGATACCTCGCAGTGCGCCATCATCGTTACGAAATGTAACGAACCTGTGAACGTGGCCATCAGAGTAATGGAGGCCATCCACCAGAGCGAGAGCATGACGCGGCAGGACCACGTGCGCGGCTGGATGGGCGTTCCTGAAGAAGTGTTTAGTAATAGAGCTCGAAATATGCGTCGCCGTCTCTTTATTCTCCACACTCTCTGGTCAATCGATCGGGCGAGAGAGTGCGTGAAATGAAGAGACGGCGACTCATATTTCGAGCTCTAGTTAGTAATGAGTTGAAATAGGAGGCATGACAGGCTCTCATAACATCGATCGGATGTGTCTTGGAGACCTGATAATCCTCAAGAGACAAGTGGCTCACCCTGCTGCACGGCGATCGAGTAGAAGAGCCACATGCTCTCCACCATCGTGTACTGGACCTTTAATTGATTTATCTATTAGTAAACTGATTAATTAAAACAAATTAAAATACCTCATGAGCGCAGATGAGGAAACGCACGAAGACGTACAAAATCAGTCCAGAGAGAATGATCGACACGCCCGTGAGGACCCATACCTGCCAATATATTTAAATTACCATATTTCAGACTGGCAATTTATTGGATGTGTTGAAGAATCTCGTCTTTTGGTAATTCTCGCCTCATTTGCCCTATTGGTATTCAATATAGTGCGCTAGACTACGTTCTACCTATCAGTGGTCTCTCCATTTTACTGTCTTTCTCGCTGGTTAGAGCTAACTTAGAGGCCAGGTGCTCAAGTGAGGCTCTCGAGTCTCTCTCTATATCACGCGCTCTCTCATTTCGCATGACCGCCGAGAGAGCGCGTGGAACGAAGAGAAGAAGGTAATAACCCATTCTCGAGTCTCCCTTCCACTGTTTGCATTGTGGGACTCATCCATCAGGTGCCACTCACAAGGCATCAACTGTGTTTACTTAGTGAGACTTCTCCTTCCCAAGTTGTTACTTACAAGATATCGATTCGGAAGAAGTCATTGAGGAGAAAGCGCGTAAAAATGAGAGTCTCTAATATTTTCAAAAAAAAGCTCACCGGCCAACTGAAGGGCGCCGTCACGATGAGCCAGGTGTTGTCGGCATACCTGTCGGGCGATCTGCAATGAAAACTCAGATCTCTTCCTCCATTGCGAACGTTCTGTCGGTCAGTCTGACCCTTGTTTAGACTATGTTCCGAACAAGGAGAATCACCAAGGAGTTCACGGGGAAACGTACCGAATGAGCATGCCGGTCGGGGCGTACTGGAAGGGGAAGGTGAGGTCGGTGATGAGTCCTCTGTCGTACTGCATGATGGCAGCGCCCGCGAGAATGTCCGCTTCCTGAGATTGAAAAGGTTAGATGATCACACTTTGTTCTCTCTAATTTGGATTCGTTTATTTGGAGGTTCTGAGAGTATGCTTGGAAAGTGTCAATCCTCGTGCTAACCTTTATCAATCATATTTGAAGAGTAACTGAAAGAAATCCAATCTTCTGAAACTGCACAAGTATCCGCTACCCACCTTCCGATACATCATGCCGAACGCGCCCGTCCAGTTGCCGTTGTCCAGCGCGCCCCACTGTCCCTCGGTGTAGGGGATAATCTCGTAGGTGAGGTTGAGACGACGACCCATCTCCTGGAATCGAATGCAATCTTCCACGAATCATCAAGGAATCCATGAGGACAAAGTTAACGGACCTTCAGAATCTCGATCACCGCTCCCGGTCCATAGCCTCTCTTGAGCACCTCGGCGTCGGAGAAGTTGACGTAGTTGACCTGCAGCGAATACTTTGACTAAATTGTCCTCCCATTTTTTGCGCAATCCTTCAAACAGTGATGGAAAAGGAATGAGGGAGAATCGGTTCATTCTGAATGTCTTCTTCCTGATCACAGCGTAAAGCAAAAGCCTTGCTCAGAACGGAAAGACGCGACATCGAAAGACTTCGACGAAAATTAGTCACTCACATAGGGCGGCTCAATCTTCGGCACGACCAGCCGCAGCGTGCGGCCCATCAGGTCCTCCTTGCGATAATTGTTGTTGATTGGGTGCTGAAAGAATATTGACTCTCTAAAATTCCCACGCTCTCTCGCCGCTCTGGTCGATGAAACTATTGAATAGGGCAAGATCGTACCATGAACGGCCTGTCGCCATATCCATTCACGACGAGCGGCACGCCAGTCTGCGTTGTCGGGTCTGAATCGTCAACTGACATTATTCCGTCTACCGTAACCCACCAGTCTTGTTCACGGCGGCCAGAATCTCGTCCAGGTCCAGGATCACGGTCGCATTCTCGGGCGGTTGCTCGGTGGTCGACGGGGCGAGGGTCGATGGCGAGAAGAACTGAGAAGAGACGCCACTCTGGTAGTCTGCGAAAGCGGTGAAATTCTGTCTTGATACTCACCGATTCGAGCGTGGACTGACCGTTGGCTTGGAGGGCGATGAGCAGGAGAAGCAGGCCGACCGAGAGGAGCTTGTCGCGCCAGTGCATCTCTTGCAATTGACAATATTTATCGAAAATATCGGAAAGGACGCGCAATTTGACGTGATAATAGGGCAAAGTGGCATGCTTAATTTAAAGAAGGCTCAGCAGAGCGAATTGTATTGATTGCAAATAAGAAGGTAAATGGAAAGAATATGAATATGAATTGAGGCAGGAAAGGAGGAAAAGGAGGTAGACGAGTAAGCCTGAGGTTCAGGTTACTCGACAAACACAGCGGGGGAGTTGTCCAGAGGAGATCCTGACTCTCTCCGTTTCGCATGCTATCTCGCTTCGTCTGCCGACTGAGAGAGCGTGGGGAGTGGAGAGTCGACTGAATTTCTCGAAGAAGGAAAGAGGCTAATTTATGTATTCGCGCAAGTCACAATGGGCCTTGGGGAGGATATGTGATGAATGATATTGATAATCGTTGATAAGATTCTTTTGAGGAGGTTCCAGGTTGCGTGTGCATTCAGTAACGACTCTTGCTCATGGCTCTGAGGACCTGGTGGAACAAGGGCTTTGAGTTTGCATGTTCTTTCAGTCACCGAGATCCCTTGAACTGTAAAAGGAAACGATCGTCCTAGTTCACTGTACGAGAGCAGTGAAAGGAGAAGAAAGGAAAGGGAACGTTTGCTACTTTTTGCTTGATTCGATCGGATGAGCAATGTCTCGTTTTCCTGCGAGAGAGTATGCGGTAGGGTTGCAGTTTCGATATCGATGCCATTGCCCCTCCTCCCCTCCCTCGCCCCGCCCCCGCGATGTCATTGCAAGGAGAGGGAAGGGAGGGGTCAGGGTGCGATGTCATCGCGCCATTGCAATGACATTGCACTCTTGCGATGATCTCGCCCCTCTTCCCTTCTCGCACCGCGCCTCACTGTGGATATCCCTCAGTGCCAGGTTCAATCCCATCTCGGGGCACCGGTTTTGCTCCTTTTTTGTCGGTGCGGGATCTGTTTGGGAGTGCTCTGGGAGTATGCTGACCAATTTTCGAAGCTATTGGAATAGAATTAATCGAGTTTGATGTGATTTTATGGATTTTAGCGATTTTCAGAGGTCCAAAATGACCTAAATCGAGAGGAGGCTAATTCCCCGTTATAGGTAGAGCTTAGGTTTGTTCATACGATATGTAGAGCAGGATCCGATTGAGAAGCTATTTCCATCGGAAAGTGGTGCGACCAAAGGGAGTAGAGCTATGCCCATTCTCGTGAGGCACTATGGTTCCACTCGCCCAGCCCACTGGTGGAAGGTCTCACGGGAATTGGCATAGCTCAGTTCTCTTTAATCACACCACTTCCCGATTAAAATAGCTTCTCAGTTAGATCCTGCTCTACATTTAGTGTGGACAAACCTAAGCTCTACCTATAACGGGGAATTAGCCTCCTCTCGATTTAGATCATTTAAATCGAGAAAAAAAAATTGCATTGCAATGACATCGATTTCGTCATCGAACCGGCAACCCTAGCATGCGGCTTAGAGAGCGCGCGCATTTGTGTGACCAGCATTCGATCGCTCGGGAGATTCGACGAGCAAAAAGTGTCTCTAGCAGAGGAATAAAAGGAAAGAAAGGAGCAGAAAGTAGTCCACTCCACGTGCTTTCTCCTCTAAAGCGCCCCTCACGTTACATTGCTGTGTTAAATATCTGTCTGTCCGAGAGCGGAATGAAAAGGCGGCAATCCTTCCTGTCCCCTCTCTATTTCCACTGTCATGTATGTGCTTTCAGCTGCCTATTCCAGCTCTGGGGATCAGTTCAATAATTGGGCACAGGAGATACGATTGCAATATCCTGAAAGTGAGTGACCTACAATTACTAATTAAGGAACTAATTAATTAACGAATACTGACAGAAACGACTGCAGCTGTGTGCGAGAAGCACAATCGAGATGCTCAGAAAAAAAAGAGAAGTTGGTTCGAATAAAAACTTCTCTATGTTTACTCGATTCAGATGCTTGCACAATGCCTCATCCACCGTTCTCGAAGCACGATGACCTCGTTGCCGTGAAACATCAGTGAGCCCATTTAATCCGATGCAGCTCAAGCAATTCTCGTCTAGTATTCTAATGAATAGCTCTTTTCTCTCTATTTGTGTTTTTGTTTATAAAGGATAAATGTTTACATTGCTCTCTCCCGTCTCGGTCTATATTATAACATGATTCATCTCACTTTGTGTCCCAATTTGTATGTCTCGTTCCAATTTGTCTGTAAAAATGCACAGTAAGCGCGTTCCAAGCAACATTGCTCAACCTCGGTAAAAAGACTCAAGCATATGAGAGGAAGGGAAACCGAATGTTTCCTACTTTTCGCTTGAAAACGAAGAGAATGTCTGACTCTCACAAGGTACATGGTTGAACACACGTTCTTATCAATAAATAATTGGGACGCCTGTCATTTTCGCTCCTGCACTGATCGGTGGCACAGTCGTCGCTTTCAAATGGGTAACTGCCGTAGACGGAATCAGATATCCTCGAATGATGCCCCACAACGCTCGTCGATAGTCTCTCATCAGAAGAATGATGACAACGGCGTCCCAGATGGGAAAACAGGAGTGTAAGAGGAAGATGACGTCGGACAGTCGACCACTCGGAACCCCGAGATAGGGCAGATTTATGCCGAAGATGTAGGGACCGTACACGAAGACGACGGGCACCAGCGTCTGAAGGACTATTTTTCGAAAATCAAATTGTCTCTTCATTGTGCACACTCTATTGCCTCTCTGACCGGCGAGAGAGCGCGTGAAATGAAGAGACCAATACTCGCATTTCGAACTCTAGAAACGCGTACTTGCGCAGTCGCGGCCAGTAACAGCTGCAATTCGAAATTTCTCGTGCTCGACGACATCTTCACTTGACGCCTGATCCAAGGAACGTCAGGACACTCAACGTCGCAGCGAGAGAAAGCGAGAGAAGAATGACGATATCAAATGAAACAACGGTCAGCCTGCACCAAGGATCCTCGTAGCCGTCCCGCTGCAATGATTATCCACTAGAGCTCGAAATATTCGAGTCTCATTTTGCACGCTCTCTCGTCAGTTGGTTGGGGTAGAGGGAGCGTGCAAAATGAAGAGACGGAACTCACCCAATGGTCCATCAGCACCCATCCTTCTCCGTTGATGCTCCGTCCATATTTTCGCTCAAATTCAGCCCGAACTTGCCGAATTGCCACATCGCGACCGCTGCCATTCATGAAGAAAACGCAGAGAAGGAACCTCAAGTGATGTTAATTCCTGCCTTATAGCCGATAAATGCTGATGGATCACTCTCTTCAATTCTAAGCAATCAATCGCCTGTCGACAGATTGAGAGAGGGCATTATTGGCATGCGTGACTTACCAAGTTGTGCACTCCGCAACGGGAATAAACATGAGGAATATGATAAAAGGCGCGCGTGAGAAGAGCTCGATCAAATGCGATTTCTGAATCTTCCAATAACGATAGAGAAAGTGGATGTTCATTAGCGTGAAAGGCACGGAGAAACAAGAGGCGTACATGCTCATCACTCTCTGGAATGTTCGCGAATTAAAGAAGGAGGGATGTTAACCGGCAACTATGCCAGAGGGTATATCCGCGCTCAATTCATTTCGCACGCTCTCTCGCCCATTGCCTGGGATCAGGGTGACTTGGCTCGCAGCCAACTCGCAGTAGCTTGATTCAGAAACCAGATAGAAACATGGGGTTTTCAGAATTCTGATATGGTTGGAGATAGCTACAAGACTGCGTTTCCAGTATAGGCACTCAAACTTTGATATTTCTCCTTCTTAAAGTTCGAAATACAAGTCACCGTCTCTTCATTTTACACACTCTCTCGCGCGGTCAACTGACGAGAGAGCGAGAAAAAGGAAGAGACGGCGACTCGTATTTCGAGCACTAGTCACCTGATCCTCGAATGCCTCTGATGCAGCTGCGAAAATAGTGTCGAGAATGATTATCTTCTGAAGCGAGGAAACGGTTGGAGATAGTATCGACTAGAGTTGAAATACGGGATGTCGTCTCTTCATTTTACTCGCTCTCTCGCCTCTCCGACCGGCGAGAGAGTGCCTTGAATGAAGAGACGAATTCCCGCATTCCGAATAGACGTATTACCGGTTGTACAATCAGGTGCAGCGCGCTCAAAAATATATCGAATGCAGCAAAAATTGTGAGCAGTTGTTTGTAAGCGCCGAGTGGTGTTTTGGTGTGGCGTCGGATGCAGTACAATAGTATCGAATTCGAGATGATTCCAGCAACTGAAATTAGTTTTGAACAACAATTCCTCGGAAATTGAACCCACCACACTGAGCCTTCTCAACAACGTCGCTGGTCGATACAACAACCATAACTGATATGAGTAAAATTAGTTTTGTCTCGCCATCAGACAGTGCACAGTAGGTACGGTTGGACTGTTATTCTCTAAGATCTCGTCGCCACGATTCGATGATGAAAATGCATTCTGAGAAAAGCAGAAAACCCATTCTCATTACACACCTTTCACACACAACTACACACCTCAATGACAAGCTTGTGCGAAAGGGGCCAAATCAAAGAACGGGCGTGTTTTATCGCGATAAGCAAAATGCATTGCATGTTGAACATTTTTTTTATTTTGAGAAGTGAGATGATAGCTGAGAGGATAACAAAGGCAGATGACATTAACCTTAGTAGTGGTAAGGATTTGAAAATATCAAAGGCTTTGATTTTGCCCTCTACCAAATCAAAGCCTTTGGATGAGAGAGTGTGATCTCTCGTCGAAATTTGGATTTATGTCAAGGGTGGAGACGCATCAAAGCAATTGAAATTTGTTCCGGCATCCCTAGTGCTGATGACGATGTCCACATGTATTTTCCATATTGAGCTCCGTTGGCTCCAGACGTCACGTCTGGCGTCACGTCGAAATCGGTTTTTGCGTCTACGGAGGCGCTACAATCACGAAAACAAGTTTACGGGGGCAGAATTTGATGGCAAACACGCATGTCTATTTCATTTTCATGAAACATCAAAATAATTGTTTTAATCAAAGTTTTCATTCATTTGCGTGCTTAGCTTTTTGCTTGCCAAATTGTACATCAGAAAAATCGGAGTGCCGGCGAATAGTGTTGAGAAAACGATTTGATGCTGCGCCGTTTTACGATGCCAATGCGCAGTGCAACAGAATTTCTAAGCGTATTGCGCTGCTCGGCGATGTAGAGTTCAGTCTCAAGTTCAACTTATTTGTATATTCAAAGATCAATATATCCAAAACAACTACAATGTAGCTTTCCGCTGAATCGTATTCGTAGAGCTTATTTTCTGCACAGTAGAACTCAGTAGAACGTGAAAAAAAGATAATAAAATGTTAATGAATCAGAGTGCTCACAGAACGGACAAAGTTAAGGCATTCCCCACCGAGAAGCCCCAGCACGACTTTCCAGTAGAAAGAAGAGAAGAAAGGCAGGAGCACCACGCTACACGCACTCATGAATGAGATGACAAAGCAAAATTTCTCCAGGTTACAGGAATTCACTCAAAAGAACTAGCATTAGTGTTCGATGGCCAAACGAAAGACCTTTATCAGCACAGTTATTTACTCATTGTATTTACTCGTTTTGTAGATAAAAATTTTTTTGTGAAATGCATTCATATTGAATTCGCCTATCTGTAAAACAAAAGTCTCACTTTCCGATGCTTCTTGTTTGCAAAATGTTCGGTAAAAGTGACCATTTTCAAGAGGCTTGCTCCGAACAACAGGGAAGCAGATTGTGAAAACCAGTAACTTTTCGAGGAGCAATTTTAGAAAGCATCATTCGTCAATAAAGCAGCCAAAATACAGCAATGTTCACAGTTCCGGACTACTTTTTCGGACTTCCGGACTAATGTGGGGCTCAATCCGCTGCGAGAAGAAACCGCCGGTTCCGGAGCCGTCGAATGGCAGTCGAAACAAACGGATAAATGTTTGACGAAATTGTGCGATGAAGTAAAGCACAAATAACGGGTCGATCGCGGGAAAAATAGCCGTGATCATGAAGAAGACATTTCCGATGTCACCGATTGCCCTTCCTGAGTTTTGTTTTCTTTTAAAATGGAGGAAAAGTTTACCAGATACTGCAGGAATCAATATCGTAGCAAATATTGGAGCATAAGAAATCAGGCAAGGCACAGCAGTCTGCATTTCATTTTTTTACTTGAATAACGTGATTCAACTGACTTGTACAAGAAGTGCGTTCAAAAGATCTCCTTGAATTCGCCTCGTATTCGAACTTATCATGTTGCTCCTAAATTGCCTAGATAATTGCGAACATCACAAAATACATAAAATGTTGCGCATGTGCTCAAAAAACATGCGTATTAAACAGTGATGAAGTTGGAACCTGATTACAGCTAGGGTCTGATGAATGCAGTACGCAATCACGGCGACTGTGGCTCCCTGAAGCGCACAGAGGAACATTAAGGAGAGAACGGTAGGCAAGTGCCAGCACAGATCCTTCGAATCCGAGCATTTACGCTGCAATTTTCGGAAACTTCTAAAAATTAGAATCGTAAATGATACCAAAAGCACAAAAGCAACGTAGCCAGTGTCTTCGTTGTGCAGATCAATCCCATAGAGTTCCAAAATTTCATCGGGCGCGTTAAAGCTGTCAATATTAGTTTGTAGTTCACTTATTCACAAAGCACACACCCCCCCCCCCTCATTATTTGGAATTAATACCTCGAGGTTGGCATGATTTATAAACAGCGAAGTACTTACCGTGTCCACTCATCAGTAATGTAAAATAACTCTGATAGCAAGAGCACAGCGCCAACATATAAAGCGTAAACGGTGATTCCAATTATTGACCATTGAGTTACGGACCATGAATCGGTGCAAGAGCTCCGCAGAAAACTGAACAGTCTCTATCCCTCAGTGCTTGCTTGGTGGCAAAAACACGCTACCTTGTTACCGTCTTGAACCGATAAACGTAGTGAATAGCGAGTATAATGAACGTTTGATATAGCGTTACTAAGTAGATGAGGGTAATTGCATTGTCGAGGTGCACTGAAGAGTCGTAGTGGGAAGAGTTTACCTACTGTGCGCTGATAAATACGATTCACGAGCGTCAAAACAGAAGTGAGGAATGAGGGGAAGTAACAAAGTACCTCCAAAGTAGTTTGGTTTCCCTGCACGTCGTGAAATTGAGTATCCGCCAGTGGAAGTGAGATAGATTAGCTTGAATTATAGGATTATTTTCCGAATTTCGGGAAGGATAACCGGTTGATAGACTGCATGCATCAGTGACGATGAGATGTCGCAAATAGCAAATATGGCCTGTAGTGCAAAAGTGAAAACCGGATCTGGATCGTTAATAGCATGCTGCAAAGTGTCAGTACCAGCAGCACTCGGTAGTGTCCCAATTGCGATGAATGAGAGGCGAAAATGATGAAAATGAGGAGAGAATTGGAGAAAAGCGAGAGAGTCGTCACACAACTGATGAAGATTTTATAGAAAAGCTCTCTGTTAGCGGGAGACACGTATAGAGAATACTTATCCATTCCTGAAAAACGAAAAAAAAACGGTACACCAGCAATTGATAATATACGAACGGTTATTGACCGCAGCCATTGAGAGTATAAACACAAAACTCGTGCAAAAAATTGTAATTGTCATATTGTTTTTCACAGCCCGACTCAGAAAGCAATACTCAAAGCCCATCTTCCCAAATAATGTAATCAACAATGTGGGAAAAAATGTGCGAAAATTCATGATTGTTTTTGCCAAAAGCCCGTGAAAAAATTTCTTTATCTGCTTCATACCGCTGATCAAGATCCTTCCAGTAAAGCAATTATCGTTTTCTCTACCTTTGGTGTTCAGCAGATGATTCAATTACTTTCGAAAACATGTCTCAATAATAAAGAAGTGCCCAGTTTGTCTCAAGATCACCCGGGATACTGATATTCCTGCTGTGGAATAGTTCGTGTCGCAACTCGTACGGTTGAGTTGTCCATTTGAACAAGTTAAGAACTGAGCTTGTCTTCAGATCCTTATTACCGAGACAATGGAAGACAACTTTGAGAACAAGATTAGTAATGAAGTTGCAAATAACTTAATTCAATGCTCTTTGAAATTTTTTATCCTGTCATTTTCGAACCACCACTGTTGTCGGTGCCATAGTTGTCCCATTCAATTGGGTTACAACCGTCGTCGGAATCAGACATCCTCGAATGATGCCCCACAGCGCTCGTCGATAGTCTCTAATGATGACAACGGCGTCCCAGGCGGGGAAACAGGAGATGAGGAGGAAGGTGACGTCGGACAGTCGACCGCTCGGAATGCCGAGATAGGGCAGATTCTGGCAGAAGATGTAGGGAACGTACACGAAGATGACGGGCACCAATGTCTGTAGAATTCTGATTACGGAATCTTGAGTTGAGGAACAAAATAATGGTTGTCAAAATAACGAATCCAGGGCTCGTCATTTCACGTGCTTTCTCGTCGCCCGGACTGGTAAGGTATGAGAGGCGACGTTTTCATTTTGGCATCTCTAAACGAGAAAAGAATACCTGAGCACTAGCGGCTAGGAGCATCTTCAACTCAAAAGTCCGCTTGAGAGAGGACAACTTCACTTGACGCCTGATACCCAGGAATGTGAGGACGCTCAACGTCGCAGCGAGAGAAAGCGAGAGAAAGAAGACGAGGTCGAATGACAGAACAGTGAAGGTGTACCAAGGATCCTCGTATCCGTCTCTCTGCAATCGTTTTTGCTGTTTTGTTGAGCGATGTCTTACCCAATGGTCCATCAGTATCCATCCTTCGCCTATTTTCCTACCATACTTTCGCTCAAATTCTGCCCGAACTTGCCGAATTGCCACATCGCGACCTTCACCGCTCATGAAGAAGATGCATAGAAGGTACCTCAAGTGTCCAACGTCCAGCTCCTGCTTTTTTTGAATGACTTGCCACACTGTAAACTCCGTAAGTGGAATGCACGAGAGGAATATAATAAAAGAGGCCTGAGAAAAGAGCTCTATCAAGTGTGGTTTCTGAATCGTCCAATAACGATAGAGAAAATGGATGTTCATGAGCGTGAAAGGGACTGTGAAGCAAGACGCATACATGCTCATTACTCTCTGAAATATGAGCTAAATAAAATGATAAACGAAAAAGACTCGCCTGATCCTCGAAAGCCTCTGAAGCGACTGCGAAAATGGTGTTGAGAATGATTATCTTCTGCGCGGATAAAAATTTACACCAGGGAGATTGGTATCGACGCCATACCGGTTCAACAATGACGTGAAGCGCACTCAAAAAGATATCGAATGAAGCGAATATTGTGAGTAATTGTTTGTAAGCGCCGAGCGGTGTTTTGGTGTGGCGTCGGATGCAGTACAATAGAACTGCATTCGTGATGACTCCAGCAACTGAAATTAGCTTCGATCAGGAATTGCTCGAAAAAAAAACTAACTGCTCTGAGCCTTCTCAACAACGTCGCTAGTCGATATAACAGCCATGACTGAGATGCGTAATATGGTTGTCTTAGCATTCAGTTGAGAAAGGCTACGCAAGGACTGCAGAAAGGACAGTTGGTCTGTTATTCTGTAAAACTGGTATTCTATGAAAGAACATGGCATTCAGAATCCTGTTTGACAAATCGTACTTTGATTCCTCTCAAATTTCCATGGGTAGTGCACCTCTAGCCTTCTCTGACTTGGGTCAGTTTGAGACAGAAAGTCAGGAGAAGGTTGACAGATCCATTTTTCATTGTTGAGCGCTCGTCGCCACGATGTGACGATGAAAATGCTTTTAGAGAAAAACAAAACAACTGCCTTTCTCATCGCACTCATTGCGTAAAGGTGACATAGGTTATTCTAGGCATTTGAGTCATTGCGTAGCATTTCTCAGCGGTTTTCTTAACGGGGGAGCAAAGTGAAGGTTAGATCTAGCTCTTGTTTTATCGATAAGTAAGGTATAATTAGAGTGGATAAAGGAAGAGTGAAAGGCAGGGTCTTCCTCTCCACGCGGCGAGGAATGAGAGGGAGAGGAAGAGTGAGAGGGGAGGGATTAACTCTTCCGGAAGGATTCGAACTCTTCCGGAAGAGTCGAATCGTGAACGGCGCGTTTTTGAGTGTATTTGAGCGCATTGCTTGCAAATAAGTCTGATTTTTGTTTAGGAAGTATTAACTAGTCCTAGATGAAGGTTTTGCATAGATTTGGGACGATTTTCACGCGTGGAAAAATAGCGGTATTCTGAGCAAGCACAGGAGCTCTCTTCAACGTCTTGCCTCTGAGTGATGTCTGAAGTGCACTGAAAGACATACGTATTCCGGATGAATGCATAGTACGCCCCTATACAACTTCCCCTTCCTTTTTTCCCATTTACCCACTGTGATCCGATACCGTTACCCAGGTTACCGTATTCCCGCACCGAATCTTAATCGACTGTAACCCGCTATTGGATTCCACCTTCCCTCCTCGGCCATTTCTCTCCCTATTGTCATCAGGACCTCGATATCATAAGAGAGGACCTGGAACAAGGGGTTTGAGTTTGCATGTTCTTTCAGTCAACGAGATCCCTTGAACTGTAAAAGGAAACGATCGTCCTAGTTCACTGTACGAGAGAAGTGAAAGGAGAAGAATTTAATGGGGAACGTTTGCTACTTTTTGCTTGATTCGATCGGATGAGCAATGTCTCTTTTTCCTGCGAGAGAGTATGCGTCTCAGAGAGAGCGCGCGCGCACCACCATTCGAACGCTCGGGAGAGATGGTGGCAAAAAGTGTATAGCAGGGGGGTAAAAGGAGAGGAAGGAGCGGAAAGTAGTCCCCTTCTCGTTCTTGCTCCTCTAAAGCGCCCTTCGCGTTGCATTGCTGTGTTAAATATCTGTCTGTCCGAGTGCGGAATGAAAAGGCGGCAATCCTTCTTGTCACCTCCCTATTTCCACTGTCATGCATGTGCTTTCAGCTGCCTATTCCAGCTCTGGGGATCAGTTCAATCAATGTATGAAGATCATGAAACAACTGGAACATCCAAAAGTGAGTGACCTCTCATTGCTGCATCTGTACTGACTCACGATTTTGAGGACGACGTCTTTCCTTGCGCTGCGGCCTCTCGGAATACGGAGACGAGGAATGTACGGCGAGGTTTCAGTTTGGAAAAGAAAGAGGGCATATGGATAAAATACGATTCCGTGAAGATCGACAGATTCATAGAATTTCAAACCAGGTACGATCGGAAGTAGATTTTTAGATTTATTCAAAAAAAATTCCAGTTGGAAGATCACAATTGGTTTGCCGTTCGGAAGAGTCTAAGATGGAATGGGAAAGTCATTGAGATCCCCAACACACTGCGACAACCGAGAGTGGGAGAGATAATACAAAGTGAGTTCACTGCCAATGTCAAGGGATTTGTTGCGTGTTATAGGGATTTCGAGTCGACAGCGAAGAAGATTCTTGCCATCTGCTTTTCGTAGGAAGTGTCTGCACGGTGTCGATATGACGATTGCAGATGTCATGGAGGTAAGGACAGTTTGATCGAGCTATTGAACTCATCGACGTCGTTCCAAGATTCTTCGCAGTCGACGCACGGACTTCCTCGTACACGGCAAGGAATTATCATCGATAGCCGATCACTGCTGGAGACGAATTTGAATGCAGATAATTTCTTCGCTCATATTTTTTGTATTTCGATTGCTATGTATTCGATAAATCAGTAAAAAGAAACGTTCGTCATGAGTAGTTTATCAATTCCACATTTCACGTCAGTGTGTCCGAGCCTCGATCTGCAGCAAGAACCACACGTTGAACGTGTGGTTCTTGCTGCAGAACCACGTTGAACGTGTTCTTTATCAACAGACTAGCAGACCATCTCGCCGAGTGGCTAGATGTGGTTAAAATACACTCTCTTGCGTTGCACCTCATGCGATTCCGCCACTTCGTGGCTCCATCGCAACTTTTTGCTCTCTGCCTCACGAGCATACACACACATACGGACGGAGAGACAGCCATCTAGAGATTATGCTTATTGAGGAAAAAACGACTTTTATTTCTCATTGTCGATTTAGCGGCAGCAAAAACAATTAACTGGGTTTTGGAATTGATCAGGTAACCCTATTCCGGACTACCAAATACTGCTCATATGTGGCTCAATCCGCCGCGAAAAGAAACCGCCGGTTCCGAAGCCGTCGAATGGCCGTCGACAGAAACGGATAAATGTTTCACGAAATTGTGCGATGAAGTAAAGCACAAATAACGGATCGATCGCGGGAAAAATTGCCGTGATCATGAAGAAGACATTTCCGATGTCACCGATTGCCCTTCCTGACTTCTTTTGCTTTTAAAATGGAAGAAAAATGTTTACCAGATACTGCAGGAATCAATATCGTAGCAAATATTGGAGCGTAAGAAATCAGGCAAGGCACAGCAGTCTGAATATTTTTACAAAATTTGAACGTGATTCAACTGACTTGTACAAGAAGTGCGTTCAAGAGATCTCCTTGAATTCGCCTCGTATTCGAACTTATCATGTTGCTTCTAAATTGCCTAGATAATTGCGAACATCAGAAAATACTTAAAATGTTGCGCATGTGCTCAAAAACATGCTTATTGAACAGTGATGAAGTTGGAACCTGATTACAGCTAGTGTCTGATGAATGCAGTACGCAATCACGGCGACTGTGGCTCCCTGAAGCGCGCAGAGGAATCCCAAGGAGAGAACGGTAGGCAAGTGCCAGCACAGATCCTTCGAATCCGAGCATTTACGCTGCAATTTTCGGAAATTTATAAAAATGAGAATCATAAATAATACCAAAAGCACAAAAGCAACGTAGCCAGTGTCTTCGTTGTGCAGATCAATCCCATAGAGTTCCAAAATTTCATCGGGCGCGTTAACGCTGTCAATATTATTTTGTAATTCACTTATTCACACACCACGCATAGTTTTCCATCATTATTTGGAATTAATACCTCGAGGCTGGCATGATTTATAAGCAGCAAACTCACCGTGTCCACTCATCAGTAATGTAAAATAGCTCCGATAGCAAGAGCACAGCACCAACATACAGAGCGTAAACGGTGACTCCAATAATTGACCATTGAGTTACGGACCATGAATCGGTGCAAGAGCTCCGCAGAAAACTGAACAGCCTCTATCACTCAGTGCTTGTTTAGTGGCGAAAACACCATACCTTGTAACCGTGTTGAACCGATAAACGTAGTGAAAAGCGAGTATAATAAAGGTTTGATATAGCGTTACTAAGTACATTAGGGTAATTGCATTGTCGAGGTGCACTGAAGAGTCGTAATGGGAAGAGTTTACCTACTGTGCGCTGGTAAATACGATTCACGAGCATTCAAAACAGAGGTGTGGAATGAGGGTAGTAACCTCCAAAGTAGTTTGGTTGCCCTGCTCGTCGTGAAATAGCGTATCCACCAGTGGAAGTGAGAAAGATCAGCTTGAATTATAGGATTATGATCTGAATTGCGGGAAGGAATACCGGTTGATAGACTGCATGCATCAGTGACGATGAGATGTCGCAAATCGCAAATATCGCCTGCAGTGCAAAAATGAGAACAAAATCTGGATCGTTAATAGCATGCTGCAAAGTGTCAGTACCAGCAGCAGTCGGTAGAGTCCCAATTGCGATGACTGAGAGGCGAAAATGATGAAAATGAGAAGAATATTGGAGAAAAGCGAGAGAGTCGTCACACAACTGATGAAGATCTTATAGAAAAGTTCTCTGTTAGCGGAAGACACGTATAGCGAATACTTATCCATTTCTGAAAAACAAAAAAAAGTTAACCAGCAATTGATAATATCATCTACTATCGGTTATTGACCACAGCCATTGAGAGTATAAACGCAAAACTCGTGCCAAAAATTGTAATTGTCTTTTTGTTTTTCACAATCCGACTTAGAAAGCAATACTCAAAGCCCGTCTTCCCAAATGGTGAAATCAAAAATATGGGAAAACAATGTGGGAAAATTCATGATTGTTTTTGCAAACAACCCGTCAAAACATTTACTTATCTACTTCATATCGTAGATCAAGATCCTTCGAGTAAAGCAATTATCTTTTTTTTGTGCATTTTGGTGGTCCGCAGATGATTCAATTATTTACGAAACATTTTTCAATAATAAAGGTGTGGTAACAAAATCAGCTGTTGGTGATAAACAGGTCCTAAAAAATAAAGAGGTCCCAAAAATAACCTTATTTAAAAATTATTTTTGGACCTCTTTATCACCGTGGGACCTCATTGCTGGAACAGAGCCAATTATTTTTATCAATAAATATCGGGGGACGCCTGTCATTTTCGGAGACAGAGACAATGAAGGACAACTTTGAGTACAAAATTAGTTATGAAATCGCAACTAACTCGATGCTCGCTGAATGTGGTAACGAAATAAGTTGTTGAACAAGTTTTAAATCAATAATTATCGAGGACGCCTGTCATTTTCGCTCCAGCACTGATCGGTGCCATAGTCGTCCCATTCAAATCGGTAACTGCTGTCGATGGAGTGAGCATGCCCCGAATGATCCCACACAGCGCTCGTCGATAGTCTCTCATCAGAAGAAGGACCACGACGGCATCCCAGACGGGGAAACAGGAGATGAGGAGGAAGGTGACGTCGGACAGTCGACCGCTCGGAATCCCGAGATAGGGCAGATTCTGGCAGAACACGTAGGGGACGTAAACGAAGATGACCGGAACCAAGGTCTGCAGAATGAAGTCATTTTTTAAAATTTGGAAACATTTAGACGGAATACCTGCGCAGTTGCGGCAAGGAGCATCTTTAACTCAAAATTGCGCTTGAGCGAGGACAACTTCACTTGGCGCCTGATGCCAAGGAACGTCACGACACTCAACGTCGCAGCGAGAGAAAGCGAGAGAAAGAAGACGAGGTCGAATGCACAGTAAAGGTGTACCAAGGATCCTCGTAGCCGTCCCTCTGCAATAGTTTTTTTTCTGTTTGTTGAACGATTTCGTACCCAATGGTCCATCAGAATCCATCCTTCGCCGATGTTCCTTCTATATTTTCGCTCAAATTCTGCCCGAACTTGCCGAATTGCAACATCGCGACCTTCACCGCTCATGAAGAAGATGCATAGAAGGTACCTCAAGTGTCCAACGTCCAGCTCCTGCTTTTTTTGAATGACTTGCCACACTGTAAACTCCGTAAGTGGAATGCACGAGAGGAATATAATAAAAGAGGCTCGAGAAAAGAGCTCTATCAAGTGTGGTTTCTGAATCGTCCAATAACGATAGAGAAAATGGATGTTCATGAGCGTGAAAGGGACTGTGAAGCAAGACGCATACATGCTCATTACTCTCTGAAATATGAGCTAAATAAAACGATAAACGAAAAAGACTCGCCTGATCCTCGAAAGCCTCTGAAGCGACTGCGAAAATGGTGTTGAGAATGATTATCTTCTGCGCGGATAAAAATTTACACCAGGGAGATTGGTATCGACGCCATACCGGTTCAACAATGACGTGAAGCGCACTCAAAAAGATATCGAATGAAGCGAATATTGTGAGTAATTGTTTGTAAGCGCCGAGCGGTGTTTTGGTGTGGCGTCGGATGCAGTACAATAGAACTGCATTCGTGATGACTCCAGCAACTGAAATTAGCTTCGATCAGGAATTGCTCGAAAAATTGAACTAACTGCTCTGAGCCTTCTCAACAACGTCGCTAGTCGATATAACAGCCATGACTGAGATGCGTAATATGGTTGTCTTAGCATTCAGTTGAGAAAGGCTACGCAAGGACTGCAGAAAGGACAGTTGGTCTGTTATTCTGTAAAACTGGTATTCTATGAAAGAACATGGCATTCAGAATCCTGTTTGACAAATCGTACTTTGATTCCTCTCAAATTTCCATGGGTAGTGCACCTCTAGCCTTCTCTGACTTGGGTCAGTTTGAGACAGAAAGTTAGGAGAAGGTTGACAGATCCATTTTTCGTTGTTGAGCTCTCGTCGCCACGATGTGACGATGAAAATGCTTTTAGAGAAAAACAAAAAAAACTGCCTCTCTCATTGCACTCATTGCGTAAAGGTGACATAGGTTATTCTAGGCATTTGAGTCATTGCGTAGCATTTCTCAGCGGTTTTCTTAACGGGGGAGCAAAGTGAAGGTTAGCTCTAGCTCCTCTTTTATCGATAAGTAAGGTATAATACATATCGACGTCTAGACAACCGCCGTAGTGAAGTCGGGAGTGGGAGCAAAATTGGCGATTCTCGTTGACCGTGAGCACGGCAGAATCGCGCGATATGGAGGCAGCGCCGTGAAATTGATGATGGGCGAGAGCAGCGAATGCATGCTGCAGATCTGAAGGCGATCTGACTATTTTATTTACTAATGATCTCAGTCAGAATAGCGAGAGAGCATGGGAAAATAGCCATCTCTGACAGTGTTTCATCATCATTTGCCCACGTACTACAATTCGAAATACAACCAATGGTCTCTGCATCACCGGTGAGAGGCGTAAGAGAACGCAAAATTAAGTGAAGATTGCTCGTATTAGAAAGTTTATCACGCACAATAACGATGCTTCGCTCCGCGAATTCCGTGCTCCAAATCTGCGCAATGTCGCAGATCCAAATCGTTGCCGCTACACCCATGCCGCACGGCAGCAGCATTTGGTACGTGAGCGCCTGGAATCGGTGCGGTGAAGATTGAATGGACGTCGCTTTTTCGTATCCACACTTTGCCGACCGATCGAGTGAGGTGAATTTGGAAACAAGAAAGTAATACCCGTGCGACGAACGCGTGCTGCCGTCTCTCGGTTGAGATCTGAGTTAAATTTAATGGTTATTTCAAGCTTGTTGCATACTCCTTCTCCCCACACTAGTGATATCACATCTAATCGTCGGTTGAGGAGCTACTCTAGATAAATGTCTTACGCACACATTGAGCTATTCTCCCGATGAGCCGTCGTCGGACGAAGAAGATGAATGTCATCACAACAGGTAAGAGAACGATGGCCGACGCATTCAGAAATATCGCCCCAGCACTGCTAAAGAGCGAGAAGCCTAAAGAGAGCATCATAATTCAAGCAGCCCTCGTGAGTTCTCTCGTGAGTAATAGTAATGCAGAATCAGTCTGATTCTTATATCGAATCTTCAATTTCCGCCCAACAACGTACTTGAAGTGGTGTAGCCGTCAAGATGGTGGTACGCTAGAACGTCAGAAGCGACCGCAGTCTGATGCAGGTAGTAGGCCGCCTGCAAGCCGTCGTTATTATTTGCTTGACAACAAGTGACTGTCTTCGTTTCTAACGCTCTCTCGTCTCTATGATTAAGGTAAAGCTGAGACGTTATTCCAGGCACTGTCCTGGGGTTAGAGAGTGCGAAATGTACAGACTAGGGATGGCAAGTGAAAAGCTGGAAAATGCGGTTTTTCGAGTATAGTATGCTAATGAGTAATGATACTATAGGGAAGAGTTGTTTCAAAAGTTTCCTTAGTACGTTTAGAAACTTTTTTTGTGTTGAATAGGTGTTGCTAAAACCAACTCTTCATATATTTATCATCGAATGATCATGATTTACAAAAAATCCGGTATTTCGATGAAAACTATATGAAGAGTTGGTTTTAGCAACACCTATTCATCACAAAAAAGTTTCTAAACGTACTAAGGAAACTTTTGAAACAACTCTTCACTATAGTATCCTTACTCATTAGCATACTATACTCGAAAAACCGCAATTTCCAGCTCTTCACTTGCCATCCCTAGTACAGACCATTGCTTGCGAATCCATCCCACCACATTATAATTTACTCCCCGAGCTAGCCAATAGACCAACCTACTCGTCTCCAATGTAACTCTGTACGGCACATGATCAGTTGGTGATAAAGACCAAAAATTAAAGATAAAAGACTTACCGTATGCAGTGCTACTGGCAGCGGAACGAGCAGGCAGGCTAGTCCGATAAGCAGCGGGGATGGCGGAGCACGGGCTTTGGAGGGATCCTCGCCGATGGCATAGAGACGAAACGCGAACGAGAGAAAGAGATTGATCGAGATTGATAGAGAAAGAGAGATTGATTGAGGACAACATGCGCGGCTGAGATTATTGAGGTAAAACGTTCTAAAGTTCCGTCTCGAATTCCAAGAGTGCAAAGATCTGAAGCTTCACTACAATTTGAGAACAAGTCTGCATGAATATAAGTTTTGCTAATGACGATGTAAAAGTCCTACCATGGAAGAGCCGACGCAGATACTCGCTAACGAGCGAGCATGGTCCAAGAAAAACGTAGATCATTGCGGCATGTTCGTGATCTTGAACAACCCTTGAAATATTAGTTTCGAATATTTGCGACAGCGACATTTGTATCACCTAACAACTCCTGCTGCGCTCGCAATTGCTGATGTTAGATCGCAGGCAGCGTTGTTCAAGAGAAATATGGAATAAGATCGAAGATATTTTGGGGTTCTTGAAAAATATATTTTTCGTTTGAAAGTGAACAAACCTGAGTACAATAGCTACAACGAGCAGGATATTAACGACAATTGCAAGAATGTCGATAGTATAAATAACAGCAAGGTTTAGCTCGTCGTGAAAACTGAACATTCTTCTCTATGTGGGGTAGGAAAAATACGATATCTTGTCATGTGTGATAGCTAACAGCTAGCGAACCGACTAGCTGACATTTGCAGCCGATTATCCTTCCGTAAGACATTAGAGAATACCATGGAATAACCACAGAACAGATTCCGTTCCCGTGCGCTTTCAGAGCTATTATCAAGCAAAAAATAGTGTGGTAAATGTGGTAGAGATCGAATATGGCACATATTTGAGATGTTTATTTGTGGCGAGTCTCCTTTGGAAATTCAGCTAAAAAGGTTAAATGTCCCAGTTCACTTTACGAGCAGCGAACAGAGAAGAAAGGGGGGAGAAAGGGAATGTTTGCTACTTTTTTTGGTAATTTGGATTGGGGAGAATGTCTGACTCGCTCATGAGAGAACACGCGGATTGCAGAGAGTCAGCTCTATTCTTCTTTTGAGTGACCATCACAAACGCTCTGGAGAGGCGGCAAAAAGTGGTTTAGAGGAGGATAAAAGAAATGGGGTGGACGGAAAAGGTCACTCTTCCATTTTCCCTTCAAATTGACTCGTGCGATTTCTCTACCCCTTTGCTGCTAGTTCTGTGAAATTCGTTAAATTGATGTACTATTTCAGTAGCCAACTCCAACTCGACGGAGCAGTTCGATGATTACATCATGTGGCAGCGGAACAACTGGAAGAGCCGGAACAGTGAGTAGCATTAGTAGTTTACGTTCCCTGCTCTACATATCTCTCGACTATACGAAGATTGATCTTGTTTCACTAAAATCCCTCTAATTGCAATTTCAAGACAATATTGCAGCCGCATGCGAGAAGCATAATCGAGACGCGCAGAAGGTTCTCTCAGATGCTCAAGAAGACTGGACACCACATCCGTCCGAAAGTATTCAGGAGAGGACTCTTCGATACTCCGGACATGGACGACGTCATTCCATACTCAGTCAGACTTCCCCCTGTTTGCTTTCAATTGGCAATATTGTGAAAATTAGAGTTTTCCTGCGCATGAGTGATTCATGAAGTCATTGGGTCTCTCTGCGTACCTCACAGAAAAGCCCTGGTACGAAAGTTATGCTGACTAGTTGCTTTGCCCTGAAACTACTATTGTATCGTACGTAATATATTTGTTGATAAAACATTGACAGTTCTATCCTCGCATCACGGTCACTCCCTTTGTGTGTTGCCTGCCTCACTCTGCAGAAAAACCCATGACCAAACAGATCCGGCCCATCTCGTTCCGTGCGCAGCATTGCTCCTCATGCAAAAAAGGTCCGTGCTGATCATATTGAGAGCAAAATGAAAGGATGAACCATCTTGCTCGAAAGAAGGATTTAGATTTCCTTGAGCAAGAAAAGATGCGACGGTACAATACCAAAATTAGCTTTACTCAGTTTAGTATATCGCGGAAGTGAAGTCGAGATTTGCGACATTCACATATTTCTGTACACTGCTACCCTGTAGAATCGAAAATGACTTACGAATTTCCGAATCGTCATTACTTCTCAATACCTGAGTCTACTGAGCTTTTTCCTTTTTCATTTATAAATATCTGGAATAAAATTTTTTTTAAACAACAGTGATCGCTTATTTGTTCACGAACAATTTATTTGTATATTCGAAGATTAATATGTCCATAACAACTACAATGTGTCTTTCCGCTGAATTGATTCGTTTGTAGTGCTTATTTTTTGAACAGTAGAGAAGCGACCGGTGAACAGTGACTTGACGATTCTAAAATAATAAGAACGTGATGTTGAAAGTGAGAAAAAGGGGAGGAGATAACGGCTCTGTTTTAGTAGCCTGGTCCCAGGACGAGAGTCTCACCGGGCTACTAAAACAGAATCGAGATAACCACGGGGGAGAATTAAAAAGACAACAAAAAGTTGCTCACGCTCGATACGGACGTATGAAATAGAGTGTGCAAAGCGGACTTGCAGCAAACATTGCAGCATTCATCTAGTAGAGATATTACACATATTTGTTTGACGCCAGTTTTCAAGGTCTCTTGAATGCTCAGTAGTATTCAGCGATCATCCTAGACTGACAAATCGGAATCGGAAAGTAAAGTCGAAAGTAAAGTAGCCGGAAAGGAAAGTAACAAATCGGGCTTACCGTAATCGCAAGATAACCGCCTTCCTCCCACTTTCCACCCAGTCCCTTCTCTCGTGCGAACGTGTATGAAATAGAAATTAAAAAGATCGCGGGCAGTAGCGATTGGACAACTAGTGCCTGAAGAATTTATCAAACTATTGTGAATACAAAATAATAATAAATAATATAAAATTTAGATAAATTTGCGCACTCGCATTATTTCGCGGTGCATCAGCTTGCTCGTTTCGCTCATTATGAGGCTGGCAGCGAGCAGTCGATTGACCAGGATGGACACGACGATGACCAGAACATAAACGGGTAGGCTGACGGACTCCACCACAAGTATGCCCCAGGAGACGGCGCCGCGTCGCTCGGCACCTGTAATCACGCATTTTTGTAGTAGAAAACGCGAAAAAATGCCACCAATAAGCAATTCGGACGATGCGCGCATTTCGAAATCGTACGAATCCGGCATCAGATCTCGCAGAGCATTCTCGTCAAGAAGGGGAGACGCTGCCATCGTTATCTATACACGCTTTTATCAAATTTTTAAACCTTTGCGTCAAATAACCGCGCGCGCACTCACGTATACAATGGCGCTCGGTGTGTAGAGCAACGCCAACACGCGCAAAAGCATGCTATTGCGAGGTGACGAATACTTGATTACGTAGTAGCTGCAAACATTAATTACTCAACAAAATGTTAAATGTATATTTTTTTAGTCAACAAAGTGTAACTTACCGATAACAAAAGCCGAAGCCGACCAGCGCGGAATTGCTGGTGGATGCGTTCATGAGGAAAGAAACGAGAGCAAAGCAGAGTGTTCTAGAACCTGGACAGATGAATTTTGTGAAGTTCCATGGAAAATTGCAAAAAATTCACGAACCTGTATACCGACAAGGGCCAGATACAGCTCCCAGAAAGTGGTCATCCGTGTCCATTATTCTAATAAAAAACATTATTTATGTGGGTTAAAAAACTTGCCGGTTGAAAAGAAGCAATGATGCAGAGACATAGGAAGATTCCACGACCGCGAAATTTAGCAAGACAGTCGCGTAGGACCTATAATTGTGCAATTTCCGTGTGCTTTGGTTCACTCACCGAAGTTTAGCTGGATTCTTCGTTGCGATAATTATAACGAGAAGAACGTTGGTCAAAATCGCGCTTATACAGCAAAAATTGTGCGCGCTCCGAAGGATTTCAGTTTCCATTTCTCTGAAGACGCTAGTGGCGTGACTGTGAGCGAGATAGTATCGGCATGGTTTTGTAGCGAACAGAAACGAGCATGTAAAAACATATTTGTTCATCACGACTATACCAGGCGCTGAATCAAATCTTACGGCTGCCAAATTTTTAAAAAAACCGCAGTTCAGAATACCGCAGAGGTGACGTCGCGATGATCGACCAATCCATTAGCATTTCCTTTCCAAGCCCTTAACATTTTTGCGAGTGAGAACCAGTCAATAATTTTGCAGCATCGCAGCGACTTCTTCATGAGGAGGGACTACTTCATTGGTCTCCGGAAACCATTCGATGTAGCCGATGCTATTCCACTTACCATCGAATCGTGCGGTCAGGAGTTCAATACTCTACGCAGACGTGGCAGTATCTGAAGCACGAAAAAAGTATTTGATGCTCCAGCGACCTCCCCATCAAGCACTGGCGCATATTCTGTGTTTTCTGCGCGATTCTGTTCTGTGGTGATCGATCCTGCATGCATTTCATGCATATTAGCGTAAAATTTATGAAGAATTTGTGCCAAATATAGTTATTATTGTGTACTCTTTGGTCAAGAAGTTGGGGGGGGGGTGGGTGTTCCGAGACGGAGGAAGACCTTCTTCACGCGAGGGCACGCTCCACCCCTTGTCCGCTCGCGCTCTAACACCAGCGGCGAGAGAACGAGAGTACATCTCTAGCACACTCCATCGATTCACGGCCGAGAAGTGTGCACTAGGGAGAGAGTGGCAGCCATCCCTCGAGTTCTCGTTTTATCTTTTGCTTCTTCTCTTTCATTGCATTATTCTCATCAGTAAATTCAGGATGCAAATCCTACACATTTGTTTTCAGTTGCCTACCTCAACTCATCCAGTCAGCTAAATGATGTTAATTTTCTCGAAATAGAGTAAACAAAACAAAAGTAAGTTCACGTTTGAAATTCGATCGAAAGTCCATCAAAACTCAATCACCTAGTCTTTCTCATTCTAATAATTGTTTTGCAGCACTTCGCAGCTACACTCTGCGGATCATTGGATTACTTCTGTCTGGTGGAGAAATCACATGGGGCGGACTGGACAAGAATAAGTAGATCCTTCGTTAGTAAACAGCACAAAAAAATGGAATGTTCGATACATCTACGGACCATCCGCTTCAGCACTTGGAGGCGAAGTCACGTGGAACGAGCCCAGTAGACTTGTTACCTATTGCCACCTCTACAACCCATCGGTGCTTCAGCAAACACTGGCATGCGTTATATCTCCTTCTGCGGCCCACCTCGCCCACGATTAATGAATAAAGTTATGAATATTGTTTCTACTTTGCACCGCACAACGAGCAATGCAGAGAGAACGGTGCACTGAGCAATGGATTGGAAGGGAATGGAGAGAAGGTCTCTCTTACGTCCGAGTGACTATCTAGACACGCGAAGGAGTGAGGAGAGAGAAGAAGAGGGGAAAGAGATGGAAGAGACGGAAAGGGGACCCACTCCATTCTCCACCCGTCTCGATACTCGTGTTCTGCTTCTCTGTCTCGCTCTTTTATTTTAATTTTGAAAATGTTATGAGCGCTCCAAAATACCATTGCAGTTGTCTACACCAAGTCTATCGAAATGTTCGAGTCTACCGAAACTAAATTACTGAAAAGAAAGGTATGCAGTTGCCGTTTGTGCTTGGCATCATTATTGTAATTACAGACCCTTCGCCATTGAAGAGATTGGAGATCTACGGGAACTGGAAGACTTATACACTCGCAGTGATAAGGCTCGTATCAGCCGCGTATTTCTGTCCCTCGTAGACGAAGATGCGTTCAAGTTCTGTGAAGGGAACCTTGAGAAGCACGAATTGAGAAGCTCGTTCAGATCGATGAGGATGATGATTCAATCCAATGCAGATAAAGTGATTTATTGGAATTGTTCCATGCGAATTTTCTCCGATTTTCCTCCTTCTCGCCTATGTTCGAGGAGAGCAGAGGAAATGTGGGATAGAGATGGGTAGGATAAAGGGCGGAGGGATAGCATTCGCGTACCCCATCGATCTTGCAGAGGGTTGGTGTCAATGAAGAAGGGTAGAGGAGAAGAGAGAGACAAGGGTGGAGGCCCTCTCTCCTTCTCATTCTCAATTACATCGAAATGCCCAGCCAGACAGGGAGAGATGCAGTGTGCGA
This sequence comes from Pristionchus maxplancki, assembly GCA_900490775.1. Lineage (NCBI taxonomy): Eukaryota > Metazoa > Nematoda > Chromadorea > Rhabditida > Neodiplogasteridae > Pristionchus > Pristionchus maxplancki. The sequence continues at coordinate 268,542 of LS585454.1, forward strand.
AAAGGAGAGTGAGAAAAGAGAGAAAGACTGGATGGAATGGGCCATTTCTCCCTCTAGCACGGGAGGACTACACACGCTATTATTTTCTTATTTTGATTGCCCTTCTGATGGAGAACGAGTGCCTGTTATGCAAGCAAATTACATGTGTAAATACGTTCTTTCTTGCCTGTGTTCACCACTCTATGGCCAATTTTCAGTTGCCTATACCAACTCACTGGCTGAATGAACAAGTCTCTCTCATCTCTAACTAAAAAAATAAACATGTGAGTAACCTTCCTCGACACTATTACGGATGTGATACTTTTGCTGAGCAATGTCAATGATTAGCAGAGACAAAATTGCTAATTACTATAGGCAATGTTTAAATTGCAGCAACGCAGCTTCCGCGAGGTCACCTACCTTCCACATGCCAATTTTGCAAGCTCAAACGATCATAGTTGCGACGAATATCGAGTCGGCCCTGCTCAGCCACTCATCGAGAGCTGCCGCCACATTCATCTCCAAAATCACAAACGAGCAGTGATGCTACTACGGAATCAGTATTCATTCCCCGCAACCCGTCCGTTATCCACTAACAACAGTGGTATAGCAACGGTCTGAATAAAGTTGTTATTGTAAGAGCTGTTCTTGTGCTAAGACGTGGAGAATGAGAATGAAGGAAAGCGAGTGGATCAAGCGAGGGAGTCCCGACAGTATAGAGGATGGAAAAATTACGACGTGTTCATGATCTCAATTATTTCTTCCACACTGGGTTAGTCAGCCGGACAGAGATAAGAAGGGCAGAATGGGAAAAGGGAGAGAGTGAAGACGTCTCGCAATCGCTAGCACTGTACACCACCTTGACCTCTCCGACTCTATGAATTACAGTTGTCTACACCAACACGACTGACCTGATATTTTCTGAATTATGTAATTGATGTGAAATTTGGTTTACGAGAAGAAAAAGAAAGGAAAAACTGCTCTTGAAAGTGATAAATAGAGGAAGACTTCCTAAATGAGCGGTTGGAAGACATTTCAAGAAGACATTTCGAATAAGGTAGGATAAATTTGCATTATTTCTTCGAAAATCAGGATAGGCCTTGCTATTTTGCAGTTTCCCACTATGCGACCAAGCAACTGACACTGTGATATCGCCGGTTAATCAAGGTGCTCGAACGACTGGAAGACATGGGGTGCATTGATGACAAGCGAGAACGTAGTGTACCTATTAGTTCATGTCCGCCCAAACCACGACTGTGTGAATAAAGTGGACCCGATGTATAAGAATGGAGTAGCAACATCGAGCATTCACATTGCAGGAGCTTCTCGAGTACGTGTCTTGTCACGGAATGAATGTGTTGCGTTAGAGTTATTTATCGAACATTACATTTGTTGGATCAGTGAGATTATTTGGCATTGGAACTATTCTATCGTCGTCTTCTCGAGTACTTGGCCAGTTCCTTGAAGTGCTTGATGTTCTGCTCCGTGATCATGGCCATCATTGCCGGCATCGTCTACAATTTTTAAAAAAAAAATTTTTTTTTTTAATTTTTTTATTTACTATCTTAGTTATGGCGAGATAGATCTACGTCCCAGTAGCTTATGAAATTGTGCAAAATTCAATCATACACGAGTGAGTAACAATCAAAAAGTAATTGGCGTCTGCTCGTGTCTCGTCCATTTCCTTATTACACAAAGCATCGAACAGAAAGAAGGTGACTCGCTCACCTTCTCGACCATATCCTTGGGCAGATTGCCTCCCATATCAGCAGACATGACAACGTCGCAGATCGTTCTTCTGTTGCTCGTGGGGTCGGGACGGAATTGTGAGGCCGCCAGGAAGACTTTGGCTCTGAATTTTGTATATACCTACTACTTTTCGTCGTCTCTCGGCCGTCAGAAAGTGCAAGATAATATGCAAACTGAAGAGAGTATACAGTGCTCACCTCACTCGCTCCTTCCTTTCCGGCTTCTCAGGCAGGTCGATCGAGCGGGACGCCATGATGTAGCCTGAATTCAGCATTTGAAGATTTTTCGGTCACTGAGACTGTTAAAATCAAAGAAGTAGCATACCTGTCGGCGTCTTCCGGTAGATTCTCGACGTGAGGAAATCGCGGCCGGTGACGACAAGGATGTCGTTGTTGGCGTACTGCAATGTTGTTTGCTGTTTTTGTTGTCCAAAACGAATCGAATTGATTGTAAGGTAAACAGTCTCACGTAGAGAATGTCCGCATTGTCCGACAGGACGGCGTAGTAGTTGGCAAAGGCGATGGAGGGGTTCCACGAGGATAGCGCCTCGATTCCCTTCAATTGAATTGATTTCGAAATGTTTCGAAATTTATATTCGGTATGCGTTAAAAATTACTCACGCCCCACGTCTCGTGCATCACCTCCTCGATGTTGCCGTCGAGCACGGTCTGGAATAATGGATTTTAAATTCGCTTTGATTAACATCGAGATCGTCCCACATACCGACACGAGCACCATCTTGCCGTCCGGCGTCTGCTTCGAGTAGCTCGAGAACGTGGGATGCTTGCCTTCCTGGAAAGGTTGTCGTTATTACGGAGGGACGTAACATTTTCAACAAACAAACCTTGTGCCAGCCCTCCTTGGTCTCGAACGACGGGTCGAGGAACAGTTTCTCAGCATCGATGTAGGCCGCCTCGGCGACTTTAAGCGCATCGGCGTACTGAAAGATATCAAATAGTATGGGTACGATAGATCCGGACTAGATTCTGGCAAATAAAATCACTAAAATAATTAATATTAATAAAATGGAACCTTCTCCATCTCGGGCTTGAGCGTGTCTGTCACGCCCTGTAGGGTGACTGAAGTCGCTGCTGAAAAGGTGTTAATTTCAAAAATGCAAAAAAAGTTTCTCTTTTACAACAAAATTGGTTGATTAGCTGTCAATGAAAGCGATGCTACTAACCCATCGCAGCAGAAGCGAGCTGCGCTAGAAGCAGGAGGGAAGCCAATCCAGTAGATGAGGTGCGTCGAGCCATTGCTGAACGTGTGGTATTCCACTCGATCAGCGCACGTTTTATACCATCCTGCAGGCAATCTATTTCTAATTGAATGATCGAGAGACTGATTGAAATTCGACCGAGAATAGTAATCAACAAGAGGAATTAATGGGTTTCGGATTAACGCTGGTCTGACGTGAGCTGATGTCGGATCGAGCCAGCGAAACAAGGAGCAGTCGGCTGGCTCTCTCAATTTTCTCACTCTATAGTTTCTCTGACCAGCTAGAGAACATACAGTGGAGAGACGAGTCCACTGCAACAAGCAATCAATTCGTGCTGAATTCCCTGCAAAACAGGCATCTGTGCAGTGGCGTAGACGGAAAATAGGCACGTTGATCACGTATGAAATTGGAAGCATGGTGGTTTGATCGTGAACAGTCTGTATTGCTGCAAAATCGTTTCGTTGTATTCTGTGCCTGACATTTGCAAATATCGAGAAAGCGTTAGATGACAATAGAATCGACCTCGCCGATGTACCACCTTGCGTAAATGCTTTCGATTTTTTGGCAATATATCAATGGCATCCATTTACGTATGCTTGTGATCGTGAGAGGCAACATTACAAATGTTCAGGAACGGTGATCAATTATTCGTTACAAGAAATCAGTCGGTTACTGTTTTCTGCTTTTCGAAAATGACGTTGGAATGCTCTGGAGTCTGAAATATCAGCATCACAGCACCAGGAATAGTATCAAACTCGTTAGTTTCTGGTTTCTATTCTCGTTGAGACTATTCTCGACCTGACATCACGGTGAAATTCGAGACAATAAAATCTAAAGATCGGAGACTTGATAGAGTAATGTGGCACATATCACGCGTTGGACTTTTGTGAACTTCAAACTGGTTACTTTCTCATTACTGTAAGCTCATTACTACGTATCAGTCCATTAGATACGGTCAAATTTCGAAGATCAGAGAGTGATCATGATAAGATATTGAAATTGAAGCACTGCTCAACGCATAGACAAGGATATACATTTATTTTTTGTAACGTACATACGAGATATTTACAGAAAGTCTTATTTGCGAATTCGTTTCCTTGTTTTTCCCTTTGTACGTCTAAAACTACTGATGTTGTTCTCGTTGCGTACGGTGATGAAACGATTTACCGTAATGCTCGCTGCGCTATGTAAAGTAGGAATATTAGTACAGCAAGCATTAGAAAAGTTCTACAGCAAGCATTAGAAAAGTTAATTGGAGCTACTGGCAATAAAATTACCTGAAAGCATCGAAAAACAGTTGTGCCAACCAACCCGATTGGGCCGAGTCGTCCATGAGAGAAGTGAGTAGTATACAAAACTCAGATCGTAATGCCAAGCATTAATGGACGAGCTCTTGTGCGTCAGCGATAGAATGCAAAGGTGAATGCATTTGCGGAGATCGCTTATCATTTATTCTCTCAAAACAAACTAATGCAGAAACTGGTTTTAATATCACTGTTGAGGTCAAAGCAATGGAGCCTCAGACAGAATCTTCCTTCTTCACGGCATCGTAGAGGTCCACCATGACGCGCAGAACCATTTCGTCGCTGTAATTTACTCATTAATTCGGAAAATATGACTAAAATACCGATAAGACGGCGCGACAATCTGTACAGAAAGAGGCAGGCCGACGCTGTTCTGAAATGATTAATTTTGGATTTTCTTGGATAAATTTAGAATTTAGCTCAATACCTTGCACCTCTTCTTGATCACTTGCTCCACCATTCCCCTGCCTGGATAAGAAGCGAGATCAGCCTCGTCCTTCTCCGACCACTCACTAGTCTGCAATCGATGTCGGTTACTGTAGTATACCGTAACCTACTGTTACGGTATACTGCTCAATAACCAATCGATAGCTGTAGTCTTACCGTAACCACGCCCGCGGGGAAGTCCATCGCGTTCCAGAAGAATGTGGCCATCATGGCCGTGTGCGGGATCTGATTGGGTAGGGAGTGCGGCACGGCGGGGCAGATCTGTTGTTGTTGTTATTGTCTTTGTTATTATTGTCGTTCTTGTTTTGGTTAGGATTTCTAGAGCTTACAAATGAAGGACACAGCAAGAGGTCGATTCTCTCCTCCTTCATCTTTTGAACAAGTCGTTTGCGGATGTCGTACACTTTGTCGATGCCAGTTTGGACGCCTGAAACAGAGAAAACAATGTGATAGGATAAATGATATTGTTGTTATTGTTATTGTTGTTGTTCGATCATTTGTTATTATTTTGAAAGAAGCACATCGCATTTGATAATAAGCAGTGAGTATCGTACCAACAGCGTTGCTGGACGGGTGAAGGAAGAAGTCAGCAGTGGCGTTGTCCCCGCGCAATTTGAAGAACCATCCGAGCGGTCTCTGCAATTTCATTTTTTGGCATTTGACATTTACGGAAAAACTGAATTTTTCGACTGATTTAAATTGCTAGCAGCTTACCCCTAACCAGAACGGCGCGTAGTACGCCACGTACGTTCCGAAGCGCAGCGGTTCCATCACTTTAGGGAGCGGTTCCTGAATGTTATTGCTATTGTTGTTCTTGTTATTGTATTTTTTTTGACGGAAGCCACTTACATCCCACAGTCGCTCGACCACTTTCTGTCCGCCGTCGGCGAGCGCAAAGGCGAAAATGCCGCGCGCACAGTCGGCCACCATGTCGCCGAGCGAGAAGGGAACGAGCTCGTGGCCTGAAATTGAATTATTTAAAGCTTTATCCACAATCGTCTCTTCACCTATGGCTATGGAGCTACAATTGAGTATCTCGTAATTCATGGCAATTCGATGGCAACACATATTTGGCACCAACCAAGCTCTCTAGTGACGCTTGTGTGCCTCATTAGCGAGAGTGCAATGTGTTCTTTCTCCCTGAGTGAACCCCAAGGGATAATTGACTTCGATCTTCGCGAGATCTCCTCGTTAGCCTTCCCGTTTAAATCGATGAACGGGTCTCTACTATTCTCGATCCCGAATGAGTATCCGGTGTTTCCCTTGGCTATCGGGCTGGGAAACCTTCTCGCTTTCATCCCCGGCTGCTGCCTGCTCTACATTGCCCAGATCGCTCCACTGCACAATAACTGCAGGTATTGTTTGTTCGATGCAAAATACTTGTTTCTTACATTCGATTCGCTAGTTATGTGCTTTTTCGGTAAAATTAAATGCATGCTAAAATTGTTAATTGTTCTTTTTGGTTCTCAAATTTCGAAATGTTTTGAGGTACATTCTCTATGTATGGACAATAAGTTATGGGTTCGTGTACGGACTGAACGTTGCGCTCGCCATAATAGACATTCGTCAGGAATCGGGATACATTCCTGTCAGCATCTTCGAGCCTCGTAAGACTATCAAGGAATAAATAAATTGTTTTTTTTTAAAATTATTAAAGATCTCCGCTTCCAAATCTATCAAATACACGTGTCGTGTACCGCTTTTTGCGCAATGCTTGAAATCTTTCTATCTGTTGAAAGAAGAATAGCCATAATCAACCCCCGATCTTATCATTTCTCGCAGATGGCTTGGAAGTCGTTGGTTGCGTTGACAGCCGCACTAGTGAGTTTACCAAATAATTTATTCAAAATATTCCGGAATTTCAGTTCATTTTCGCTTGTTTTGTCGACTACTGCGTTCATAATGGTTTGTGTTTTGCATCTGACAAGGCCATTTGCCAATTTTTCAGCGAATGGAACATTGGTTTCTATTGGTTGCACACTGCTGATCACCATTGAACTATCAGTCCTGGCGGTTAGTTTGATTCTGAATAATGCGAATATGGGAAAATCGCAGGCCGGAGCACTGACAACGCGAGCGTGTAGAGCCAAATACGAGGAAATGTATGGGAAGGCTTGCATGACAGCGCGCTATCAGGTTATTTTATCACTATTTACAAGAATAATGTAAAAAATAAGGTGAACGAAGCGTTCGAAATGTCGCGCGCTATGATGCCAACCTACGTGACATCGTTCAAGCTAAAAGTGATGAAATTTTGATGAAAAAACAAGAAACAAACAGTTTTAGAGCTCCGCGATCTTCTCACTTTGCGTTTACTTCGCGTTCATGGAAACGCACGGGTACATGCTCGGATACCTCGAGGCGCACTACTTTCTGGTTTGTTTTTGTTTTTGTTGTTGCCGTCTATGTTCGACGCTCAGGTTAATGCGATCAATGGCAGTTACTCGATGATTCTGCTTCTGCGCAAGCACCCGCAACTGCAAAAGTACACCGCCCGCAAGTTTCGATCTCGCATGTGGGTTAGAAAAACAATGAGAGAGTATGCGAAGACTTTTTTTGTCTTTTTTTAGAGTTTCGAAAGTTTCGAAACGTTTCATTGCAGCGGATCCGAATCGGCGCCACAGCCGAGAAGGAACTCGGTTCAGGCTACGGAGACGCATTTCACTCAACTGGCAACCTACTGGAAATGATATCACTTTTTCGATAAATTTGTGCCAAAATGTCATTGTTTGTCAAAGAAAACGATGATAAATGTGATATTAGTTCGTCTCCGTTAGCAGTCTCCCTGGGGTGGTAATTAGCATCGCATGAACTTCACCCATCGACAAGCCGCCGGTTATTATTCGCCTTCGCATCTATGAACGGCTCTCGCCTATTCACGGTTCTCAATGAGTATCCAGTGTTTCCCATCATGTTCACCACAACGAATTCCCTAGCACTAATCCCGGTAGCCAGTGTGCTCTACATCGCTCAAATAGCGCCACTTCACAATAACTGCAGGTTAGTCTGCGATTTTACAGCGTTTTTTTAAAGTTCGTGCAATTTCAAGATACATCCTGTGCGTGTGGACGCTGAGCTACGCGACGATATTTCTGCTAAACCTCATTTTCGCTGTCATTGATTCCACTAATGCCTCCGGATTCATGCCAGTTAACATGTTTGAACCGCGTAGGAAATCAAAATGAGTCTCGAAATATGCCAATTGTTCCAGATCTGCGCTTCGTATTGTACAAAGCGCACGTTACGTGTACCGTGTTCTGCTCAATGTTCGAAATTGTGCTGTCTACTGAGCGGAGAGTATCGATCATCAAGCCGCGGGTCTATCACTTTTCCGAGATGGCTTGGAAAGCTTTGGTCCCTCTAACGTTATTGCTGGTGCGTTGTACAACCGACTCATCGCGAATTCTATAATTCAGATGTTTTTCGCCTATGCTGTCGATTATTGCGTGCATAATAGTAAGTGTATTATTCAATTATTGAAAAAAATGAACTCCTTTTTCAGAAAACGGATGGCTCGTGTTCATCGGGTGCTCTCTTTTGAATATAATTGAAATTACGGTCGTCGCGGTTAGTCATTTACCACTTGATTTGCGTTTGTCTGAGGCCTATATTTTAGGTCGGAGCAGCAACAACTAGAGCTTGTCGATCCAAATATGAGGAAATGTACGGCAATTCCACACTGACCGCCAGATACCAGGTATTATTATTATTATTATTAGAAAAAATGGAATGGATATTGCCTCTCTCCTACGAATGCTCACCGGAAGCTGCAATCAATATCAGTTCTATAGAAAGAGATTGATAAGGGAATTCGTTAAATGTCACCGACCTTCAATGGTATTATTTTAAAGGTCAACGAAGCGTACGAAATGTCCCGAGCAATGATGCCCGGCTATTTTCTCTCTTTTCTGCTCAAGGTTGTTAAATTGAAAACAACAACAACAACTCCAACAAAAACACAGTTCAGGCCTCGACGATCGTTTTCCTTTGCGTCTATCTCGCCGTTCGAAAACGGTACGAATATCTCCTGGGATACCTCGAGGCGTACTATTTCTTGGTAGATGATGATTTTACAGTCATTGTGTGAAATTGTATTCAGATTGACTCATGCAATGGCAGTTTTTCGATGATTTTTCTCATCTTCAAGCACCCACAGCTACGAAAACACGCCATGCGCAAGCTTCGATTACTAATGTGTGTGATTTCTGATTTGATTTTTCTGGTTCGGTTAATGAGAAGCGACGCCCTTTTCGGATGAAAGTTCCAGTCTATGAATGACGATCGGGTACTATTACAGGGGATTGAGGGCAGATGCAAGGATCGCAACGACAACGAACAAGCAAAACGCCGAGATTCACTTCAACCAGTTGGCAGTCTACTGGAAATAATTCATCATAGCCCAGCAGTATCATCATTCGAGCATATCTCTTACCCCAAAAATAAATACTCACCCTTCTTCTTCAGCATCTCAACCGCATCTCTGACCACTCGTTGATTGCCCGGTAGCGGATCGATGTAGCCGTCCGTTGTGTAGTAGCCTGCAAAGGTACTAGCCCTATTTCGAAAATCAGAGTTTCGAAAAAAAATTACGAAAATGCACCTATGCGATAGCTCCTTTCCTTGAACAACTCCTCGCTGAAGTCCATGGGCACAGCCAGCGGGTCTTGACTGGAGATGAAGCGGTCCGACCACATGCATCTGCAATACGTCCTTTTAAATTGTCCATGAGACTTGTCTCTTGCATTTTTAACTTGTCAAGAAGAAAAACGGAATAGGCAAAGCTTTTCTTAAGAGACCGGCTAGGTAAGCCTCCAGGATAGGCCGGACATCGACATCTCAGATCTCCACCAAAACAGTTTTGGGGATACCCCTATGGGTCCTCATCACCAAATGGGACATTATATGGTCATAACTCATTTAGCCAAAAAGGGGCGGGGCTTCAAACTTTAAAAATGAAAAATTCGTCATAAAAAAGTGGCGCTACCTAGGTCCAATGTTAGTGTGGTTTTATTATATACTAACATAGGCCTTC
>LS585454.1:280005-291524 GCA_900490775.1 Pristionchus maxplancki
ATCAGTCAAAAACAGGGAAAATTCCAGGGACCCAACAGCGCCGTTTCAGGGGCAGAAAAGGGTCAAACGACCATTTTTCAGCCAGCTGGCGATATTCAAAAATTTCAAAACCTTCAGAAATGGCTGTAATGTTCAGAAGTTATTACTACATTAATATTATGTTATTTAAAATGCAAAAATACACATTTGAAACTAGTAATGAGGAGTTGTGAAGTGAAACTATTTGGCGATCAGGTCATTTGACCCTTTTCTGCCCCTGAAACGGCGCTGATGGGTCCCTGGAATTTTCCCTGTTTTTGACTGATTCGATGCAGAATTGTGTGCCCTACACCATATAAAAAATTTGGGCGACGCCTATTTTTTTAAGATTTTATAAAAATTGAAAACTGGTTTTTATTCGACATTTTCAGGTAAATGGCATGTTTCGACGCTTGTAACTCGTCAGGCAGAAGGATTCATGAAAAATGATCATGACAAATAATCGGCTTGACGAGCTCTACAAAATGAGCACAAACATGGGAGGTTTTGATCAACTTTTTTTTCTTCGACCATTTTTGAGGTCGAAAATGACGCGGTTGAGTCCCTGAAATTTTTTCCGTTTTAGGCTGTTTCGACGTAGAATTTTATGCCCTACAACATATTAAAAATAAGGGCGACGCCTATTTTTTTGAGATTTTATAAAAATTAAAAACCGATTTTTCAAAGTTGAAAAATCACTTTGCGATAGAAATTTCGGACCGACTAAAAGTGGGTTTTGAAGGCCTATGTTAGTATATAATAAAACCACACTAACATTGTACCTAGGTAGCGCCACTTTTTTATGACGAATTTTTCATTTTTAAAGTTTGAAGCCCCGCCCCTTTTTGGCTAAATGAGTTATGACCATATAATGTCCCATTTGGTGATGAGGACCCATAGGGGTATCCCCAAAACTGTTTTGGTGGAGATCTGAGATATCGATGTCCGGCCATAGCGGTCACACCCTCGAATCTTACCTAGCCGGTGTCTTAATACATATTTTGCGATTAATGTAAAACTACATTGATCACGAGAACATTGACCACATTGATCCGACAAAAAAGGCGAAGCTTTCGTTATTTGTGTACCTCATCATCTCCGCAATCGCGTGCGGGTCCTGTGCGAGCGGTCCCTCAGTCAGCATGATCATCGGTCGCATCGGAATCGCGAACGGTACTTGCAGGGTGGAGCAGCGCTCGGCTGTGGGCTGCAAAAATGAACTATTCTTTATTTTCCCGTGATATATTCTCTATTTTGTTCAATATTTCAATAGCTACTAGTTTTGAATGTATCAGAAGTGCTGTACCTTGAACCCACAACATCCACAGAAGTGGGCCGGAATGCGTATGGACCCGCCCAGATCGCTGCCCAGGCCGCAGATCGAGCCCTTGGCGCCGACGATTGCTCCTTCACCACCGGATGATCCTCCACAAGTGCGCCGCGCGGATTGCGGGCAGTTGCTGGTGCCTGAAATGACCCGTGTCTCTCGTAGTCACAATTGCTACTGACTAGCGCTGGTGTCAGAGTCAAAACATGAGGGTTAGAGCGCATCTGAGGGTTTGAAATTGTTGCGACACAACGAGTCACAGTCACACTTCGGTCAACGAGCTCAGATAGTGCGACCAATTCGTCAAACTATCGCGACCTACGTCAGCCTCACTAACCAAAGATGGCGTTCGAGCACATGTAGGTCATGCAGGTGGTGGGCACGTTCGTCTGGCAGAATGGTACCATGCCTGCAAGTATTTTCCTGTGATAAAAATGCAAAAAAAACATAAACCAACCCTCCATCCTTAGCTTCTGCACTTGGTACGAGTCCTCTTTCGGGATACAGTCGATCTGCTTCGCGAGACCCCACGTGTTGCGATGGCCGGCGAGCTGAAAGTGCATTTCGTTTAAATCTACAGAGTGATTGTTTTCAATTTTTTTAAATAATTTAGTACTTTATTATAAAAAATCTTCTGATTCGAATTGCAAACCTCAATCTGCTCCTTGACACTCAGTGGTATGCCGAACAGACGTGGTTTCTTGTAGGAACGGTCCTTGGCTTTCTCGTCCAAGTCCCGAGCTGCTTGCAGGGATTCCTCAACATTTTTTCTCAAATTTTGTGGTGAAAACACTAGAACTCAAAATACGGCTCACCGTCTTTTCATTCTTCGTACTATCTAGGCATGTGAACGGGCGAGAGAATGTACGAAATGAAGAGACGGCGACTCGAATTTTGAGATCTAGAAAACAGCATACCTTGAGCACTTTAGTCAGGCAGTTGGTCCTTTCATGCGCTCGAATTGCCAATCCATAGTAGACTCTGAGCACGTTTTCGGCAGTAACTTTACCGGATTGAAGGGCTTCTGAAAAGCGTATTTTCAGTTACGACGTCGTTTTTTATCAACAGATGGAACAAACCTCTTAGCGCTCGGAAATCCATCGCTTCAATGCGCGTCCTCTCTTCCTCATTGACTAGAGCAGCTTCTTTCCTCGCCCAATCGAGACTCTCATCCCGTTCCTTCTGCGCTACTTTGATGCGAGTCTCATAGTGAGCCTTGTTCTGAACGTCCAACTTGGTATCGACTTGTAAAAAGAGTTAGAAAACCGTCAGTAGAGAAAACAAGTGACTAATGAGAGGGCAATTACTGAGAAAACCTTGACACGAACCTTGCTGCTCTCTCTAAACCTCATCACCAACACGATTAGGCCGATTGTGATCGCACCGACGAGAGCAGTCTCAGCGAGACAAGTCCTGGAACAAAATATTACAGTGCAAATAACGTCATTTCTCGTGAAAAGTGGAGTTCCTTACCAGCAAACTCCGGCGTTGCCATCCATGGCATACAAAGTGTAGATAGAAATCAGTTCCACAACCACACTAGAACACGCGCGGCGGGTGTTAAGGAGGTAATCTGGCCGTAAACTGTGAACGGAGTAGGGAAAACACGAGCGATTAGGGGGCGAAACGCAATGACGAGAAGGGAAGAGAAGTGTGTCACCTTGGGTGATAGGGAAAGAGAAAGAGAGAAGGAACACTCATTGCAAAACAAATTACTGACATCGCTCGAATAGTGCAAGTTTGCCGCAACTTCAGCTCAGTTTTGTGACAGAGGGCAAAGAGACACGCCTTTGGCTACAGAGCATGACCAGGGGGTCTAAACTGCAGGAAAGTGCGAGAAAATAGCAATGATCTAGCCGCTGAAGGAACTATTGAACAGCGTTGTCTAGAAACCTTCTTGCTCTGCTCTGCTGTAAGAGAACAGCAGTTCAACGAGCAGACATAATTGCTGTTTTTTGTACTATTTTCGTTTTGTGAAATTGCACGTTGATCAGAGTATGCTAGACTCGACTGCCGACACATTGTTGTTGTGTGGACGGAATGAGATCATTGATACCTTGCTCGTTAGTTATTAACTCGTGTTTACGAGCCAAAAAGGAACGGCGGGAATGGAAACTTGATCATCTGTAAAGGCCATACAGAAAAAATCAAAAATCACATAAATCACTTTATTGAAGGGCATGCATCGTACACCAAGATACAGCGAATAAGCGGAAATAAATCAAGAGAAGATGAGTCCCGTGCCACTCCTCCCCTCCGATCTCCTCTCACTCACTCGCCCTTGGGGTAGCCATAGTGTTCCGCGAGTCGGTCCCTGCAATTCTCGTTGTCATATTCTAATCTGAATCGACATTCTGCGCTCGTATGCCATTCTGACAAGGGAAGCTGTCCGAATAAGTGTTGAGAGCTATCGCAAAAGAATAAAGCGTTCCGTATATTTTAGTTCCGCCCTGGGGAATGTAAACTGAGCATTTACGATATCAGAGAATAAGGCGACAGACCAACCTGTGCGCGTTGATCTCGTTGATGACGGCGGGCGACAGGCGCTCACGGACTGCATCGATCTGAGAATTGACAATTGGATCGCCTCCCTCGATCTCACTCACCTGCGCGCGGACCACGGCCGGGTCCTCTTCTCTCTTGAGGATCTCGTTTATCTGCAGTATTTTGATGCAAAACATTTTAAATTATTTCTCTTATAAGTAAATCATTTAACTGACCGTCGCAGCGGCCACTTGAGCCTCGGGCGACAGTCTGGCCATGGACTCGTTGAAGAATGCAGGCTTGTCGGCCTGGAATGGCCCATTCATATGAACCTTATCCAAGCCGTGTTTGAAAGGCTCCTAGACTTACGAGCATGGCCGCGCGAGCCTGCTTGAATCTCTCCTGCATCTCCGGAGTGATCGCCACAGTGGCAGCAATGCAGACGAAGAGGGCAAGAAGCGAATTGGGACGGGTAGCGTGCATTGATTCGATTGTGCATCCACATCCACTTCGTCTTATTTATACCCCACAGGTGTGAAGAAATTATCCGTATTTTGTCAGTCTTTCGGGCGTGATATTTCACTTCTCGGCCACTTTCAATGCCTGGGCTCTCCTCCCTCGGCTTGCTCAATCGCATCTCTGACTGGAGCATTGTAGTAGGGCAGAAGGCACGATATCTTGTCAAGATACAGTATGGGCACCATGCAAGCACCTGTTGTTCCTTGTGAGTGAGCGAGAGACTGCAGAACTACTATTTTTGTATCGCGGCCTTCTCCATAGCGCGTCTCTGACTAGGGCATTGAACTAGAGGAGCAGATACAATGCCTTGTCAAGGTACAGAACCAGCACCTTCTCGGCACTGCCACAAACAGGATACAGTGGTGAGAGAAAGATTGCGAAACCTACCCCTCTGTTGCAGTCTCGCATGAACTAACTAACTGCGATTGTTTTGCTAAGGACATTTTCGAGCATGCTTTATCGTAGAGTGGTGGATGGGTAACACAATAACAGATGCGGGAATGTCGGCAACCTTGTCTTCTCACTCGCCCTTGGGCAGGCCGTACCTCTCCGCGAGTCTGTCCCTGCAATTACGATTTAACTTTCGAGTTGACCGATTTTGAAATCTCTCTCCGTTCCGATTTCTCGCTCTATTTTTCTTAGAGGCCAGAGTCAATGAAGAGAGACGGACCTGTGCGCATCGAGGTCTCGGAGAACCGGGGAAGAGAGAGACGTTCGCGCAGCAGCGATCTGAGAGATGGGAAACTGTATTTTTACGATGGAGTCAGGTTACGGTAGTCCGGTCGGGCACTTAAATGACTTGCCTGGGCACGGACTTTGTCCAGGTTCTCTTCTTTGAAGATGATGTCCTTGATCTGCAATTTTCAAAGGTCAGCTTAATTACCGAAAAGAAACTGTGCAATGTTATTGCCGAATTACCGTTCTGCCGGGCGCCTGTGCCTCTGGTGACATTCTTGCGATGGATTCATCGTAGAAGGAAGGGTCAGCCTGGAATTATACACTCTGAATCAGCATAAGGCCCCCTGACTAACAATCATGGCCGCTCGAGCTTGCTTGAACTTCTCCTGCGTCTCCGGGGTAACAGCGAGTGTTGCAACAATGAGGACGAACAGGACAAGAATGCTAGTGAATTGCATCGGGATCTGAAAGAAATAGCGATTCAATCGAACAAAAATTGAACGAAAGGTGAATGTACGGATGCATTCACAGCCGCCCTCTTTATACCACATCAGGGATCTGTGCTGTTGGCGCAGTCTTTGCTCCTTGTTGCTCTACCTATATCCACCCAGAGAAGGGCATAGAGCGCGCTGAGCGAGAGAGCAAAACAATTGTATGTTGGTTCTCGCGCACTTGTGATCCCTGGACATGTTCAATCTGTTGTATGTTGTTCGTTCGAGCGATTTCCGACATCTCGGTCATTTTCCGATACCTGAGTCATCCCCACCTCTGGTCCATCGCATCTCTTGCAGGGGCTTTGCAGTAGCGGATCAGGCACAATCGCAAAGATATACATTGTAGCCATGTTTTGTGCAAGATAACGAGTGAAAGATTGCGAAACTTTTATGTTGATATGGCTCTTTCATGTCATGGGAGAGAAGCCCTTGAACTAGTGAGCGAATGTAGAAGTAAGTTAGGACAGCTAAGATTGGTCGGCACAGCTCTGGTGAAATAGAAAAAATTAAGAAAAGAAAAATCTAATCAGTGAAATCGTACATGCTATTCTTTCATGTACACTAGTATGCAAAATTTGCTCAGGTCGTGTCAAATAATCTAAGATAATTTTACTGAAAATGTTATTCGGCAAGGGTTGCGACATAACTATCAATTGTCTTCGTGGTTCATTCATTGATTCATTTATTTCCGTTATTATCATTTACAGTGCAATTGCGAAGAGGAGTTCAAGAAACATATTGGTTAATGGCGTATTGGTGTGAACTTACATTGGAAGACTCAAACATGAGAAGCGAACATGTGAGCAAAAGGAGAAATCTTCCTAAATAAAGCGGGCTGGTATTTCGGTCCGTAGGTAGTATACACCCGACCAGCCTCACAATCACAGTATTAACGCGATCGAAGGTCACTTTGTTGGACATCATCGCAATTAGTAAATTATATTGGACAATTATCAGAAACAATTATAAGAACTTTTCTTGCATTGTGTGAACTGAGCAATGTTATCTTAGTATTGTACGATCGCTTTTGCGGGTATCTTTATTACACGATCTCTTGAAACACGATAAATTAGATGATTTGGAGGAGATCGAAGAGCATCGTTTCACCCTTTTCTTCCGCTCACTCGCCCTTGGGGTATCCGTACAGCTCGACGAGTCTGTCCCTGTAAATAAATTAGTCAGAATTCATGAATGTTTGTTCTAACCAAAAACCCGACCTGTCCGAATAAAGTATCAGACTTTATAAGCTTTCCTTGTGGTCAGAGGGTCGAATTATCGTTTGAAATGAAGATATGGACTGACCTGTGCGCGTCGAGCTCTCCAAGAATAGCGGCCGGTAGGTGCTCACGAACTTTATCGATCTGTCAATTGTGAAATTACAAGGTGATCTAACTACCGTAACTTCTACGAGGATATTAGAATAGCGTCTATTCACTTACCTGGGAACGGACAACGGCCGGGTCCTCTTCTCTGTGGATGATGTCCCAAATCTGCAATTTCGTTCCAATTAGTTTAGACTAATTATGGCTAATTAGACTAATTGCAGCTTATTACGATGCTGACTAACCGCCTTGGCGTGCACTTGTGCCTCCGGCGACAGTCTGCCGAGGGACTCATTGAACTTGGAAGGGTCGGCCTGGAATGGCTCTTTCTCGAGATGAAACCGATATAGGCCGGGTTTGAGAGATTCCAAGACTTACGATCATGGCCGCACGAGCTTGCTTAAATTTCTCCATTTGTTCCGGAGTTTTAGCTGCGATTGCGGCAACACAGGCGAACAGGGCGAGCAGCGAGTGGAGACGGGAGGCTTGCATTTTCTTTGCGATGCATCCAAGTGATATCCATCTTTATTTATACCCAAACCAAGACCATAATGAGGCTACTGTGCACTATTGGAGCAGTTTTTGATCCTTGTTGATCATTACATCGTCCATACTATCTATCCGTTCGAAGAACGTAACAGAACTCGCGCAAAGTGGCAAAACAAGGCAAAACAATTATCTGCAGTCCATTCGCTCGAGAGATTTCACATCTTGTACTGCTCGCGCACTCCAAATCCATCGGCCTGCACAATAATGGCCTGTAGCCTGTCAGTCTGTCGCAGAATCTGCACACATCTCGGTCATTTTCCGATGCCAGAGTCATGCTCCCCTCCTCTCTCTCGGACAGCTCTACCGCTGAATAGGACATTGATCAATGGAATGGTAAAAAACAAACACAAATATGGTATAGTACAAGTGCTCGGTGGTGAGTGAACGATTTCGCAAATACTATTTTTTTGTCTAGGCTCTTGGTCATCTATCAGCAAGCACAATGAATCAACAACGGCTGCTGATTAACAAATGCAATTAATTAACCGGAGCATGAAGAAACAACTTTGTTCAAATATGCAACGTTGCTTGTGCCTCCCTGAAGCGAATCTCAAATTGCAATTGGGATTGAAGAGAGACATTAATGCTCCAGGTACCGTCAGCCGTAATCTCTATTACATGAGCATTTGCATTTAGCTGATCATTTTTACTCGAGTGTTTACCATTTGTAAGTGTAATTATCATTGTTGTTCTGCAATATGGTGTTATTCGACACGGCATACTCAGAAAAATCGTCGTTGCACAATACCTCTATATTTTGCTGTTGTGCAAGTACATACCGTATGCTGATCAGTCGTACCCGTTCTATAACATTCCCCTAGAGATGAGCACATGGCTGGGAGAGCAAATTATGACCGAGATGTGGGGAGACTGACAGGCCACTGACCGTTAGCTGCTGCTTTTGCTTTTGCGGCTCTCTCTCCTCTGGGGTGCTATAGGTAAAACAAGTGCAGCCAGAAGCTAAGATCACTTATACCTATGGAGCTGGAGGGGTATAAATCAGTGCGAAACACTTTTCGCTTGGCATATTCACCATTAATTTTAATTCATCATTTCCGCGTGCTCGACAGTACACCAGCAAAATTC
Organism: Pristionchus maxplancki; assembly: GCA_900490775.1. Classification (NCBI taxonomy): domain Eukaryota; kingdom Metazoa; phylum Nematoda; class Chromadorea; order Rhabditida; family Neodiplogasteridae; genus Pristionchus; species Pristionchus maxplancki. The sequence continues at coordinate 288,483 of LS585454.1, forward strand.
TCGCGTTTACTGTCCGATTCAATTGTTGCTCGTTTATAACACAAAAGCACCGCAGACACCGTTCAACCATGGCTGCTACGCTCGATAAGTTTGAGAAGTTTAGACATGCTCGTGCACACATGATTGTGAGTGTAGGGTCCTCACCATTCTTGGATACGGCGAAAATGGTTTTCGAAACTTATCTTTTTTTATTATTATTTTTCCAGGCCGACCCATCCTTTCTCAATCTGTCCCTCGACAAACTTTCGCCCGAAGCGCAGGTTTACGCCAAGACGGTATGCCAACATCGTGATTAGTCTTAATTAGTCTAGTCAGTTATTTTGCAACGTGAGAAATATTTGATGCGCGTAAATCTGAAAATTGCAGATCCGTAACATCATCAGCAAAGAAGGGAACCCGATCGTGGCACGTGCCAAGGCAAGTTTAGATGCGCCCTTTGTGTTACAGTACATGCTAATCGCCTCATGCATGTGCAGACGCCGCGGTCCGCCGCAGACCGCGGATTCCGCGGATTCATTTACAATTAGCTCAAAACTGAGAAACGAACATGCTTCAAAATTGCGATTTTCGTGTTCTTTAAATGATTTCCAACCTATATGACTAGTTTCTGAAATTTTAAAAAATTGTTTGCCAGAGTGGGAAATAATTTTCTAAAAATTCTGACCCTTCGAAATCAAGTTGACCCAGTTGAACTTGCACATATTTTCGTGAATTTGACACCCCTGAGTTGTGCAGACATGATGTAGATGACGATACCTTCTCAGAAAGTCGATTAGTGAGCTAGTTCAACCGGGTCAACTTGAGTTCGGCGGGTCATAATTTTTAGAAAATTATTTCCCACTCTGGCAAACAAATTTTTAAAATTTCAGAAACTAGCCATATAGGTCGGAAATCATCTAAAGAACACGAAAATCACAATTTTGAAGCATGTACGTTTCTCAGTTTTGAGCTAAATGAATCCGCGGAATCCGCGGTCGGCCGCGGACCGCGGCGTCTGCACATGCATGAGGCGATTAGCACGTACTGTACACTAGTCCGAGGTTACAGAAGTGCAAGGTTACGGTAGTCCGAGGTTACGGTAGGTCAATCGTGCAATTCCGGCATTCGCAGATCGCTGCTGTCCGTGAGCCGCTCTCGCCTATGATTATCAGAGAGCTCGACGCTCACAGGTAGGTCCGTCTCTCGATTCTGCCCGCTCTCTCATCGCTCTGACCTGTAAGGGAGCGTGCAGAATGATGACGTGACGGGTTCCTGAATCGCGAAGTTATTGCAGGGACAGACTCGCGTGGAAGTACGGTCTGCCAAAGGGCGTGTGAGAAGAAGATTCCTACCATATCCTTTCCTACTGTTGCAATCAGAATCGAATACCGGAGACATCGAATACCGAAAAGCCTTTTGATAGTATCACTCTTGTCTACATCAAGGAAATAAATTCTTCTTTTCATAATTTTTGTACTGACAGATAGTCAATAGAGTTTGCTTTATTGTCACAAGAAGAGGTCGATGGAATGAAGAGTCGGAAGGCGAGTCGTGATTCCACCTCTTCCTCCTCCTCACTCGATCATGCGCAAACCGAACCTTTCGGAAAGTCTATCCCTGGAATAAAAATTGCTAGAATACAGAACCTAAATTCAACCTGTCCCCTTTCTTAGTGATGAGAGAGTGGGTGAAATGAAGAGAAAGTTTCTTACCAGTTCTTACCGCGGGAATTCAGTGCACTCTGCTATTTTTTTAATTGCACGAAGAAATCTGCTGCCACCTCGAGCTACAACAAATTGAGATTTCGTTAGGTTGGAAAGGGCGATTACTTGACTTGCCCAGGCACGAAAAACCGCCGGTTCCTCTTCTATTAGTTACGGATCTGCAATAACGTGTGAATGGAATGGAAGTGAATAGAAGATTAGGATGGTCGCTGACAGCGTAGTCCGGCGCCTCGGACGACTTCTCCGGGGTAATAGCAAGGATCGGAGCGACGGAGAAGCTAAAAGGAATCGGAGACGACGTACGATAAGTAGAGATGCGTGAGTGATGACTTCAACGTCTAAGCCTATGAGGATAGATATGAATTCAATCGTTTACGAATTTGTCGATGCATCAAGATTCGTGATGTCGACCTTTCCATCTCGACAAAAAATGACCTGTAGTCTGTTCGTTCGCGGGATATTTCACATCTCGGTCAGTTTCCGATACCTGAGTAATGCGCCACTCCTCTCACGGCGTGCTCTTTTACAGCTCTGATCGGAATTGAAACTGGGCACAAAGGCACAACAACTGATTAAGGTCGAGAACATAGCAGTTCAGGACCAATTGGAACTGAAAGTGTCTATTTCAACATCAAATTTTTTCGATTGCATTACTGTTATGTCATCAGCGTCGAAACATACATACCCCTTATAAATTGCATTGTTACTTCAGCTTTCGCGACATGGAAATCTATCTCTCGGAAAGAGTCGAGCGCAGTATTCATGCCTTTCAAATCTTCCAATTCTGTATCACTTGCGTACTTAATCTGATCTCATTGTACTGTCTAATATATCGAACCCCTCCGCAGCAAGCGCTTATTCGTAACTACTTGCTCTTATTGCAGGTAGCCTGAATTATAGGTTAGGTTGCCTCCTCCAATTATATTTTTTCAAGGTTTGCGTCATTATAAACGGCGTCTATTTGGATGTGCTATTCGAGCCGATTCTACTATTCCCGGCATTAGCCGGATACTGCACTGGACTACTGTGCAAGGCGGCGGGAATTCCGTTTACTACTCTACTCGTTTGCTTTTGACTCAATCAGTGATTTTATTCTTATTTTAAAGTTCACCTCCATTCCCAAAATTATCCCTACTTATTTAGAGACCGCAAGGTGATCTGCCGAATTGAGTGAAATGGGCTATTCATGTGTTCAGTGTGTTGGTATGGGTTCGAATAACATTGTGTTTTTTACCGTTTGTCGATATCTCATCTCTATCAAAAGTTATGCTCTGAAAACCACGCGCGCAAGGCACACCGGGCGAGAGGGAGAGATCGGGTGAGAGGGAAAAGGGGGCGG
>LS585454.1:291624-311692 GCA_900490775.1 Pristionchus maxplancki
TCACTAGAAGTGCCCCAAACACCTGTTCTTGGACCTTAATGGTCGTTTTTGACCTACTCAAAGTGGACCGATCAAGCTCCGCATCGGGTTGCTAATAAAGGATGGCAATAGCTACACAACAAGCCCTTGGTCGTTCGAATCGAAGCAGTACTCGATTTGCCCGCCCTCCGCGCAGGTTTTCCTCGATTCTCTCTCCACACCAAGTGGGCGGAGCTTGCGGTCTCTATACTTATTATTCGTTTTTTTTATTCGTATTTCGAATTTTTTGTGGGAGTGGAGGGGAATTTTAATAAAAAATATATAATACCATCGCAGGCTGGAATGATGCTGACTTATCTCTGGACGGGCTTTGCTGTCTTTATGTGCTGCTTCTTCAGACATCAAAAACTGATGCCTGTACAGCTGAGGCTCAATAAGGTTATTTATTAGTGTAAATTGAACAATTTATCTGATGCAGAAGGTTGTCTGGCTGCTGTACGCAACTATACAAGTGGTTTGCTCTGTTCCATTAATCACCTATGGATCAAGTCCAGTTGATGCTGCAAAAACAGAAAAACTGATCAGTGTGGTACGTGAAATATGGGGAAACTTCTATAAAATGTTATAGAGCCCATACAACCTTGGTTGGGTGCCCCAACGAGGCACGTATGCCATTCACGAGCGCTCACAAGAGATTTTTCTTTTCATGCTATTGGTTATCATGGTGAGTGTGATAGAAAACATGTTTTTTAATTTTTTTTAATTTTTTGGGCCATCGTTGTTTGCACCGTTGCAGTCTTATTGATCTTCTTTCACATGTTCTATGTGCTGAACAAAGATGTGGGTTGCAAACGATATTACACGAAGATATACACACCATTTCTAGAGCAAACGCAGTGCAGCAACAATCGTAAAGATACGCCACTCACTTCGGGTTCTGTTCCTGCAGGTTCAGTATTTTGTTTTGCTGAATGGAATAATTGAGCATTATGCAGATATTTCTTAGAATATGTAATTTCGGAAGGGAATAATCATACAATTTAGCTGTGTGCCCCGGTCACACTCCTATTCATTCCGGCAATCAATGGCCTCGCTGCCGCTATGTGTGAATGTCTGCCGTTTTGTCAGCATTATAAACATTTTTTGCAAGAAATCCAATCCCTAATTTAGGGTTCACTCTGAGTTCCTTTTGCGTGTCTATAACTCACCCGCTTGTACATAATCTGATTCTTCTTTTAATTACACCAACATATCGAGCGATCGTTCTGTCGACTCCTCTCAAACTACTCGGAAGTACGACAGAGGTTACTGCAGTTTTTATACTTTATCATTGTTAATCGATAAAATTGCAGCAAAAGCTCAATGTTTCTTCCAGACATCAAGTAAAATTATACGTCTAATTCCGTTTCATAATTAATGCTTATTGTCCGCTTGAACACTTTGCACGTTAACCTTTTTTTTGCATTTTTTAATTTGTATCTGAAGAAGTATTGTAAAGTGTAGTCTTGCTGTACCATTATTTGAATCATACTCATGCACGTTGCAACATTAGAAACGGCAACATGACATCGTGAAAATAAATTCGTATTGGCTTCTTGGTTCTTCCTGTAGTGAACAATGTGTATGAAATTGTTTTATTGTCAAATGCTCGGCCGAGCATCGCACAAGGCAGAAATGGATGGAACTGAGTCACAGAGTCAGGTGCAAGTCGTAATCACACCGCCTCTTAGTCGATCTTGGGCACACCGAACCTCTCGGAAAGTCTGTCCCTGAAATGGAGTTGGTAGAAGGTAGAATGGGGCTTTCATCATGCTGCACGCTTTATCAGCAGTAAGAGTACCGAGAAAGAGGGCGGAATGAAGAGACGGATACTATTTGTTCATTTCTCACCAGTGAGTGTCGAACTCAGTGCGGATCGCGGTTGGGAGACGCTCTCGCAAGGAAGCGATCTGCGAAATATTTATTTCAACGGTCGGTCTACCGTAATCGTAGAGGTAACGTAACCTTAGAGGTTACGGTAGTTCGGCCAGGAGCCTAATCACTTGAACTTGCCTGCGCACGGAACACACCCGGATCCTCTTCTCTGGTGATGAAGTCACGAATCTGCAATTTTGTTCCACTAAACCTTACTAATTAAGGATAATTAGACTGATTAAAGCAAATTACGGCGCTGACTGACCGCCCTGGCGTGCTCCTGCGCCTCGGTCGATAGTTTGGAGATGGCGTCGTTGATGAAGTTCGGATCGGCCTGAAATCGGCCCATTTGCTCTTGATAAATGGAGAATCCTTAGGGCCTAAGAGATGAGAGAGCTAAAGTGGCATTATATCTAGAGTGCAAAATACGGGTAATCGTCGTATCTCGCCCGCTCGACCGGTGAGAGAGTGCGCGGAATGAAGAAACGATTACCCGCATTTCGCACTCATGCCCACTTACGATCATGGCCGCGCGAGCCTGCTTGAACTTCTCGATGATCTCCGGAGAGATGGATAAAACTGAGACGACGAAAGCGAACAGCGTAATTACGAGTGCGAACTGCATCGATTATGAGTATACCGATGCACCTACTACCCATCCGCTCTATTTATACGCATCCCTCGGGATTAGTGTTGTGATCCTCTGTAGATAAATGGCCCGTAGTCTGTCAGTCGCGAGATTTCGCACATCTCGGTCATTGTTGTTCACATGCACCTCATAGGCATGTCAGAATGACAATGAAGTGAAGTGAAGTGAAATATTGCGCGGCTATTATTTTTTGACAATGTGATGGTCGATAACAATCGAGTGCATATTGACACGCGTCAACACATACCCACAGTACAAGCAATCTTTTCGTAAATGCGATGTTTTTATCATTAATGGTTCTTCATTAATGACTGTCTAATGCCAAAGGAACAGCTGATCGTTGCTCAGCAATCGTTACCACGTCATTGCATTCTAGGAATAGTGTACAATCTCAGCAACACGCACAGACGAATGATGACCATTTGAAAATCAAATGATTTTGTCGGGTTGCATGCTTCGATCTCATGCTTGTTGGAACGAAAAGATTTTTTTTGATATCGTCGAATGATATCCTAAATCAAATCACGTGCAGTCGAGTATGCAGGGTCACCGAGTACGCTACGCTGGTTGATTTCCACTTCGAGTCCAGCTCCTCCGGCATCACCTTCCTGCGCACCATTGCGACCAGGCCTTCCCTGAATACATCTTTTTTTTCTTCAAATTCCATTCAATTTACGACACTCCTTAACGTTGCCGACCAATACCCAGAACCAACCACTACTCTGGATACCCAGCTCTCTTCCGCCGCGAAAATGCCAGAGCGCTCCTACCCACCTGTAGTCCTTCATCATCAGAATCATGACGACGGCGTCGAAGGCGGGGAAGCAAGAAGCCAGGACGACGCTCGCCCGATCCATGAAGACGGGCAGTCGCAAGAAGGCGAGATTGATCACGCAGAAGTAGGGAATGTACACGAAGATGAGCGGGACGAACGTCTGCAATTCAAGCTTGGTCAGGATCACAGTGCAAAACTATCGGACACCACGTTATGTTGTTTCTTCCGAGGAAGTACACAAATTTCTACCCTCCAAGTACAAAAGTACCGGGTAGCATCCAATTATTTTTAGAATTAGTGAAACACAACGAATGCAAGTGCCAACGCAATAACCACCTGCGCGCACACAATGATGAACAGTTTGAGCTGCAGACTCCTCGATTGGGCCGAGATCTTCTGCTTCTCACGAATTATGTAGTAGAAGGTGAGGCCTCCTAGGATGGCAGCGACAGAAAAGGAGCAGATCATGATGGCATCACACGCTAGCATAACGAGGAAGAGGCGGGGATGGAAGAGGTTATCTGCCTGGAATTCCACGTCAATGAAGATGCCATCTGATTTGAAGTTTAATATTGAACTGGAACGATCTCGGTACCCAATAATCGAGTACAATCCATCCATCCTCGATCCTCTGGCCCAATCGTCGGCCCGATTCGGCAATGATAATCTGTGTTCCGGGCTCGGATAGATCGCCGTCGGTGCCGTAGTAACCAAGGAGATACCTGCAGTGCATTCAGCACTAACCAAAGAAATTTCTCGGTCAGTAGGGTGAGTAGACGAAAAAATAAAACAAACCACGCAGCGAAGGCTGCAACAGGGTACATCGTGAGTAGCGAGATAAATCGCTTCGAAGAAAACAGAGCGATGAGATGAGGAAAGCGAATGGACCAGAAGCGATAGAGGAAATGGATGATCATCAGGGCGAATGGCACTGTGAAACAAGAACAGAAGATGCAGGTTGCTATCTGGAATAATTCATTCTGATAGCTGAAACGCAAATAAAATACCTTGCTTTCTAGCGCCGAACCCACACCGAACGTGCTGTTCACTATGAGAACAACCTAAAGATCGAATGGTGATTGGGTGGAAGATAGAGGATACCGGACGGACGACGGCGTGAACAATAGTAAGAACCACGTCAAACGCTGCGAATATCGCTTGCAGATATTTGTACGATCCGATGGATTTCCTCGTGAACCGGCGAATCGCGTAAAGGAGAAGGAGATTGAGCAGAACACCGGCGACTAGGACAAAATTGGTCTGAATTTGAGATCGTATACGTACCGGTATTGAAATGCTCCACAGAAGCAACCATCAAGATTATATCAAGAAAGAGTAGTTGAAAATTGACCATACTATATTAACTAGGGTATAGGTTGCTGGATGGTCTTTTCGAAATGGCAGCTTTCGTGTTATGCATGATAATCTAACCACAACTATCGCACTAAATCGACATGTTATTATTTCAAGAATGGATAATTATTTCGTAATTTATCAGGGGTCATTTTGAACACTGTTTCTTGAACATTTTTGGCACATTAAGAAGCAGACATCATTATTGTATGCCACCGTTGTTTTCAGTGTTTTACTGAAGCATCACGCCACTTCCGTGCCACTCGAATTCAAATTTCAGCGCAGATGCTTTGCTTGCACGTACAGCACGAACTGAAGCCTCCACGGGCAGGTGAAACACCTCACTTGAAGCATTTTTAGCCACTCAAACCCATGGAAATCTGCTCAAATGGTGTTCGTTGACTACAGTGAGCTTTTCTTTTTTGTAAAGGACAAAATCGTATTTTATTCAGAAATCAAAGAAAACCCTGGCACCGCGCTACTCATTGTTAGAGATACGGGAAAGTACGCTGCCTTGCTTGTTATCGAATCGCTGTTCGGCACCACTGTCGCTGTTTCGAATATAATCATCATATCAGTAATGATCGCGGGATGGAAGAGGCTCATGAAGGTACTGTAAAATTATTACTTCATAAAAGTTATTGCTCCAGAACAATTTCTACGTTATCGTAGCCACGCTTTCGGTGTTCACGTCGCTCAAGGGTTTCGTTGAACTCGCATTCATTCTCCCGTATTACATAATGCGCGGCGATAGGAACGGGACGGTAGAAAATATGCATGTTCTACAAGGATATGGTGCATTCAGGAAAGCGGCTATTTCTCGACTAATTACGAGCACGTCATCTTCAATCTGTCGGTTTTTGCTGATTACGGTAACGTCGATTCTTGACAAATAATAATACAAGTGCAGGTATCCTGTTCGTGTCCGTGTTGGTAGCTGCAAACAGGTTGATCGCGGTAACTAGAAATGGTGTTTGCAGTACTTCCAGGTTCGCTCTGAAGTAAATATTTGAATATATTGTGAATATTAATAATACTCAGCTCCAGTATTTACTAAAATCTCAGGACGACCACCGTTATGTTGTGCGCATTTGTCTGCGTGTGTGCCGCAGTGATCCCTCTTATTTTCTTCTTCTGCAAATGCCAATACGTCTACAGTAAAAAAGTAAGTCGATGAGTTAATCAACAATAATAAAAGAAAAAAATGCAGACGGGCGTCTACTTCAACAAGTGTGCTATACTGGCTGATCCTTCACCTGCAATGTTTATTGTTATCGATTCTCTGGTTTACCTCTCTTACGTTTGTTGCTTGATCACACTGGTCCTTTACGTGCTTATTTTCGCTTCTTTGCGGTAAGCGGAGACAATTTTTGGAGACAATATTCAAAATTTAGAAGAAAACGGCGCCAAAGTTTGAGCAACGACAATTCATTTACCAGCCCTGAGCTGAGGCTACTGCGCCAAAGTTTTGCAGTGTTTCTGCTTTATTCGGCAAGATTTCGTATAATTGTTCAAGTAAATGAAATCATGTTCAGGCATCGATCGCTCTAGTGCTGATCCTCACCTTTTCACCGAAGCTCTCATACGCGAGTCAATTTATAGATATTTCTGATATTGCATACGTGGAAAACCTGCTGAATCTCTCCATTGCTGCCGTTTATCCAATCTGTTTCTTAGCGATGTCAGGCGAAATGAAGAGGTATAGCCACTGTTTAAATTTGCTTCCATCCAGTTTCTCGGGACCCATCATTATAAACCACGAATCTATTCAAGAAAACAGATTTATTTTCAGAATTCTCATCGAAAAATTATTGCCGACCCGAACGGAGCGAGTTGCCAGCATCAGTTTGAACAACAATAATAATAACAAAAACAAAAACAACAATGGATGAAAACAACAATTCGCAATAAATCGCTCGGAGACGTTTCCCATAATAGTCACGGATATCAACTATCCAAATGAATCACCAAGTAGTTATTTCAATAAAAATATATCATTACTGAATTTATCAAGATAAATTTTTCACGTGTCTGAAAAAGTCCAGCGTGATACCATTCAGTGTTTCCTTGACAGTTTATACTGTTGCGATACAATTCGAATATAGTACTGATGACGTACGGGAATGTTGTTCTTGTCAGCATCAATTTTATTTATTTACTTATTTATTGTATTTTACTGATGCGTCACGCTGTTTAAGTGTCATTCGAAGCTAACATTTCAGCGCAGCTGCATTGTTTGACGAGTTTTCTCAAGTAAAGATCATGAAATCACGGCTTAGAAATTCTACGACGACAGCTGAAACAAGGAAATGTTCAAACAAGCCCACTCGTGAGTTGAAATTAGTCGAAAATGGTGTTTGTCGACTACGGTAAGCTATCTTTTCTATATTTTAATTTAAAAAATTCTATGAGAAATCATGGAAATGCCGAGCACCGGCCTGATAACTGTTAGAGACACGGGCAAGTATGCCGCGCTTCTCTGTATTGAATCGATTTTTGGCACTATTGTCGCTGCTTCCAATATACTCATCGTAGCTGTTATCATTGCGGGGTGGAGAAGGCTCATGAGGGTATGTTAAGTTCGATTTAATAATTCCATGACATAAACTCCTTAGAATAATTTCTACGTTATCGTAGCAAGTATAACTATGTTTACTTCACTGAAGGCGATTGTTGAACTCGCATTCATTCTTCCGTATTATATTATGCGCGGCAATAGGAATGGACAAGTGGGCGATTGGTCATTCATAAATAAAAACATTCGTGGTTTCAGGAAACGGGATTCTTCTCCAGCGATTACGAATATCTCATCTTCAACCTATCAGTTTTTGCCGATTACGGTAAATTCGATTGTTGTCAATCATCAGAAATTCATTATTTTGAAGGCGTTCTATTCTTTTCCACGTTTATTGCTGCACACAGGTTGGTTGCAGTGACGAGTAATGGCGTCTCCAACAGATCAAGGTATGTTCGTGAAATAGTGTTTCTCTACCTCTAAAACCTATTATATTCCTAGGTCAATCACCATAATTTTGTGTGCATTTGTTGCTGTGTGCGCTGCATTAATCCCTTTAATTTTCTATTTTTGCAAGTGCCAATTTGTCTACAGTGAAAAAGTGAGTTGAAGAACGAATCAGCAGGAAACATAATCTAATTTAGGCCGGTGTATACTTCAACAAGTGTGCGGTTCTTGCGATTGAGCCCTCGCCTCTTCTGTTCTTCGTTATCGACTCTGTCGTCTATCTTTCGGGTATTTGCTGTGCGATTACACTAATCCTCTACGTCTTTATTTTCGCGTTTCTGAGGTAACAAAATCAGAAAAAAGCAAAAAAATATGAATATTCAGACGAAAACGTAGCCAGAGTTTGAGTTACGAGAAGACTTTTCATCGCAATAGCCCTGAACTTAGGCTACTAAAGCAGAGCTTCATAGTATTTCTGCTTTATGCCGTGAGATTTTGTGCTAATTTAATAATGTTACCCAACATAGGCATCCATTGTATTGGTGTTTCTTCTGTCATTTTATCCGAAGCTGACTGCTGGAACTCGCTTCTTCGTTGATATTTCCGATATTGCATACGCGGAAAATCTGTTGAATCTCTCTATCGCAGCAGTTTATCCCATATGTTTTCTGCTAATGTCAGGAGAGATGAAGAGGTACTAGTTTAACATCACTTTTTCATTTTTTTAAATGCATTTACAGCATCTTAGTCTCTAAACTAATGCCAACCCGAGCGGAGCGCGTTGCGACTATCAGTTTGAATAACAGCAATAACAAGAACAGGAATAACACCGTCTGAAACAATATTTTGCTACTCCACCGCAAATTATAAATACATTCAATCCACTTTCATTTAATTCCATTCCTGAGTCAATTTTAACAATTTGACAGTTACATTGCAATGCAAACAGGAAGAGGGAACGAATTAGTTAATGCGAAGTCGCTCTGCGTTGCGCGTATCGCTGCGCCATCGGATGCGCCGATATGGTCGTTAGCGGCTGCAAATATGTTTTTATATGCACTCTCACCTCGACCGCTCCCGATGCCGTGCCTCTCAATCTGCGCGGCAGCGCGACAATAATCGCGCGGTAGGTGGGCGTGATGCCGAGCAGGATGAGATTGTGCACGAGTGGATGGACGGCGGTGACGCCGAAGAGGGACAGGACTGCTTCTGGAAATGTACAGTCATCTTGGACTGCCCTCCAATTTCTCGTCGCTATTTCTCAGCAATGGCTTCTTGTTTCGATCGTCCGAGTGCTTGAGCTCACCGAAGGGGATGCACTCGCACAGCGGGCTGATGAAGATGACGGTCATCGGCGTGGCGACGAAGGCGAATGGGACGAGCAACTGTAACGACATCCATCAGAAGAAAGAAGCGCAAAAGAAGTTGGAATATATAACCTGGATCAAGAGAATTCCCAGTGATTTACGAATCTTGCGAATGCGCGACTTGCTTTGAGTGTTCTGAAAATGTTGACTATTGCACGTTTCGATGCGGAAACAATAGAGGAAAGGTCTAACATCTCGATTGAGCACATAGTACATGTGGAAGAACACGGCCATGAAAAGAGCGAATGCTGAGGGGATTAACTGAAAAAAAAATCACTGGGCATTATTTTTATGCACGCGAACCGTCACAACAACTGAAATGAAGAAAAGAATTAGGTCTGTGCGTGGTATCAAAAAATGAGGTCCGCGCTCGATTGCCCAACTGAGGTTGTGGGGACTCTGAAACGTGTATGCGGTTGCAAACAATTGATAAAACTGAATGAATACTTACTGTTTTCATCAACGTGTCGACGTTCGAAGAATCGAACGGCCACACGGCATAGCTGCAGGCGGGTACGAGCGGGATGAAAAGTGCTGAGAAGATGAGCAGCCGGCTTTCCCACTGTACAGTCTTTCGGTGACAAATAGAAGGCGGACAAATACAATACAAATCAATAGCATCAATAACATTTACTCAGCCGTATGCACGAAAATTCAGCTGTTTTCAGCACCCTTTGCCACTTACCGGGCCGAGCTTTCCATTATCCGACAATAGTGTTTGATGGCGGAAAAATATGCAAAAGCCAATAGCAGCCGCCATCCAAACGTACAGCAAGATTAGACCGCCCTGAATTGCTTATTGATATTCGGCGGTGAAAAATAAGCTTTTAAAATCACCAAAACCGCCGGAGGATTCATGCCAATCCTGCACAGAAGGCCAGTGCAAATGCCGGCGATTTCGGGAAACAAAGGAAGAGGTTCCATGAGGAAATCCGTATAGATGCCGATGACAATTACCATAATCTGAGAGCATACTTAGGTTTTTTAGGAGCGAGAACGTTGCAAACCTGCATGAACAATAGATAGTTGCGGATCTTGGCTTGATTGGGCGGAGTCTCTTTGATGAGGCAGTACAATGAGACGAGATTGAGGAAGGCCGACAAGCAGAATAGGACATGAAGGCATGTTTCTCGGATGTACTGGGCATTCTTCGAGAGGTAAATCATCAATATTTCACTTACTTCAGCACCCAAAGATGCCTTCTTATTAAGATTTCGGCACGAAATCACCTGTTTAGATCTAACTTACGGCCTCAAAATGTCATTTCTCGGAAACGTAGTCAGAACCGCTACCTAACGGCTCATAGGTATGGGGTTTATATTTGTGACAGTCGAATTCCAAAAATAATACTGCGCTTGAAGGTCTTCAGAAAATAAACAAGTTTATTCACAAAAATAGGTGAAACAGAGATCGGATAAGTTTCTACGCATGTTGGGCATTCAACAGGGGAGCAGCAATTATGGAGGTTTGGTTAGCCGTTTGCGCGCGATCCGGGGAGTCGCTAGCGAAAAACAAAGAAATACATTCAGATTATGCCGGACTGATGGATCTTCCGTACGCATTCGGCCCTTGCGTGATGGGGATGGCTCTTCCCTGCGTCAGCGCCGCCGTCTTCTTGGGCACCTCGACCTTCAGATGGCCGTCGTCGTCGAGCGAGGAGCGAACGCCGTCGACGTCGGTGTCGGCGGGGAGGAAGTACTTGCGGGTGAAGGATCTGGAAGGACAGTTGGATACTGTTGGGAAATGGTTTCAGGGGTAGGATGGAAACCGATTGGGACAGATCAAAGATCAACTTTTTCAACCTCTTGATGCTTCCGTGCTGATCGCTCTTCTCCTCGTGATATCCATCGATCGTAAGTTCATTTCCAAGTAGATTCACCTTAAAATCGAAAACTTAGCACCCGGATTTCCGCATTTCTCGTGTGCCTGAGAAGGGAACCACAAAAGTGGGCCCTCTTCCCGAGACAATCCATTATCACCAGTTGAAAGGTACCCCATAGGGAGGTCCAAAACCGTTTTGAACTGATTGGATATAGGTTTCCTAAGAACCGAAAATCGATTTTGAAAATTCGCCTATTTTGTATGTGAAAATGGAAAACTCCTCGCGCATGGTAGTGTTCTAGAAAGAGAGACAGGCTAACATGCCTCCCTTGGCGCAGCTGGTAGAGCGCTAGCCTTGCGTTTTGCAGGTTGTGGGTTCGAATCCTTTTGCGGGAGGACTCTTTTGCCATATTTTTCAAGCACTGCTTGTTGTTTACTGTGCTTGGAATCTTTTGATTTTCACTGGTTAATTAGAGTGGTAATAGTTTAGTGCAATTTATTGACTGATACAGTTTTGGATATTTTGAACCACAATATACTGAGGAAATTATAAAAATCAGACAATTTCAAGCACAGTAAACAACAAGATGAGCTTGAAAAATATGGCAAAAGAGTCCTCCCGCAAGAGGATTCGAACCCACAAGTTGCAAAATGCAAGGGTAGCGCTCTACCAGATGCGCCAAGGGGGGCATGTTAGCCTGTCTCTCTTTCTCGAACACTACCCTGCGCGAGGAGTTTTCGATTTTCACACACAAAATAGGCGAATTTTCAAAATCGATTTTCGATTCTTAGAAAACCTATATCCAATCAGTTCAAAACGGTTTTGGACTTCCCTATGGGGTACTTTTCAACTGGTGATAATGGATTGTCTCGGGAAGAGGGCCCACTTTTGCGGTTCCCTTGTGACCGATGAAAGAGACAGGGTCGAATGAGCAACATTCACCTTGATCTCCTCTGGCATGAAATGAGAGACGTCGAGCGAGACGGCGAACTTCTCGGCAGTGTTCTCGACCTGAGAATACATTCATTCTCCCGCGATAATTTGACCGCCAATCTCGGGGGAAATTGAAACCGTTTTTCAAAGAATACTGACAAAAGTATACTGACCCCTCCTAGAGCGGATCCGATATTGCGCGAGCGCTCGTTGGGCACGTCTCTCCAGTTGTAGGGGTAGACGCTGCGGAGGGAGTAGAAGTCATCGTCGAAGAGCTGAATCGAGTAAGCTTGACTTAGGGAATTGTCAGCGCCTCTGATTACCTGATTGAAGGCACGTCGCATAGACTGCTCAATGTGGTCGAAGGGGGACGGCGGGTAGGGAAGAAGGGACATTGCCGTGGTTGTAAGGAATAGTATCGAGATTATAGACAATAAGCACAGCGTAGTGCGACAGATGCGGATGCTGTTGGTAATGCGCCATGCCTCTTCCCATTTCTACCCGAGATAAGAGAAGGTTCCAGAAGCAGGGTGCAGTTTGCGAAAGATGGATTGAAAACAGAGGAGAGCACGAGAAAGTGAGAGACGGCAGACATTGAGCGCGTGAGGGACACCCGTAAACAAGCGAGCGTGAGGGGCAACAAATCTCTCTCATTTCGCAATGCTCGTTCGTCGGTGAGAAAAGAGAGAGAACCTCGGGGTTCCAGCTGTTTATAGTCGTCTGCAGAATCGGTTCCCATAAATAACACAATGCGCCAAGTCCGCGGTCTTTTTCAGACTTCGTCCCTGATGAAACACGAAATGTGCAAGAAGACAAGAAATTACAACGAGTGCAATCCATGGTTTAGTGATCAGACATGGAAGTGTGAGCGGAATAAGAGAACAAGGGATACCGAAATCGGGGCTAATGACTACGTGCCGATACAGATGAAGAGATGAGATTATGATTGAGTCTTACATCACCTCTCTCTCAAGAGTTCCCCGTGGAGGGCCGACAACGCTGGACTGCGTATCACTGATGTGATGTTAGTTTTTCGGAAATATCTCTGGAAATAGAAAAAAGGGTGTTAGTTTTTGGGGGCGCATAATTTCAGAACTGGTCATGTTTGAAGTTTTGTAATTTTGATCTCAGAAGATGTTTTACGACACTTCATTTCTGATCCCTGTGAGTTATAAAATGACCAGTTCTAAAATGATACACCCCCCTAGTGTTTTCCAGAGAAAAAGCTCTAGATTTGAAATTCCGCAATTTTCGGTGTTTAGCAGTATCTCGGCTCCCCGATGGCCTATCGATACAAAACAATGGAATCATAGTCCATCTTCCGTGATTAACAATCCGTTCCCATCCGCCTTCTCCTTTGATCCTTTGCACCCTTTGTGCGCTCAAATCGACCTGTACCGATGCATCCCGTCTGTTTACCATAACGTTCGTCCTTTTCACTGTGGCGCCTGGGAGTGTGTCTGCTAGCGGCACGTAAGCATCAGCCCCGCCCCTCGACCCTTTGTTCTCTGCCGACACATCTCTCTGATCACTCTGATCACAGAACCACTCGCTGTATTTCTTGCCTTCTTGAACTGTCTGTTGTCTCAGATTTGTTTTTAGAGTGCACGACATTAGGGCTGACGCTAATCACTGCACTCCATCTTTCAAGTGAATCTTGCATTTTCTCTTGCTTTCTCATCTTTAATAATTCCAAATGTGTGTGTGCTCCGGAAGTCATTTGGCACTAAAGACGGAGGCAGAACTGTGCTCACTAGAGTTCAAAATCCGGGTAATCGTCTCATCATTTCGCACCGGTTAGAGAGTGCGTGAGATGAAGAGACGATTACCCGATTTTCGAACTCTAATGCTCACTGATCCCGTGATCTCATGGATTTGTTTGCCGAGGTCAATCACGTTCTCATTAGATAAGCCCTGTCTGATCGCTGTTTGCATTGTCCATTGGATCTCGCAACAAATTGAGAAGATCGCGCCCCCGCTAATTAATCAAACACTGACATCATCATCAGATCACATAGGGATCACTCACACAATCTGTTCCCCATGTGCAAAAATTGCCGCTTACCAAGTGCTCCATGATAAACCATGGTCATGAAAGAGCAAAAAAGAACAAAAGATTCATTGAAAGCGTAGAGTGTTGAAACGAGGAAACGTGACACACCAAACAATAAATAATCTCGATAGCGAACAGTAAGGAGTACCGATTTTAACATAGGAAAATTGTGCTTGATCTTTCCCCACTGAATAAGAGCACAAAAACGGATCTCGAAATTCGGCGCTTTGCACTGCGCGCAAACACACTGAAACACATCCTTCTGCAAGATATCTCTCCAAGGGCGGTGGCGATCTCTTTCGGATCCGAATCCTCTTGATCCGATCAGCCCTTTTCCTACGATTCCGCTCGTCACCACTTTTCGATATCGCGTTTGTCTGTTTCGGTCGTATTTACAACAGGCTTCTGGATAATTTTTTTCGCAATAATTCCGCTCGATGAATGTAGAATCTTCAAGTATGCGATGATGATCTCTTGAGGGGTCGATCTCTCTAATTTATATCATCATATCTTCTCCTGGTCGCGTCTTCTCTGTGATTTCTGTGATTTCAGTGATTTCTTATTGATTCGTTTTGATCATAGGCCTTTTTGGGGTCTTTTCCATTACATTCTACCTATAATTTCGATTCCAGTGCTCGACGATGGTCTCGCCGCGATCGCTGCTGCTGTTCATAGCCATCTCCATCGATCGAGCACTCGCACAGACTTGCGCGCCCGCGGGCATTGTCGGTAAGTGATCACCAGTATTTTGAACTATTTTTCCCAGCTACTTGTGCACAAATGGATGCAATTTTGTGGTTAGCATGAGATTGGGATTTCGAAGTTCAGTAATAAAAGTTAACTCCAGGCTCTTGCCTATTCCTCGTGCCAGGCGACCTGAGCACGGCCCTCTGCCCGCCCGGCAACCACTGCTTGATCAACCTCCCGAACCCTGGTGAGTTACCATGCAAGTGTTGCATTTGCGCTAAACCCAACAGACTGGAGACTAGCCAAGTGCTTTTGTACTCACAACAGAAATCCTTGCCGATTGGAACAGAGTGCTAAAAAAAGATTGCCAAAATGTTAAAGAAAGGAGAAAAGGTGATAAATGCCTAAATATTATCTGAATATCAGTGTGCTGCGTGGACGCCTATATCCTCCTGCCCACTCTCCCTCCCTCAACGACCACGACGACCACCACTCCTGCAACTACGACGACCACAACTACTGCTGCTCCCGCAGCAGACGACTCCTGCTTCGACCTGCTGAATCCAGTGACTGGCACGTCCGATTGCGCTGCTAAGTGAGTTTCGATTGAATTTGTTGCCGTTGTACATGTCGAACCCATTACTGAAGAAACACAGGCGCATTTTTTATACACTGTCTTACTCATTCTCGCGGGGAGAAAAAAGTTAGAGAAGGCTTTCTGAGTAAACGTCGGAAAGAAGCCTTGGGCATACGATCTCTGCTTCTCAGACGCGCCCTCTGCGCCGACCGCACGTACTACCAAGTAATGACCGAACAATGCGCGGCGACATGTGGATTCTGCGCGGCTGCGGCAGTTCCTGTTATCTCAAGTGAGTATAGCGAGTATTATTGTTGATGAAATGGGAGACCTGTTGAAAGGAATGGTTCTCAGCGTGCGCCGACCGAGTCGACCCCGCCACTTGTTCCGCCACTACCACTGACTGCAGGGGCTGCCGGACCACGACGCAGAAAACCTGCACTTCAAGTTGTACGAGCATGTAAGTATCGTTTTCTGCACTTCTTACTGCGGAAGTTGATGAAAACAAAAACAAAAAAAGCATGATTCAATCCATGTGGTAATCCATACACAGGGCGTCCTACTGCGATGTGCCTGTCTATCGCACCCTTATGAGCTCGCAATGCCCACAAACGTGCAAGCGGTGCGGCACGCCGGCTCAAATTCAACCATCCGGTAAGTGCGTGGAAACTTTCTGTCTATATTCTGATTTTTTTTGCTATGTTTTGAAAACATGAATTAATTTTAATTTGGCTAATTTTAGGCTGCGCCGACCTCCTCAATCATGCTACTGGATATTCGGATTGCCCTCAAAAGTAGGAATTTTACTATTTTTAATCTCACTGAGGGGTTTCATTGCAGGTCCGCTCTCTGCCGAGAGAGCCGCTACTCGTTGGTCATGGCGACTCAATGTCCACGCACCTGTGGACTGTGTCCTTCCGGAATCACTTTTGATTTAGCCACCAAACTTCGAGCTTTTCGCTCCAAGTTTAGCCCCAGTTATCCTTTTTGAGCTCTACTTGTTTCTTTCGCTTATATGATCAGATCACAGGTTAGAGTTTCTTGCCATATTGCTTGTTTATCGTTCACTAGATAAATCTGTTGAAAGTGCGATCAAGCAGAATCTTCATTTCTCGAAATTCCATTACTGACCCTAAGCCGCCCACCGTCGCTCGAGGCCTTTGCAATCATTCAGTCGGATTGTTGGCTAAAACATGCAGTTATTTAGAGAGTCGAGCAAAGTAAACTAAACCTAAGGTAGACGGCTTATATCTCAGTCCGCAACGTATGATGTTCAGGAGAAATCTGAACGAGGCTATCTCATCGTGATATTTTCTGCGTGCTCACTCTCGGTATGGTTGCACGTAGTGTAAAGTGATTGCGGGTGCAATGAGCAGAGTGAAAGAAACGGTCTGGAACATTATTCCTTCACTTGTTGAGACCTCGGTAATAGAACACACATTGAATCTCTCAAGAAACAAGATGGTGAAAAACCTACCTAACGCTCTTTCTATTGTAGAGTATCGAATACTAAACAGCTATATATTTAGTATGGAAATACACTTTTACGAGAGTTGAGAATGAGGAGAGTAAAACGCCCATACTAAATGGCTAGCTGTTTTGTCATTTTTCGACACTTTACTCTATAGAAAACTTGATTAACCAACCTGCATCATGAGGTGCTCTTGCATGATCGAGCATTCAATTACGTTGAGCTGGCACAGAAAATAGTTAACAACTCCGAGCAAGAAGAAGACGGGAAGGATGGCTTGGAGGGAGAGCACCTGCAATTGAGTGTTTCGAAATACGGGTAAGCGTCTCTTCATTTCGCACACTCTCTCGCCTCTCTGACCGGTTAGAGTGCGCGTGAAATGAAGAGACGATTACCCGTATTTTGAACTTTACAAAAAATTACCTTCGCAAGCGTGCTGTGCATGCGCATCGTCTTACTGCTCAATTGGCTCGATTTTTCCCGTATTTTTGCGAGAACCTGAATTGTTTATCGAAATTATTTCGAAAAGGAAGCAAACTTTGGCGCGCAAAACAAAGACGAAGACGAGCAGAGGCACGCTCGGAATGGTTATTGCTCCTATGGCGAAGAGCACCGGCCATTTGTAGATCGTGAGGTGGCCTGCAATTCTTGCGGGCTGTATTTCGAATATGCTTGCTCGAACTTCAGAACTTAGGGAGAATGTTCAGCTCATTAGTCATACCATGACAAAACCTTGTATAGGAGTTATTGTGAAGCAAAGGATCACCTTGGATGACGTACGAATCCATGTCGTAGGCTGGTTTGGCTACGGCGAGCGCACGTCGAACAGCGTCCACGTCGTCGACGCTGAACAGGAACGGCATCTGAATTTTGTGTTTGCTGAAGCCATGGTTAGCTGCTCTCTTTATATTTTGTTGACGCTTATCGAAAGTATGACTATGCTCACCAGCGCAGCGATACTTGGCACGTAGACAGCCATGCACGCGATAAGTATCAGTGGGGGCGGTGGATTTTTCCTGAGCAAACGTTGTTTAGCGTGTCATTTTTTGAGATTCAGGGACTTTGCTACCTGTCCAGAACGTGTAGACGAAAGCCAAATGACATAGCGTTGAGAAACAGGGACTGAGCGAAGGTGGCTAGGCTTACGATGAAGAGGCATTGGCAGAAGAAACCTGAAAACGGCGTTTATGGCACTCAAATTGTTGCCCAATAACCAGAAACAGCTGAGCAAGGCCCAACATAGACGTAGGCCATCATGTCATGTACGGGGATTAGTCTGAAAATCAGTTTTTAGAATCTGAAAAAAAAATTTTAATTCCGAATTGAGCAAACCTAATCATAATGGAGACCGAAGCAGCGGCGGCAATCAAATCAACAATCACGGCGTTGGCCAAAAGCACAGCGTAGGATCTGATGATTTGCGAATTTTAGAGAAACTTGACTTTTCGATTCCCGAGTAACCTCAAAGATGACGGCGAACGGAAGGCAATCGCAAATAGTAGTATGAGATTTGTAATGATTGCGGCTGAATCGACCACAGAGTGGAGAATGATAAAGAAAAGGTCGTGAAATGGAATCGGGGAAGGGAGATGGAGCATAACGTTTAACTGCTGGAAATATAGCGTAGGAGAAATAGTGAGATATAGCATAGAGAGACTAGCAGCTGATTGGATAAAAACAGATGAATGAATACTCACATTACACGAGATTGTAACGATTGATGCTAGAGTGAATTCCGGGGAAACATAAATTTGTATTTATCGTGGACGTGAAGTCACTAAACTTCAAAGGCTGAGGAAACAGCTTCAGTATACTCCACGCTATTTCGTGATGTTATCGCTGAGCGCGAAATGTAATTATCGCGATCAAAAGCTGATGAAGTTTGGCTGTGCCACCACACGTGTAATGTTCTTGATCAACAATTTGAGAAAAAACACCGTTAGCATCTCCAAAGGCAGAAATATAGGCACAAATATTGTCCAGTGCGCACTACATTGTTGTCTTACCACCGCGTGCACTCTGGTTGTTTGATCCCCTCTCGCGTAGTTCGTACTATCGAGTGAGAGAACACCCCTCCGCGTGTTTATATCAATCACTTGCACCCTATCTGCGCGCCATTTCTCTTCTCCTCCATTTCAGAGCTCGCCCTTGTGGCTATTCTTCACTTTATCCATGCTTCCTTCTCCAATAATACTAATTTATTTGATAATTTATCGCTTTCTACTAACATTCTGCAGATGTCGATTCGCACCGAGATCAACGGATCCGCGTACTGGATCACGTTTGATAATGAGAAGAGGAACAATGCGCTCTCGTTCAACGTAAGATCAATTGGCCACATTGACATTAGTGTGCGTAATTTGGCCACCGTCTCTTCATTGCGCACAATCTCTCACTGCTCGACGGGTGGAGAGGGAACCGCACGCTGAAAATAAACTAAAAATTTCAGATGTACGGCGAACTCTGTCGTGCCATGGATGACGCCAATGCGAATGAGGACACCTTTCTCACAGTGATCACAGGTATTTTGATGAATAAGCAGTGCAAATTACCAATTTGTTCGTCTCAAGGCGCTGGCGACTACTACTCTACCGGAAACGACTTCTCCTTGGATGAGATGGCCCATCAGTATGCTAATTAACTAATTAATAAATAATAAATACTTTCAGTGGAGATCCATCCGATCTCGACTACGAGGCGGGCTACGCGCGATGGATGAGAAGGCTGATCGAGCACAGAAAGGTATGGAAATAATCGTATTTAAATAAATTTCGATGCGCCTGTCTCTCCGTTCGTTCCTCTGTTCGTCTCCTTCCACGGTCAACATCCTTCTCAGATTCTCATCGGGCTCGTCAACGGTCCGGCGATGGGCCTTGCTTGCACGACGATTGGAATGATGGACTACGTCGTCTGCTCGGATTCGGTCAGCTAATGTCTCTCCTTCTCGTCCTATTTCTCTTGCTGAAAATCAATCTAAGAGACGTTTCACGAGAAAACGTAGCTTTTGGGAGGGATCGACGGACGACTTTTTTGCAACCCCCCTCAATATTTCACGGGCGATGTTCTCATACCGAGTGCTGATTCCCGTGCCAATATGGGAGGTTTTGATGCACTCTCCGAAAAACGCCAGGGTCACCCCAAAAAAAAACACGAAAAATTCAACATTGAAAATATTCTGTTTTTAAAAGCTTATCGGGAGTAATTTTACACGCAGAATCCGAAAAATTATTTTTGGAAAGGATTGGAATTCGTTTCAAATGCGAAAACTTCGATTTTCATCGTTTTTTATTTTTCCTGAAAAAAATTTTCACCCATGTACCTTTTTACGTTTCAAATTCGGATTCTACGTACAAAACTACATAAGGCAGTATATTTTTCAGAATTTTGCTAATGAGAGCCCGGATACTCTGACTCTCGGAATAAGGCGCTCGCGGCTGGGTCTTGCTTCGGGATCAAACCAGACTTTGCGATCGCGATGTCAATGGTGTGATTTTTGTTCTGAAATGAGATATTTGCTTCAATATCA
>LS585454.1:318935-330104 GCA_900490775.1 Pristionchus maxplancki
ATTGGTCGTTTTAGTACCTCAGGGCACCTCTAAAGTAACGCACTTGAGCATTTGACTCTATCTATCCTAGAATTTAAATTATGAATTTTTGACTTTTTCACACATATTGTGATATTTCTCCTACCGTAACCGCGTGAATGACAAATATGATGTGTTTTGTGCAACACAAGGACTAGGCCCTCCTACCACCCCAATATGGAATTCCGGGTCTCGATCCTAGCGGAACGTGTCCGGGGGGTTCTCGAAAATTTCCGATCCGCTCTCTTAAGAAAAACATACTTTCATTCTGCGGAAATCGGTATTGCCAAAGTTGCACCATAATGTGGGCCACCCGACCGCTCCGCACCGGCGCATCAGCCAGGAATGAGTTTCAATATTTCGAAATGTTGTCCGAGCTTTCCTCTTCCTAATTCGCTTTTGGAAAAGTTTCTATCATCATTTTGAGCCGAGTTATGATCATTTTGGTATAGCGAATTTCGCGAATAACTACCGTATCCTCCATCTTTGACCTACCGTAACCCGAAAATGGGACCCGATATCAAAAATCCGGAGACGCAGTTTGAAAGAGCATCGTTCATAGTACCCTAGATAAACTTGGTGGGCGGATAGGACATATGTTTTGCTACCGCCGCGGCGTGGGTGATTCTCTGGCGATTCGTCTCTTATATTATTAAAAAAATCTTGTAATATCTGTTTCAGAACACAGAAGGAGTCGGCGCCGGCCTCATCTACAATTTCTCTGGTGTGGGAAAATGATGACACGACGATTACGCTGACGATGTGCCTCTCCCCGAACCGGATAAATGATTCCTCACGTTTGTCGATGCGATGACACACATGCACATGTCAATATTCTGGCAATAGAAAGAACAGATAAAGAGAACGAACTAGGAGAGGTATGAGCTGGAAAGCGAAACGATGCGATAAGTGGAAAGATGATTGTAAATTTTTCATGGGATGAATTCGAATGTGAAATCAACGGACACTGCTTAATGTGGTGTTAGTTCTTTGGAAAAATCTCTGGAAAAATGAAAAAGGGTGTTAGTTTTTTCCAGAGATTTTTCCGGAAAAAGCTCATTTGAATTCCCGCATTTTTCGAATTTCTACAAGATCTCGGCTCCTCGATGACCTATCGACACAAAATTATGGAATTTCATTGATTACACAACCTTGAATCTACATGTTTAATTTTGTGAGCATTGCTTGACCAGGAGCTGAGAAATTGCGGAAATCGGAAATTGCGGGAATTCAAATCTTGAGCTTTTTCCGGAAAAATCTCTGGAAAAACTAACACCCATTTTACTTTTTCCAGAGATTTTTCCGAAAAACTAACACCGCATTAATTTCGAATGCGTCGACATGTTTATAGCAAGAAAAGTCGGAGAAAGAGCAATAGACATCAAATACTCAGTGCACGAAAGCGGCGATCATCACCAGCAGCGCGCTTCCAATGACGCTCGCCATTGCCCCTCCTTTAGTCGTCGTAGAGACGTCGTCTCCTTCTTTCTTCGAAGACGACGTCTTCTGGCCTTGCTTAGTCGTGTCGATCTGACAGATTAATTTGAGATGAACGTTAAAGAACACAATGTGAGATGTGAAAAGGTGAGATGGGGCATACCTGCAGTGCGAATCGATCGCTGCTGCTCCCTCCTTTAGTCCACGACACACCGATCTTCAAGGACGTTTTTTTTGAAAGTGGGCATTCCTCACTTAATAGCCTCCCACACTTACTAATGACCCACTTCTGCACGTCTTTTCCGACGGTGAGTGTGAGAGCGTCGGCCTCCTTCTCGATCGAGTAGTCCCCGTTGACGGCGACGGAGAGACCGCTGGAAAATTACCAGATTTTATTTGGCTTACTCTCGCGAATCTCTAGAACTAGGTGAAAGCTAACTATTCGCAAATGGCGCACTCGCAAAAAGTGATTTCATATCAACGTTCAACTAGTAACAAAGATGGAGCAAAACAAGCAAAACAAGAAAAACAGCAAAACAAGCAAAACAAGAGAGCAAAACAAATGAGAACTCACTCCGGATCGGTGACGTTGAAGGCGCTGTCGATGCTCGTGATTGGGGGCACGCGCGTGTACAACGCGGTGCCGGTGGTGCCGCAGCCGACGTAGCCTGCACAGCAGAGTGCGAAATACGTGTAATCGTCTCTTCATTTTGCACACTCTCTCGCCTCTCTGACCGGTGAGAGAGTGTGCAAAATGAAGTGACGATTACCCGTATTTCGAACTCTACTGGATAGAGACGAGGGGGCTACCAGCAAACGGCGAGTCGAATTTACAAGAAGCGAAAGAATTACCCGGAGACACGTAGACGTTGCTGCCCGCCGACCCCACGGATGTCGTTGGGTCTGAAAGGTTGTTTGGCTATCCAAGGACGAGTGATTCCAATTTGCTATCGAGCAGCCAGATAGTGATGAAGAGACAGCAAACTACATGTGCAGTCTAAAGCTCACAGAGATCGTCCGACACCATCACTGTACGCCCAGTGCCGATCTTGCAGAAGTCGATCGTCGCGATGGGCCCAAAGATGGTGAAGTACGTGTTGAGAACGGAGTCGGGCGATCTATAATTCGAAAATAGGTGATACTTGAGGAAAAGTGGATCCAACCTTCCAGTGTAGACCGGTCGACACGTGCTAGTGGTCGGGCCGTCGGCGCCCGTTGTGTAGACGGATGGGAGGGCATTCTAGGAAAGGAAAGGTTTGTCGTGCATTAATCTATTAAATACAACTAATTTCAAACCGCATGGAACAATTGTTTTTTAATTTAAAAAAAAGCTCACTGTAAAATCGCCGTTGAAGCTTTCGAAGTGGATGGAATCAGAGGCGACGAGAATCGTCTGACGAGCATGAGATTCCGGATTCAGGGACATTTTCTTGCCCGAAGGCAGGTAGAGCACGGGCGCGTCATAGTTGTCTGAAAAAACGAATAAATGAAGATTTATGTCCAACAAAAAGTCTGACATACTTCCTTGATTCTCCACAATGTAGAAGACAAAGGAAGGATTTACGGGTCCCTTGTTTCTCAGTTGATAGATCGCGATCTTTGCCTGAAATATTTTTTTCATTATAATTGCTAAGCAACTGACCGCAAGTTCGAACACTGCGCCGTTCTTCAGATTGGCAAGCTTGTCCAGACTAAAAATGACATATAGATTAGCCAGTGAAATAATGTTTAAAAATTCACCTCGTGAGTTCCTTGCCGTTGTTATCAACGATGACGATGTTCTCGTTCGCCGTCGGCGAGTAGATGCGACAGCCGACGTCGCACGTGAACGAGGCCTGAATGACGTCGTCTGCAGCAACACTATTGCTCCTTGTAGAGCGCATAGCAGACGGTGACCAACTTGGATAGGCAATTTCTTAGCTGATTCAGGCGAGAACAAACCGAATTCGCTCCTCGCAGATCTGCATCGTCCATCACCTCCGAGCTGCCGAATGAAACGCGAGCGTCGACGATGGCAAGCGAGGCAGCGATGAGGGCAATCAGTGAGCACCGCATCTTCAATAGTAGAGTTCGAAGTACGGGTAATCGTATCTTCATTTCACCCACTCTCTCACCGGTCAGAGAGGCGAGAGAGTGTGTAAAATGCGGAGACGATTTCCCTTTTTAAAACTCTACTCAATAGGCTCGACGTTGCGCGCAAACTTGGGTGAAGAATAGGATAGGGCCACATCAATGACAGAAAGAGTGTGAATGTTGCTCTCTGAATCACCCGATCTTCAGGGCTTTATAGTATTGCTCGCGCCATCAAGAGTGACGATCATTGAGCTTTGCATAGACAAGCCGTCTCTTTACACATAGCCCGACCCCATATTCGTATCTCCGTTTTCGCTTGATATCTCCCAGGCTAGACTGAGCGATTGAGCATGTAAAACGAAGAGAATGAGGCCGCGGTCTATGATAGCAAGCTACAACTTAGAGCACGGCGAGGGAGCATGAGGAATCAAAAGAGCGCACGTCTCGCCCACCACAAGCTAACAGTCTTATCTAGAATGTCGCGCCCTGCTTTTACTACTTTCGATGAATCACATATATGACGTGTGCAAATAAAATTTTCACCAATATAGGTATTTTTCATAAATAACTTGATTTTTGCTAAGATCTCAACTGCGAAATAAAGTAGAGATAGCATTTTTGACAGCTGCCCTTTCTTCTAGTTTCAAGTCCCAAAATATTTGATGATAGTGGTGAATAATACATGCTAATTAGTTATCAACAAACATGCATGCAACCTTTACATGTGACCCAAATCTGCCATTCTGACGACCCGTCAGAATGGCAAGTCTGCCAAATCTGCCAATCTGACGGGCCGTCAGAATGGCAGATTTGAAGACCATTTTCGAAATCAGCAATAGATAATGTTGCCGATGGGTTTGAACCCACGAGCATTGCGCCGAAAGCGAGCGCATTAACCACTACGCCAACCAGATAGATGAAGAATGAGCGGGAGAAATCCAACATAAACGTATTTCGACGGCGATGACAATGAATGAATGGATTAATAATGCAAATGTGAAAATTAGTTTAAAAAATGAAGATTCGAAATGAAATTGTATCAATTCCCCCGCTCATTCTCCACCTGTCTGGTTGGCGTAGTGGTTAATGCGCTCGCATTCGGCGCAATGCTCGTGGGTTCAATCCCGCCGGCAGCATTATCTATTGCTGATTTCAAAAATGGTCTTCAAATCTGCCATTCTGACGGCCCGTCAGATTGGCAGATTTGGCAGACTTGCCATTCTGACGAGTCGTCAGTAGACTTTGAAAGATAAACAACTAGTTCCCTCATTCCTCATTCTCGCAAGTTGCATAGCGGTGAAGGAACTAGTTCTTTACGAGGAACTAGTTCTTTATTGGCACTGGAAGGAACTAGTTCCCTCATTCTCACCTTTTCACAATTATGTGACCGGCCTCAAAGGGGAGAGAGAGGGAGAATGAGTGGAGGGAACTAGTTCCTTTGCAAGGAACTAGTTCCCTTGAATTGAAAGGAACTAGTTCTTAGTTGCATAACTCGTTGACTTTCAAAGTCTAGTCGTCAGAATGGCAGATTTGGGTCACATGTAAAGTTGCATGCATGTTTGTTGATAACTGATTATGATTGTGATTATAAATACTTGATGTTCAAGAGTTGTATGCAATGTTTTAAAAAATTAGATGTTTTTAACAGTTTTGGATTTTCTCCATATTCTTCTAGGATAGATATGGAAGCATATGGAAAAGCAGTTTATGGTGAAAATTTTATTAGCACACGTCATATATGCTTGCACCCAAGAGTGGAGCGGTGAACAGATCTTGGACAAGTGATGGGCACGAAAAAGTCCGGTTTCTTCCTGCTCACTTTCGCAGCCAGGTATCTCGACTAACGTGTTTAGGTGCAAGCGACTTCGCAATATCGGCTCTGTAGCTGTATTCCCTATCTCAACACAACTAAGGCCTCGGGTCATTGCATCATGATGTGTCAAAAGAGCGAAGAATACTAAAATGGACTTTCGTTCGTGATCTCTTCTTATCTTGCGTGCCGCGCCCCCTCGTTTACTGCATTTCCGCGGAAAACCCATTCTAGCAGAAAATACCAGACATTTGTAAGCCATATATAGGTGCTTTGAGAAAATCATAATTTCATCCTGCGGAAATCGGTATTACCAAAGTTGCTCTGGCTGGCTTCTCTGCGTTCGATCTGTTTCTCTTCATATTGCATGCGATTGTCAATCCGGTATGCAGATAAAAGTTTAAAAAAATTTAATTCAACAACTTTTTTCGTATTTAGAAAACTCTGTGAGTAAACTCGACTTATGGGACGGTGGCTCATGCATTTATTGAAAGCGGGGTATTTTCTACAATCTTTCGCTGTCTTATGAGGCCGTTCGCGTAACAATCGGACAGATCCCCGGAATTTTGGCATGGGCAAAAAAAAGAAATTCTCTGAAACTGTGTGTTTTGGGGTTCTCAAGGGTGCTGATGACCTTGGACATACTCATTTTTCATTTCGAGCCGGCGTTGGCTTCAGACGACGTGACGTCGAAAACTGTTTTTCTTGAATTTCTCGGTCCCCGATATCGCTAAAATTAAGCAAAAATGTTTCCCGGGGCAGAATTCAATGCTTATCACGCCTGTCTAGATCATTTTTCATAAATTTCGAAAATAAATTTTAAAAACAAAAGTTTTCGCAGAGTGGAATGCGCCCTGCGAGAGTATGATAGATCGGACCGGAATGATCTAAGGATTCCAAATATGTATTTCATTTTCTTTCAAAGCGTCTCATCAAAATTTCGCGTTAAAGATAGTGAACCTTCTTGTAAGTAAATTCTGCCATCCTCCCCCTTGTTTACTCCGCTTTGATCTACCGCGAGTCTCGCCTCTCCTCCGCCTCTCGTCTGTCTGCGCTCTCTCGATTCCCCATGTTCCCTCACCTCACGTACACATGCCAGAGGGTATAGACTCGCGATCGATCGAAGGGGAGATGGATCGCAGAATTTACTTACAAGAAGGTTCACTATCCTTAGCGTGAAATTTTGATGAGACGTTTTTAATGAAAATGAAATACATATTTGGAATCCTTAGATTATTCCGGTCCGATCTATCATACTCTCGCAGGGCGCATTCCACTCTGCGAAAACTATTGTTTTTATAAATTATTTTTGAAAATCATGAAAAATAAATTAGACAGGCGTGATAAGCATTGAATTCTGCCCTGGGAAACATTTTTGCTTAATTTTAGCGACATCGGAGACCGAGAAATTCAAGAAAAACAGTTTTCGACGTCACGTCGTCTGAAGCCAACGCCGGCTCGAAATAAAAAAATGAGTATGTCCAAGGTCATCTGCACCCTTGAGAACCCCAGAACACACAGTTTCAGAGAATTTCTTTTTTTTGCCCGTGCCAGACATTGTTCGACCTTTCCGCAAACGGCCTCTTATACTAAATAAGTTCAGCGTCTAATTTCATTCTACTACTCTTGCTTTTCTGTCTTTTTCACTATTGAACATTCATTTTCTTTACCGTTTCCTGGTCATTCGACAGTAAGTACAACAAATCTTCAAACATAATTCATCTTACAGCCCCACACTTGTTATTTATTTCTCCAAGCCTGAATACATCATTCTTGTCTTTTCCTATCTGCTCACTCAGTACACTGCATGGTAGAGTTTGTAATGTAACGCTACCCGTGACATCGGGTACCCGCGAACGAAGAATGAGTGGGAGGGAGAGAATGAATTACCCGGGACAATTCGCTCTATTACCCGGGATAATGTAATGTAAATCGCGCTCTCTCGTGACAAAGACTCATTTCTGCCTCGCGAGACGATCGGGAGTGGTTGGTCTGTTAATTTCGCTTCATTTTGATACATTTTTATCTATGTCTGATCTGTTTTAGCTCAAGTACTGTGTTTAGATCAAAGCGCCACGATTTGATGATCTGTTGATGCGCTCAAGAACTAAGAAAGATCAGTTAATTTGGAGTTCCGCACCGGTTTAAACCCCAAAAACGGGCTCTAGACGTAGTTGTGAAGTTTTTTAGTTCAAATCTTTCAATTATTGCATGATCTCAAACTCATAAAACATAAAACAATATCACAGCTAGGGTCAGAAGATCTGTCAATAGATCTCAGAATTTGATTCCAACTGACGAAGCTAAGTTCAGGCACTTCAATAATAGACGCGAAGCACTAGTCATCCTGATTTGGACAAATTAGAGCACGTTTGAAGTCTATTTTCGACGGGGTTGAAAACGAATGTCCCGGGTAATGAGCCATTTCACATCGACTATCCCGGGTAATTCTCATTCCGCGCTCTCCTCCTCTCCTACCCGACCGGGTCCGAATTACCCGCCCCGTATTACAAACTCTACTGCATGGTCAAATTCTTTCTCGTCTTTGTCTCATCAACCTTTGCAGGCACTTGTGCGCCATGCCCGATTCATGACCCTTCTCTTCCTGTAGTTCGACAGGCGTTCCGAGACATTTACATAAGTTTTTATCCATAAGTAGTTTAGTGAATTAGCATCTTGCGTCGCTCTTCTATCCTTCACTCAACCGGTGGTTCGGCCCATCTCATCGACGTCATTCCTGTCATGGCAGTGGGTGCTGTAGGAGAAGGCACCTTTCGAAGTC
Source organism: Pristionchus maxplancki (assembly GCA_900490775.1). Classification (NCBI taxonomy): domain Eukaryota; kingdom Metazoa; phylum Nematoda; class Chromadorea; order Rhabditida; family Neodiplogasteridae; genus Pristionchus; species Pristionchus maxplancki. Next base: position 327,056 of record LS585454.1, read on the forward strand.
GAAGCAGTCGAAGGGCGCCCTCCCTGTAATGACAATTTCCATGGATGTGTGCATCTTCATTCCAATCTCATACTAGATATATTTAAACCTTGCTACCTGTAATCTTTAATGAATGACGTAATGACGATAGCGTCCCATGCGGGAAAGAGAGAGATGAGGACGGGAAACGCGAAGGAAATTCCATAATCAGGAATTCCAAGTAATGGAAAGAGGAAAACGCAAGAGTATGGAAGGTAGACAAAGAGCAAGGGCACGAAAGTCTGATTGATATTGGGAATTTTCGAGGAAAAAAGTGAGTTCGAGGACTTACCTGGGCACAAACTGCCACGAGGATCTTCAACTGGAAAGTCCGATGAGCTTGCGATAGTGATTCTGTCCTCCCAATTCCATAGTATGTTCCCAGCGCCATGTACGTTGCATTCGTGAATGTCACTGTCATGATTATGAATGTTGGTATCAGAGCATAGAGAGTGTTGTAGTTGAATCGACCATCTCTCTGAAGAAATCACTGTTTTTGAGTGATTCTTGGTTCGTAAATAAGACTGTTATATTGCCCCAGTGCACACGAACCCAATGGTCCATGATCAGCCATCCCTCAGTCACTGAATCGTTGTAAATGTCTCGGAACGCCTGTCGAACTACAGGAAGAGAGGGGTCATCAGAATCGGGCATGATTGCCATGGCGCACAAGTGCCTGTAAAGGTTGATGAGATTAATCAAAGATGAGAAAGAATTTGACCATGCAGTGTACTGAGTGAGCAGATAGGAAAATATAAGAGTGATGTATTCAGGCTTGGAGAAATAAATAACAAGTGTGGGGCTGTAAGATGAATTATGTTTGAAGATTTGTTGTACTTACTGTCGAATGACCAGGAAACGGTAAAGAAAATGAATGTTCAATAGTGAAAAAGACAGTGAAAAGCAAGAGTAGTAAAATGAAATTAGATGCTGAATTTATTTAGTATGAAACAGCGAAAGATTGCAGAAAACACCCCGCTTTCAATAAATGCATGAGCCACCGTCCCATAAGTCGAGTTTACTCGCAGAGTTTTCTAAATACGAAAAAAGTAGTTAAATTTAAAAAAAAACTTTTGTCTGCATACCGGATTGACAATCGCATGTAATATGGAGAGAAACAGATCGTACGCTGAGAAACCAGCCAGAAGATATTTGTAGGTTCCCAACTCAATTCGAGAGAATCGACGAATAATGTAGATGAGAAGTACGTTGAGAATGACTCCCATGACTAAGAGGCACCCTTATCTGAGCAACATTGTCTCCACTTACAAACGTTGACATGCTCCAGGAGACGTTTAAATCCCATGCCTCAAAATTGAATAAAAAAATATTCAAGAAAAACAGTAAGATTATCAGATAAGATCACACACAGTGTGAGGATGAGATGTTGTGAACTTGCGTTAACGCATGACATACCATGGTTGAAGGTTGGTTGATAACAAAAAATAAGCATTGGTTGATGACCTTCAGCTACTTCTATGTCATAATCTATGTCAGATCTGTCGCGCCGCCCATTTACAATTAGTGAGCCATTTTCCTTTTGATTGTTAAGCAACAGTTGTTTGTTCAAAGGACGCGTTTTACAAGGATGAAAACAGGTTAGGTTGTGTCGGGAATAGGGATGGCAAGTGAAGAGTTTTCAAAAATGGAATATGATTGTATAAAATCCAGGACCATTCGAATGTGAGCAAATACAAACGAATTATATAGAGATGGTGGCTCCATCCTAACATAAATTTGATGTGGTAACATGCCTCGTTTGCGTACTGGATTAGAAAAACGTAAAATCGACGAAATCGACGAAATAAAAGTGAAGATCGTGAACATTTTCCCCGTTCAAAAGCTGAATAGGTGCTCACATGGTTTTCGAAACAACTGCGCCGTTCTTCAGATTGGCAAGCTTGTCCAGACTAAAAATGATAAGAAAGTGAAAAAATGTATATTAAAAACTGATTCACCTCGTCAGTTCCTTCCCGGTAGTATCAACGATGACGATGTTCTCGTTCGCCGTCGGCGAGTAGATGCGACAGCCGACGTCGCACGTGAACGAGGCCTGCGAGGGAGATCTCCTATGGATTCCACAGTGAGGATTGCAAATACAAGGTTACGCCAATATTTCTAGGTACTCGAGTGGGAAACGAACCGCATTATTTCCCCGCAGGTCGACGTCGTCCGTCACCTCCGTGCTGCCGAAGGACACGCGAGCTTCGACGATGACGACAGCGACGAGGGCGATGACGACAACGTTGAGGAATAAGCCACGCATCCTGAATTGCGACGACTTTAGGAGAATGAGAACGAATGACAACGTGTACGAGAACAGAGGAAAAATAGACTATTATTTTCTGACTTGAACACACTCGTTGTTCAGTGCTTTATCACGCAGTTTGTGTAAAATCGTACACAAGCTTGGTACATGGGAAAATGTCGACGGTTTTGGATTGCTTGGTAGTCTGGGAACATACCCTGAAAGTTTCAGACCGATCGGATCACTTTCGGCTGCACAGTAGCATGCTGCAGCATTCATGGGCCCTTTTTTCAAGCCTCATTTTCTGCCGTATGCAGAAGTTTTGGTGAAAAGTGCAAAAGAGAAACTATGCCTCTTTTGGGATGGGCTATATGCCTGATAACTTTTTGATAGGGCTTGTTGTCCGGAATTTGCATAACTCAAAAGTTTGACATTTTTTGCAGCATTTTTTGCGAGTTTCTACACCACTACTTAATTTTTTCATGAATCTGGTACAGAATGATCTGCTGAATCGAGCCATGTATTTCACACCTCACAACTCGTGAGCTTTTTTGAGATGCATCCGTTAAAAGCACGCGAACTCCTTAAAACGCAGTCTCCGTAAGAACGCAGGGAAAGGGGGGATAAGTGGCACAACTCCGCCAAAGTGGTCTCCCGGGGCTCACATTTTGCCAGCATGACCCCTAGGGTAAATGTAAACTTCCATGTGAGTTTTGACCCAAAATCTCAATTTTTGACCTACCAATATCGATTTTTCAAACTTTCGATTTTGACCTCGTGTGA
>LS585454.1:341685-364125 GCA_900490775.1 Pristionchus maxplancki
CAACCTATCCCAATATTCCATGGGTGACCTTCCCATACCGAGTGCTGATATTTGGCCCAATATTGGGGGCTCTGGTGCACTTTTCGAAAAACGCCAGGGTCGACCCAAAAAAAGTCGAAATTTTCAAAATTGGAGAATGGCTTTTATTTTTGTGTTTTCCGTAGTATTTTTCGATGCAGATTCCAAAAAAATCACTTTCAAAGCGTTGCGATAACGATAAAAAGTCGAAAATGCCGATTTTCATCGTTTTTCATTCGTCCTGAAAAATTTTTGTTCGCGTCAACATAAGCGACCTTGAAATTCGGATTCTGCGTGAAAAAGTACATCTAGTAGAATTTCTTTCACAAAGATATTTGTGGTTGCCCGGACTTTATGAATCCCGGAACAAGGCGCACCCAGTTATTTTGAGTCAGGCCCGCACATCAAATGATGCGACTGCAAAGAAATAGATTCGGTTTAAGCGCTAAAATCTTTTATTTATATCAATTAAATAATTTTGAGTTTATATTAGACTCATCTAGACATTGATATTACCAAAAATGGCTGTCTGAGCCCGGATAGCGTGTTTTACCTTTTTCGAGTGATACAGATCGAGAATTCAGAGTGGAATGATCTGATAGGATAGAAATAATCATTCTTTTTTGTGTTTTGCATATATGCTGTGCATATTTCAAAACAATTGGGTGCGTCCTTTCACCATCAAACATGTTTTAGACGTCTTGAAAGTGGAAAAAATCGATTTTCATGAAATTTCTAATTTTCGGATAGTTCCTAGAAGCTTATTTGGGCTTCGATGTGGAGTTTTATCGCTCAGGACTAATCAACTACTCGTTTCAGAACTTTTTGGAGGTTTTTGACGGTTTTCAGGAAAAAAAATTTTCGAGGAAATTTTAGAACATGAAAAATGAAAAATTCGAAATTTTTCCAAAAAAGCTCCGAAAACGTAAATAAAGTAAGGTATGATGCCTAGAATACATTTTATGCAAAAAACCATAAGATTGAAGCCCAAATTAGCTTCTTGGAACTATCCGAAAATTTGAAATTTCATGAAAATCGATTTTTTTTTCGTTTTTCGAAAAGTGCACCAGAGCCCCCAATATTGGGCCAAATATCAGCACTCGGTATGGGAAGCTCACCCATGGAATATTGGGATAGGTTGAGAAAAAGTCGTCCGTCGACCTTGCCCAAAAGCTACGTTTTCTCCTGGAAGGTCTCATAATTGGTCCTGAAGCTCTAGAATCCGTAAAATGTAGCTAAAACATAGTATATTAGATGCCAGTAGCCTTACAATTTCACTGTTGTAGAGTTCTATACATTTTTGGATGAAATGGGAACTGTTGAAAAATATTCTGCAAAAATCATCAAGTGCGGTAGTCAGCACAAACAGCCAGTATACAATAAAACCCATCTAATGAGAGATTAAAAAAAAGGTGAAAATGACTTGTCATTGTCTGTTTTTCTCAATTTATTCGCCTTTATAGTGATTTTTTCTCCTTTTCGGACACAATTATTTCCCGAAAATCTTAGCCGGGAAATCGGGAAATAAAATTTCCCGAAAAAAACTCGGGAAATTTCGGGAACGGTCGGGAAATTTTGCACACCCCTGATCGGTACCTATTTCCTTTAATATAACTCATGGGGAAGAACGGAATTTTAGAAATGGTCAATAAACAAATATAATTTTTTCCGTAATGTGTGTTAAACGCCGTAGTAACTTTGCTGAGCATTCGAAACGCACGATATCCATCTAGCTAGTCTAGGTGACTCGGAAAGTAGTATGTAGTATGAGGGGTTGGACTAGGAAAATTCCCCCAATGGCCGCATTTGCAGCGTCAGGCGGCGAAGGAAAAGATGTTTGAGAGAATGAAACTCCGCAGCCAGACCCGCAAAGAAGTCGCCATCGAGAAGGAGGTCAGTAATCGATAATCGTAGTTTACGATTTCAGTGGCTACGGTAGATCTCTATCATTTTACGCATGCATTACGCCCTCTAAAACGGAGAGAGCAATATTCCGTTCTTGACTAGATCGCAGGTTGCTTCGGCAGCACACATGATCTGTCTTGTTAGCCTAGGTGATAATGAGAGCGGTGTTGTGAGGCGTGGCAGGGCTGCCAACTCGGAAAATGTCCAATGACCTTATTTGCAGCGTCAGAAGACGAAGGAAATGAGACAGAAGATGATGGAAAGAATCAAGATGCAGTTCGTGAAGCAGGTGGAGGAGATAAGAGAGCAGGTATCGTGAAAAGATCAGACCGCTTTTTTTATTACAACACTCCTTAATGTAATTATCAACTTAACGAATTTGTTGTGTTTTATTATTTTAATTAATTGATTATTACAGACGCTCAAGAGGCTCGAACGGTTGAGGCAGGCCCAGCAGCAATTGCGTTAGTTTTTTCTTCCTATTTCTTCCTTGGTCAATTAAAATACGATGTTGATCATCTCATAGAGCTGTACACAGATATTTCCATTAGAGATTCTACAATGATCACTGTTCATTTGTACGGTAATTGATCGATTATCGATTGCAGTCGCCATTCACGCTGCTTCTCTTCACGCTGCCGCCTTCCCTCGCACCGGTCCCGCACCGGCAGCCTGATCTACGGTATCCCTCTGACGGGTACCGATGATCTACCGTATTCGACGTCATATAGATACGTTGTACATTTTATTCATTCTTATTTCTGTTGCCTTGTTGAAGTTAATACTGTTTCGTACAGAATCACTCGTAGTCTTTTGGAATCAGTATTATGAGTTGATTACTGGGGTTTTCCTTTATTTCGCAGAATTCGTTCTATTTGTTGTTTGTTCCCTGTGAGTAGTGGCTGTGATACTGTGAGGGAATATCTTCCTCTGTAGAGCAGTACATCTCAAGCTAGAATTAACTCGAATGTCCTTGTTCTTGTTGTTAGATTCGATGTTAACTCTTTTGTAGTTGTTGCGGAATTTCAAATAAAAGGATGGAAAAAATAAATTGTTTGTTTTGATCGGAATGGAATAAGGTATTTATCCGTGAACATACATGCAGAATTCTGTGTTACTACACCTGATTATATAACGTGCTTCTCATTCAAGAATGACTCTAACATCGCTCAAGAGAATTGAAGAATTGATGAAACAGGTTTGTCGAGTGCACCGTTCCTATATTGGAGTTATGATTGATATTTTTACGATAACCAGCGTCATTTGTTCTGATCTAATAACTAATCTGTTACTATCATTCCACTACAAACAAAAATGTTGGCATCTCATGAGGGTATCAATCATCTCTTCCAGAGCTCGGAGTTGCAAATCTTGGGGAAGGATGATTTATTGGACGCTGTATCGTGCGGATTCGAAGCGATGATGGTGCTATTAAGGAAGGAACCAGATCCCTCGGTTAGTTGAAGTCAGAGTTAAAAAGGGTAGAAAGGAGGTATCAAAAATTAACAAGGTTAGACGAAAAATCGAGTCAAAAACATCAAGGTATGAATTATTTTGGGCATTTTTTCATTGAAAGGAACAAGGTATGCCATTTTTCTCCAGAAAACCACAAGGTATGAGTTATCTGTACCACCAATTCTGGGGTACCTTTTAAACTCTGCTTCGAGTACCTGATTGTTCTGTGTATGGTCATAATATTTTAATAAATCCTATAGTTTATAAACCTTTGCAATCGGAGTCGTGTTGGTACAAAATTAAAAAGGATAATTCTACATCTGCCCAAATTGTAGGTGATTCGACGTGCACTTAACGAACTCGACTTGAGCAGACAAATTACCAGCTTCTTCGATGCTTCGTAAGTATTGGGAGGCTTTTATTAGCAAATTATTAAATATTATTTATCGAGGTTACATTTATAGAGATGAACCGATTCTCGTCCTTTGCAATGGTCTTCTCGAGGGCCTTCATCTGACTCTCAATGAATGGCTTGAAGAAAGGAATCCAGTGAAGGAAACGGAAGAGACTCAAGCAGATAAAGTCAGTTTGCGATTGTCTAGCAGAGGTCGAATACCCATGCCATCAAAGATTGAAAAGTAGTCTTCTTTTCAAATTTATAAGTCTCCACCCTCTAAAAGTGTTGTGCCTTTTAAAAATATCCTCTAGTGCCCCTTCAAAAGTGGTGTGCTTTTTGAAATGTTCTCTTCACATCCTTTAAAATGAGGCATGGTTTATGTCATTTTTGACACTTCATTCGAACCCTGTTGTCTAGTTAGCAAAAATACAATAAATTGATTGTATTCGCTGCAGGGAAAGGTGGGCATTCGGCGCCGCTACGGCCCTTGCACCAAATGGCTCGACCCTCTCCCCGATGATGAGTGCGAGGATGATTGGCCGCTCATCCTACCTCGTAATCTCTTTTCTGGCTGGAAAGACAGCAGTGGTCAATCTGGGTTCTCTAGCTCTTCTTCACAGAAAATTGCAGTTGTCGTGCCGACCAAGGCAAAGAAATCATCGAAGAGAAGAGAAGTGAACACTGTGGATTGTGCCACGCAGCCGAATCCGATTGTTAGCGTTTTCCTTGTGTTCGATAGTGAACCTGTATGATTTTGCGATTTTTCTTCATGTCAAATAATTCTGATCCAAATATTGTCTTCTCAGGATTCATCAGAGGCTGTTGAAGTAGAGGAGAAATCATCGACGATTGTTGATGCGGGCACGATGGAAAATACCAAACACAGCGCTCAGAAGGTGTGTGCGTCTCCTTCTTTCATGAAATCACATCATGATATTATTTGACGATTTCTTTGATATTGAAAATTGAACATTAACCTAATATTCTCTACTCAGGACTCATCCGAGGGTGGTGAACTAGACAACCACACATTGCAAGTGATAAATGATCAGATTACGTTCGCCGGGATCGAACCGACTATCGCTAATGTCGGTTTATTCTTTAATTTTAATAATAAATAAATAATTAAAATACTATTCGCATTTACTTTGCTGTGACAGCCTGCAAATATTTCCAGTCCCCTGATCTCACTCCCTCGTTTCCCATTGAGCCGATGGATCAGAAAGAAGAAGAGGCAAACATCGACCCTCAATCGATGATGGATTATGAGACTTTGGACTTCGGAGATGTCGAAATGCAATTAATGGATGAAATGATGGTGGATGATAATGCGGTTAGCTCACATAACTTCAATATTTATTTTCCTGCTAATGGAATTTGCATAAAGGGCATAGAAGCAAAGCCTCGTAAAATTTTTTTGGCAAATTGATAGGGGGCAGCAAAGAAAAAAGGTTGAATGAGCTATGAGGATATTCATAAACATCGGTTGCACCATTCGATGTTGACGTTGTTCAAACGCCAATATTGACATTACCAAGGCATTTTGAGCAGTCAGTCTAAAAAATTTTTTTATGAGTAGTTAGATGGGGCAGAGACTAGGTGAATTTCTTTTTAAATGTACTACTGTCACTCAACGTTTCAGACTTCTGATGCTCGTGATTCTACGCGTATAGAGGATGTTAATATCGATGTTCTCGTCGTGAGAATGGATGATGTGGATGAAACAAGAAAGGATGACAATGAGGTTGGTGTTGCAATTATTGGATACTATAATTTTGCAAAATATTATTTTCAAATTAGTATCCTATATTTGTAGGATTATTCACTCGATCTCTCAGTGAGAACAAAGGATATTGATGAAACGGGAAAGGCTGAGGTTCGTGTGGAACTATTTATCGTATTCAAGGGATTACAGCCGTTTGATCCTTTATGTCTATGCTTTACTTTATTTGAAGTGTAAAGTATGTGCTGGTGCTCACATTGTGAAATTAAAATTGAAATTGAAATTAGAATATGAGGTCCATTCCAGATTCCAATCGAAGATGTCGGGACAGATGAAATGATAGACAAGGATGAAGAAATTCAAAATTATGATATTGTTAGTTGTTCTTTAGTATCCATCCACATTGATGCTTAACTAAGCTTTACAAATAAACAAATTTTATAAAATATATACCCAGAACACGCAAATGGATGATCTGGATAGGACTGGAGACCGAGGAGATGTATTGAGTGTTGGGAATAATGATGGAATTGCTCAGTCGGAAGTACGTTCTGTTCCTTTCTTTGTTGCTTGACCAGCTTTTTGATCGAATATTTATTTAAAGACATAATTATTTAACTATTCTATCGCAGTAATCACATTTCACAGGCGCCTGCATTCAGTAATGTGGAAGATGAATTTGAGAATGAAGAAGTTGATGCAACGAAGAATTACTCGATGGAAGTTGATATGATGGAAGAAAAAGATGAAACGGGAAAGAATGTCGGCTGCACTGTGCGGAATGTGAAGGTCAGAACCCTATTGTTGTTTTATTCTCATATTTTGATAACTTGTTTGAATTAATATCTGCTTTTATTTACAGAATTCAGTCGAGACTTCTGAAGTGTGTAAGATAAGAAGATCCACGAGAGTAGTCTCAAGACCTGCTAATTTTGCTGAGTCGATGGATGATTCCGATGAAGAATCTCAACAACCTGTGAAGAAATCGAAGCCGGGATCTCCCAGGGTGGAGAAGAACGTACGTTTTTTTCAAGATACTGACTATACAGTTGTATATTTAATGAAATCTTACTTAACATCTTGAAATAACATCTAGCATTTTATCACGTTATGTGTTTTTACTGAAATGAAAAAAAGCATTTCCAGGCTACCCCGCAGTGTGTTATGTGCGAGGTGAGTGCCTAGATAGATATTTTAATTTCTGATATATTTCAGATGTATCCTACAAGCATTTGCGCTTATATTAAGCATCTCTACAACAATCACAAATCGACGCTAGCTTCAGTTCGTTATTTTCATCAAGATCCCTGATTCCTTTCTTTTTTTCAGTGTGGAATTCATCTAACCTGTGTGTGTGGTATTGTTGTTCGCTCTGAACGACAGGTTCAAAATCACAAAAAGGATACTAAAGTAAGCCTTCTTGCGATGCGGAAATATGCATCAATATATTTCAGTGCGATAGCCGTGAATTCTATCTTCATAAGGTGGATGATATCGTAAGTAATGATTTTGGATGGGCTGAATAATGCAAACTATTTCAGACTACTCCTCAATGTGTCTTGTGCGAGGTCGCTGACTTTATCTTTCAACGTTTTTAGTTAAAAGACTGCTGTAATTACATAATTGATTACAGGTTTATCCGAAGACGATGCTCCGATATACTAACCATCTTCGCGTTCATCACAACTCTACGCTTTTAGCGGTTGGTTGTCAATTATTGGTTTTTTTAGCCTTTTCACTTTCAGAATGGAATCTACTTGACTTGTTCTTGTGGGTATAGTGCCCGTTGTAGAGGAGTCGTTGCCAATCACTTTAAGAATGTGTGTGTTTATTTATTTATTTTGGTATTGTTTTTAAAGATTATGTAGCAAGTACCATGGCTTTTCTCAGTGTGGTGGCCGTGAATTCTCTCTTCACAAACTGGAGGTTGAAGTTATAGTGAGTAATATTTCGGTTTTGTTGAACAATGTATTTTTTTCAGACAACTCCCCAGTGTATCTTGTGCGAGGTCGGTGACTTCATTATTGCAATTCACTACTTACCTTTTTTTTTATAAATTTTAAAACTTACGTTTACGACAACTTCAATACTATATCTGTTTCAGGCGCATCCCTCGACTGCTGGTGGCTACGTTGCACATCTCCGCAAGCATCACAACTGTAGTCTGAAATCGGTGCGTTGTTTATTGACGTACATTTTTTGAGCTATGGGCCTATAAATCGACTTTACATACCAGTTTTTCATTCAGTTGCAGTTCTCTTGCTTGACCTTATTACTCCTTACAGAATGGAATATATCTTGTTTGCTCGTGTGGCGAGACGTTTCACTCGGACCATGCCAACCGTCGACACACGAAACAGGTACTATTTTTTTCTGATGATGTGCTATTTAAGATTTTCTCATTTTGAATATATACCTATCGCTAATCATGGTGCTTTAATCACTGGTTGACTATTTAGCGCTAGATGGGCAAGATTTGAGCACTATTTATGTTAATTTGAAGTAATATTTTCTCATGTCAGTGCAACTCTCCTCGTGAGTTCTTCCTACATCGAGTTGCTGACAAGTGAACGGAGTTAAGGCATTGGTATAATAATCCCTTTCTTTAATTTACGTTTTTGAACTTGCGCTAATTATGTTGTCTTAACACGGCTCTTCTGAGAGAACGCATGTGGCCAGGAACAAACTTTTCAAAATGCTTCGATCCCATTCAAACTTTGCCGGTTGATGCATCTAGGGCCTGGGAAGAAATTGTTGAGCTTTATTAGGGTGTGATATTGGAAATACCTAAAAGCCGGCTCTCGACATCCGGAGAATGCGAAAAATCGTAACTTTCTTTAAAATTGAGTTAAAAATACGTGCCCGAGCGTAAAATGAGCGCCTCGGAAAGAGGAAAAAGTTTCATGTTTACACAAATATGCTCAGAAAATTTTTAAAATGCGAAAAAAATTTAAACTGATTTTCGGGACGAGAAAATGGTCATACCCAAAAAAATTTCAACAAACTTCCGCGAGATCTCTTCGGAATCGGATTCTACGTCGTTTTTTAGCTATAGTCACTCTTAAACAGAAATCAATCAAAAGGGATATTCATCTCCATTTTTTGCTTCAAAGCTCAAAAAGTCTAATGTTTTCGTATTTTTTCCATTTTTGATGACGCATAAGGCAAGGATTTCGAGTCACCGGATGTGGTTTTCAGCTTGAAACAACTCATATGGGTCAGGACAACAAGTTCTAAAACTTATAAGCAATTTGGGATTTTTTTAATTTTTTTCAAATTCTGGTCATTTTCGACAATTTTATGCAATTTCAGCCAAAAAATTTTTTTTCGCTCGAATCGATTCTAACTTTCAGGACTTCTTTTCCTGACCCATTTGAGTTGTTTAAAGCTGAAAACCACATCCGGTGACTCGAAATCCTTGCCTTATGCGTCATCAAAAATGGAAAAAATACGAAAACATTCGACTTTTTGAGCTTTGAAGCAAAAAATGGAGATGAATATCCCTTTTGATTGATTTCTGTTTAAGAGTGACTATAGCTAAAAAACGACGTAGAATCCGATTCCGAAGAGATCTCGCGGAAGTTTGTTGAAATTTTTTTGGGTATGACCATTTTCTCGTCTCGAAAATCAGTTTTAATTTTTTTCGCATTTTAAAAATTTTCTGAGCATATTTGTGTAAACATGAAACTTTTTTCTCTTTCCGATGCGGTCATTTTCCGCTCGGGCACGTATTTTTAACTCAATTTTAAAGAAAGTTATGATTTTTCGAGTTCTCCGGATGTCGAGAGCCGGCTTTTAGGTATTTCCAATATTATACCCTAATAAAGCTCAACAATTTCTTCCCAGGCCCTAGATGCATCAACCTGCAAAGTTTGAATGGGATCGAAGCATTTTGAAAAGTTTGTTCGCACGGATCCCGAAATTCATGCAATCTCTCAGAAGAGTCGTGTTAAGTTATTAACATGTTGGCTTTCGTAATCGTCCTTTTGTTTACTCTTTTCTCATCTCACGTTGATAATTTTTCTCTTCTGATTAATAGCATTGTTTCATCTTCCCCTGACTCTAATGTCAGTTTGTTTTAATCCTCGCTCACCTAGCACCAAGTAGTATCTAACAAATCTGACCTTACCCTGATTTGTCGTTGTTTGTGTCTTTGGCTTCAAAAGTGAGGCTGTGACACTTCTTGATAGACTAGACGTCTCAGGCTCACCTTAATTCCATGTTCTTTTTGTTAGACTCAATTAAAGTTGCTGTGTTTCGTAGTTTGGAATAAAATGATGGAAATAAGAGTATTTGCTGTGCTGTAAAGGGAATACGGTATTTATCCGAGGGAATACTTGTAGAATGCTTAATTTATTATGCCCCTGATTTGATTTTCTCCAAGAATGGAGCTGCCAGATGCTTCATTGGAGACGGTTGAGCAGTGGTGTAAAGAGGTAAGATACGTAATTCTGAATGGCTTTGTATTTTTATCTTTCTAAAATTTTCCCACTATATAATTAACTGCAGCTAAAGCATAATATGTTCTCAGTTTTGGGGGATATTAATTTGTCAATGAAAGAAATTCATAAAATTGATGTTCATTGCAGAGCCTCAAGTTCTCTCATCAATCGGACGATCCTCTTCTTTCATTGATCACGAAAGGATTCGAAACAATCAATCTCTTCATTTCTCAAGAATCTGACGAAAACGTGAGTTCTAAATATTCGAAACCATTTTTTCTAATGATTAACAATTTTACTGAATCCGATGGCAATTTTTGCTGAATCCGTATTTCCAGTGCTCAATCGAAGCGATATGTTCACTCGACAACGAACGACAGCTCGCGTTGCAGTTGGAAAATGAGGAGTGGGTTAAAATGAGGAATGAGGAGTACTTTATTATTTAGATGTGCTCCATTTTTAAAAAAAAATTGTAAGAAGCGGTGATTTCATCAATGCATTCAGTTTCGACGTTCTCCGTCATCTCGTATTCGGTCTCATCGAATCCTTTCAAATTGCTCTACTGCTGTTCAGCGGAATGAACAATGGAGGACAAAACAAGGTTTGTAGCATATTTTGTTCATTGTTGAAGAGCACTGTTTTGCATACACAGAGATGTCGCTAGAAGTAAAAACAGTTGATTTTTTGTCCAGATTTTAGTTGATTGTTATTTCACTTTAACGTTTAATACCTGCAGGTCCCTATTGCCACGCAGTTAGTGGAACCAAACGAAGAATCAGTTGATATCGCTCAAGCGATCCCGCTTGAAAATCAGGTATTGTTTTCGTGTAACTTCAACCTTCCAACTTGCTTTCAGTTATTCTCTTCGAATTTCGGTGAAGATGAAATCATTTGCAAGGATGAGGAAATCTTTGATGATGATTTGGTATACCTTTTTCCTATTATTTAGTTTTTATTTGAAGAACAAACTAGACAATCACTACCTTCGAAAAATATGAACTGGAGAATGTGGTTTTCGAAGACCAGAAAGGTTATTTCTAACTAGCTTATTCACAGGTGCCTGAAGCTCGGGATCCATTTGCCCCTCTCAACGCTCTTCCTTCCGGCTTCGAGGATGAAAGTGATCGAACTGAGGTTAGTACAGGTTTACTTGGGTCTCATCTCAGCGATGAGAAAGTCTCCTTGAAATCAATTATGTAGATTCATGAAGAGGGGAACCAAGAGCTATCAGTGATCGGAATTGAAAGGGAGATTGGGAAGGTACTGGCGGTCTGATGGCATGTTGCTACCATTAAAAATCTTGAGGATAAAGTGGGAAATCGAAGAAGATCATCGAGAACTATTCGCAAACCTCTGAAGTACATGGACTCAATGGAGGATTCAGATGAGGATACCGTAATTCCACTGAAGATATCGAGATTCGATGCAGCGAGCAGAATAGAAAACGTAAGTGAATGAACTATTTTTATAATATTTTTTGAGTTCACTTTTTGCTTTATTTCAGAAGAGATCATCTAGTGGAATGAAGTCAAAATCGGTTTGGTTACGGGATCCGAAGAAAAGCGACACAGAAATGGGGTGTCCCGAATGTGAAGTGAGTCTTGCGCCGTGCGATTATCCAATCAATTTCGTTAAAAGTTTCGCACAAGATCTGTCGGTTCGTGGATTGAGCATCTCAGAGCGAAACATTCCACTACTCCCACTCTGGTCAGTAAGCTCGTTTCATAAAAAAAGATTTATAATTTTATAGTGTCATTTTTTTATATTTCATTTCCAGGCTTTTCTCGCTCTGCTCTGTGAATGCGGAGTTGAATGTACTACGAGCAGGCATAGTTATATTGTGAGTTAAAGAAGTTATATTTAATTAATCGTTAAAATATATTAAGTGTGACATTGCCAACTTCACTGTGATCCAGAAGAGAAATTATGTGAAGGTCTCTTGTTACTTCTTAGAATTATCACAATTGGATGCGTTTTATTCGACTTGAACCTATGATTAAAAACCCCATTGATTTTTTTAAACTTAATTATTTTTTTACATTTCCAGATGGGTTCTCTAAAGTGTATACTTTGTGAAGTGAGTATTTACGTAATTCTCCTTAATTCGCCGATTTATATTTTTATTTCAGTTTTATCCTAAGACGGCATGTGCGTATGCCTGTCACTTGAAAACACATCACAAAACCACTCTTTGTGCTGTTAGTTTATTAATTTTGTTTAACGCTTGTTTATATAGCGTTGTTCACTGTTGTGTGGTAGAGAGACGGCTTACCATGAATCGGGCCATGATTCTTCTCCATTTAGCAATCGTTTCATGCAACGCACAACCTGTTAACTAATACATTCTTTTCCTACCTCGTTTGTTCGTGCGGTCTTGCAGTTCGTTCACACAACATCGATCCAAGCCACAGAAAAAAGGTCTACTTTTTTTGTAAAAATATGTAGATGAGATTTAATTGAGTCACAAAAAATTTGTATTATTTCAGTGTGATGGTCTTCAGTACTCTCTGCAAAAATTGGGCGAATAGTTAATGCCACATTTTTTTCGAGTTTATCAAATTATCATATTGTTCCTTTGTTGTTCTCCCTTTTCTCTCTTGTAATCACTCTATGGTGACAGAAACGATAAAGTTTTGTTGTTAATTCATCAAATCATGGTTTCTCATCTGGTTTGTTTCCGGATAATACTTCAATAGTAGTTTGATAATTAAATTGGTCGACTCTGTGGTTCAGAATGACATACCCTGAAGTGCCCATTTCCGCCGAAATCGATGAGCGAAAGGTGAGCACTGTTCAAGGCTGATATTTATTGGATTCATTATTTATTGGATTAATTAATTCAATGTTTACAGGACGTTTGCAATTCGATGGTAGAGGAGAAACGAAGAAGAACGTCGAGAAACATCGCTATGCCGGCGAAGTTTGCTGATTATCTTATCAATTCTAAAGCAACAAGGAAGGAGAAACCGAGGTGGACGAAGAAACGTAGAAATGTGAGAAGAATGCGCATAATATACAGTGCATATCAGTTCACGGACCTTAGAAACTTTAATTAGCGCATTTCGACCAAAGAAGACCTTCAAAATGACTTTCATGCATGATTTGCCAATCACTGCGTTTTCTGGCTTTTTCTTTGATGTTGTATTCAGCGGAAGCCTGTATTCTCGGCCCGTTGTGGTCAATCGGCCAATTCTTTCGGTGATCACACATGAATCTGTTCAGGGATGTTGGAGCGGGATAGTTCGAACGCATTCACAAATCTGGACCTACTTCACCAAGGTAACGATAGTTTGCTGTAGATAGATGATAGTTATTGAGTACACTTGAAATCGCGCTTTTCAGAATAAAATCTATGGGGTGAGGCACGGCTTCTGTTCTCTGTGCAACTGGAGAAATAAAATCGACTTTGCAACGACTGCTATGTGGTACCATCTGAGGTGAGCGTTAAGAAATATTGCGATCGATTCGGAATATGTTTCTCTCATTTTTTCGTTTGAGATAGCAAAGACTAGTGCACAGACCGGGAGCCCAACTGTTGCTATCTCTAGCGAAATGGAATTTGAGCCTACTCGTTTTTTTCTCGTGATAGTATTTCCCTTGCAGGGTCCATCACCCTATCGAATACTCGATCCTCAAACCAAACGAGTCTCACCCCGAAGTCAAAGGAGAGTACAACGGCGTGAGTACGGTAGACGGCGTGCCAGGAGAGATCCCTTGGTTTCTGCCGAGACTCCCAGAACAGGTTGGAGAAGAACAGATCAAGGAGGAAATAAAGGAAGAGTTGAAGGAGGAGTATGAGTACTAGAAATTGTGTTGTTGAATGTTGCCTCTATCGTTGTTATGACGAAAATTTGTTGAACATTTTGTTAAAATTGTTATACTAATAAAAAAATATTTATTTTTACGCTCAGTGGGAGAATGGGAGAGTGATTCCAGTTTGTGTCTGTGTGATACGATCGTCATTATGTTGGAATATAGATTATGGTAGTTTATCGATTTCTAGAATGATTCTCGGCAGTGATTCCCGCGAGGAAGCGGAGGTCAGTAATCGATAATTGATTATTACAATATCGGTGGTTACGGTAGATATCTTGAATTTCACGGACGCATGCTCTGGTTTTCGAAATCAAAGATAAAGAGAGCAACTTATTTAACTATCGGAGATTTTCTTTTGCGTTGGTAACTTTGGCAATACTAAATGGGTGTCGAGTAACTCGAAATATATCGTCTTTTCATCGTCAGATGAAGGCGATGGATACAAGAGAGAAAGCGATGGACAGGAAGGAGATGATGCTGAAGATGCGGGAAGTGATGAGGGAGCAGGTAATCCTATCTTTCGTTCTCATAACTCTCCCCACTCAAAATATTTGAATTCATGCTCAGATCAAGTGTAGTGATGTGTAAAATGGCGTCCTCTTATGTAAAAAATCAAATAAAAAGCGATGTTGGGGAACTGTTGAATTATGGAGTAATTAGTCGAAAATAGGCCAGTTATTTTGTATTAATTGAAATTTATACATAATTGAATGATAAATAAATAATCAATTGCAGGTGCGCAAGATGCGCGAACGAATGAGATGGATGCAGGAGAACTTCCGTTAGTTTTTCAAAAAAATTTTTGATTACCATTATCATTTACCATGTCCATGTACATTAAAAATATCATTATGATCGGCTCCGAACATCTTCGAAATTTAGCTGTTTTTGTTCCACTCTCCTTTGATTCATCAATCATTGTAATCTTCCCCGTCTATCCTCTGTCTCACGGAAGCGGAAGCTATAGAATGAAATTTTGAATCATCATTGGTTTATGATAGAGATTCTTCAGATACTATTTGCATATCCATTGGAGATAATTATTACTCTTTAGACTTATAAGTGGGTCCGATAACTGACAATTATCGATTGCAGCCGTCATCTACCTCGCTCCTGCTGCCTTCCCTCACAACGGTCCCGCACCGGCCGGCTGAACTACAGTACGCAGGAACTACCGTAACCCTCGGAAGGGTACCATAATCAATTGTTAAGTGTTGAATGCGTTATTTATCCTTGTCAATGCTACTATTAAAATAATAAAGTTTTCTTCGGTATCTCTTGGCTTATCACATGACAAAAAGGGATGTGCATTATAAAGGTTGGAAATATTTTTAAAAATCTATAAATCTGTTGAGTATGTTCGAGTGGAGAGAAGTGATGTAATCAAGTAATTCTGTACTACGTGTGAAGTTCAACTAGGATGTTGGCCTCTGATTTCTGGATTTCCGTTTCCATTTATTCCCGTTTGTCTGGTCTTCTTGGTTTATCTATTGACAATTCGGATGTCAAAATTCCGTGAACTTTTGTGCTCTCGACTGAACTTCCCAATAGCGTTTTCTTGCTCTTCAATGTCTACTCGTCTATATTCCTCTCTTCTAGTAATTCACTCAGTATTTTTATGTGGCATTATTCCCTTGACTCACTTGCCTTCGTGATGTTACCAATTTTCGATTTCGATGCAATCTGCTGACTGGGCACTGCTCATCTATGCCGCCTACGTCCCTGTCTTTCTCTCGATCTACCTTATCGAACTTGTCTGCATCTTCCTACATAGAAGGACTGCATTTCGGACAAGTTTCTACCGAATCTTCAGCGTCCTTGCAGTTACGATTAGTATTCGACAAAAACCATATTTTCAAACTGGCTGAGATGTGTTTCGATGATATTCAAGTGATGCTATTGCTCATCATTCCGTGACTATCAGAATATCGGCGCATGTTTACTCGGATGCTTCGTTTTCCGGCTAACTCTGTTACCGATGATCAATGGAGTCTACGCTTCAATGACGTCAAATAGTGCTTGGCTGACCGCTGCTTACACGTAGTTTTCATACGATAAAGGCTAATCTCGCTGTGCTGCATTTCTAGAGGCTCCTACTACCTCAACTGCATGTCCGAGTTTCTGGGCACCCTTATGGCATTCAATCGCTTCACCGCACTGCACTTTCCCGTGCGCCACAATCAGGTATCTTTTTCTCATTACTTATCAAAAAAGCGCTTGTTGTAGAGGATTTTTCAAGCTTCGTGATAATATTTAATTTCTCAGTTCTGGCGCCGCTTCCTCCTCCTCGGCATCGTCATCTGCGCTCTCGTCGCCGTCGCGCCCGTCTACTGGCTCGTCGATGACGACACCATGTTCTTCGCCGTCGATGATCCTGCCGTCGGCTTCAGATGGTTCTACCTCGACGCGGTATCGGAGACGTCGGAAGTTCGTGATCTTGCACCCTTTTCCGCCGATTTTGCCCCTTTTCAAAGCATAAAATTTCGTCAAATGACGTTCAATTTCAGACTTCCATCTGGTTCAACATGGTCATCGTTACTATCGTCGCTAATTCCATATCCTCCCTGCTCTACACCGCCTGTCTGATTAGGCTGTGTTTCTTCTCTGTTGCGAGGTGCTCCTACATTCTGACACAATTTGACCGTCTGATGAAATTGTGAACTTTTAGTCTCATGAAAATCCTCATTCTTCAAAACGCAATTGTCACAATTCAAAAACTCGAAAAAATCAATTCAGAAACTACAAGGCCGAGCGCAATTTCTTCCTGGTCGTCTTTCTCACAATGCTGTTCAGTCTGCCGTACATGACTGCGATGGTTAGTCTCTCACCTTGTTCTGAGAGTGATGACCATTCCGATTTTCGGAATTCAAAGCCTCCGAAACTTTCACAGTTGCTATACTACCTCAACTTCTCTCGGCCCGATGGCGAGCCAGACTACTCACTGACGACCTTCTTTTCGTTCCAGCTACCCTGGCTGACTGATCTAAAGTGGGATCGAATTCATGGAAATGGAAACAAGGATTTGTAGATACCTCACCCCCGCTCCGGTGCTGCTAATCACTAACACTTCCATTCGTCGCGCCATCAAGAACATGCTTGCGAGAGACACAATCAAAGACATGCCTAGCCTATCCAAGAATGCCACTCATGGAACTCCTCCGAAAGTGATCAAGGTTTCATCTCGATAGTGATTTATGTTTCTGGTGGTGAATAAAAAAGTACTGCATCACACAAATGATGTTGAACTATTCCATTCAATTCTTACTGAAGATGGTAGCGAGGGATGTTTTATAAAACGGAAAAAATGGTGTGATCGAAAGACCATCATTACGTCAATTATTCATTCATCCTTTGTTAGTCAGATATTCGTGCCTCGCCTCGTTTAACTGCTGTGTACATACACAGGTGCGCCTCTTTTCCTGTTTGCTTATTCTCGTATCGTTATCACACTACTTGAGTGAGACGTAAAAGACCCCGCCCGTCCATTCTGCATGCCTCAACTTTCGACAATTCCCACAGTCAATTGCACTCATCTAGCACAAATATCCTTCCTTGCTAGCTTTGAAGTGACTAATTTCCTGTCCGCTCGTGCTCTTATCACTATTTCGAGTGCGAGTTTCCGTCGTATAAAAGGGCTTATCACTCGATCACTATTGTGCAAGCCAACGTGCATGCTAGGCACTAGATAATCCGTGATGATGCGACTAGAATGTACATTTGAATCCTCCTCAAGCAGTGCATCCTGAATCACATCCTTGCCATGGCTGAATAAACCTTTGCTTTCATCTCGCACTCCCCATCAATTGCGATTCACAAGTTTCTTTCCGTCTTCAGTCGGCACCGTTCTCTCTCTGTCTGTCTCGCACGTCATCGTTGTCGAATTCCAGATGCCGTACATGTCCGTCTACGGGGCCTTCAACGGCGACACAACTGTAGGAGGAAAGGCCGCCGACCCGGCTGTGATGGCCGATCTGGGAGTGAGCTTGGGGCAATTACCCATCTTGAGCATAACGATCACTTGAGCTATTATTGATTACGAGATAAACGGATAACTTTTCAGGCCAAGTTCGCCACGATCGGCCAGGTGTACAAATCGCCACTGCCCACGTTGCAAGTGCTGAATCGGCTGGAGATGAGAGGATGGCGAGTCGTGTCGACGAACTCGGTCCCGAGTAAGACAAGATTTCATTGATATTGTGCCATCTCAGAGGAAGAAAAATGCAAAAAAACCCTCTTTCCAGACGGTCAAACCATGTACACGTTGCACATGCCACTGCCGTTGCCCGGCCCGCCCGGTCCTCCGATGTACGCTCATCCCCCTCAGCCTCAACCCAATCAACCAGTCAAGCTTTAGTTTTGACAATAGTTTCACAATTTTCCTGTAATCTATGAATAAATTTGCTCGATTATTGAGTGTGGAATTGTGAAATGATGAAGAGTCTGCGTGACTCACCGCACTTTATCTCTAGCATGAATCGCCAAAGAATAAAGAGTGTGCGAACAAAATTGACATGATTTAATCACGACGAATGCACATGAAAATTGTGGTCTATATTTCTAGCGATAGTCAGTTGCAGCAAAAGTTCAGATGTTTACTCTTCCTCATCCCACTCGTTCTTGGACTTGATTGCGAGAGCTGCTTGATTACGATTGATTGTGATTTCACGAACAGATATCAGATATTCTCTGGGCAAATATTTTCTCATGCGACAGCATCCATCCGAGAGCTAGAGAAGCCAATCAGCATCGGCTGGATTCGAATGCTTTTCCTGATCTTGTTCGCTGACTTCCGTAATGCGGAGTGGACGGGGCCAGGAAGCAGCACCGTGTAGTATGGCAGACCTTAATTTTAAAAATTCGATAATTATTCAATTGAAAATGGAAACTCACTGAGGCAGAAAATAGCAGAGCAGATCGGAAAGAACACATCAAGAAAGTCGATCAGCCCTTTTGCTGGGAGGAAGAATAACCATAAATTGAGAAGCATCTGCAATTATTCTAAGACTGGATACGAAAATGGAACTCACAGAAAAACTGATAAAATTGAGCAGCATGGATGCAAAATCGATTGTAGAGATAGTAAAGAGGCTAAGTTGAGCCTTTGAGCGGGCCTATCCATAAAAACTTGAAGCTGGGAGAGACAAAAAAAGTTGCAATCTTACCGAAGAACCTATTTTCGTCTCTCGAAGTTTCTTTACCGTCATCAGAATCACCGGAATAGAAAGGAATGTGAAGAGGGATGAATAGAATCCCATGTAAATGTACTCCATGACAGTGCTCATCTGGAAAACTGATTATTCGAACGAATTTCTCGGCATTTTACCTGATCAGCACGATAGTCTAGCACGTAATCGTGATATTCAGGTCTGTAAACATAGGTATGATCTGAGAGGCAGAAGCCCGCTGGGACTATGACAATTGAGAAAATTATGAGTATGATGATGACTCGATAGCGCCAAATCTGCAATGACGTTGCCCAGGTGGACCTGAACCATGCTTACCTTCTCATGTTTCTCATACATAACGATTGATGTGAATCTGCTAACTGCAGCAAGGAAGGTGCAGGCATACTGTCATTGTTATTTTTTTCGAAATACAAGGGTAGCCTACCATTAGCACCCAACCCATCGTGTACCAGACAAAGTGCACTCTGCGTACGACAGAAGCAACTCCAACACCGGTTATTAGCCATTCGTAGTACCTGAACTAATATTTCACTTCGCACTTAAAAGGAAAACAGAACCCATAGAAATCAGGATCTTGCACGAATCGAATCTGCACTAGCGTATTGATGTGATAGGTAAATTTCTAAATCAAAATTTTCTTCAAATTCGAGCCATTTATAAAAACACAATTAGATCTTCACTCACAATGATCGAAGAAATTACTGTAAGCAAGGCAAATGTGCGAAATTGTATTCGGATGTACAGTACAAGTATGATCATTGCACAATACATTAGGAATGAGATGACGGTGTAGGCCAGATGGAGAATTGTGAGAAAATACATTTTCTCTTTTTTTTTTCTTAGCAAATGAGATGTCTCAGGTTTTCTGTACCTGATGTTTTCTAATGTCGCCAGCGTTGAGGGTTTGAGCTTTGCTGTTTACTTGACTGTGGCTATTTTATAACCGCCACACAGCTTCCTCAAACTTGCTATTACTTGTCTTCGTCGGGCATAACTTGCAATTAGCGATGATGTGTGGTGACGATCAGTTTTAGAGTAATTTTATCGTAGAATATCATAGAGCCAACTACTGCAAGTATTCCATCAGCTCAAAACTGCTGCTTGGCCAGGGCGAATCCCATTCGCTTATTACCCACATCGTAGACCTGGCAGTACTCATGGATGTACGGGTCGCCCAGGATAAAGGTAGGGCCTGAGAATGATTCGTAATTCAACAGCAAAAGCTTCCGCTCTTGCTAGATTCCAAATTCGCAATTCAAAAAGATGTGAATTGCGATCCGCCAATTTTAATAACGAGAAAAATTACCGAATCCTCCCCCAGTGAACGGCGACATGGCAAGCGCGCACTTGGTTGGCGTTACCTGCAATATTTCCTTTGATCAAGCCAAAAATCAAAGAAACTTGCATAAAATTTCATGTTCTCCGGTCCGACATCGTACTGTCGACCTCCGATCATCAGAGCGAGGTCGGGAAAGAAGGACTCGCAGGGAACAGTGTACAGGCCGAGTGTAGGATCATACTGCAAATGAAAACACATTGAGCCAAATCATATAATTTCGAAATAGCAATTATCTACCTTGGCTAAGAGACTGGCAGCGATGTATTCCACCATGTCTGCGGGAGCGCCGATGAGAGAAGAGCCAGTGTCCGAGATGGCCTGGATAATTTGATATTATCAATCTTCGAAAGGTCCATCAACCAGAAAACCTGCAAAAAATCCACCGACCTGCCACCCCTTCTGGTTCCTGTACGTGCCCATGTAGACAGCATCCAGTTTGAACTGATAGTAGGTAGCAGAGGAAAGAGGGACGTAGGCGGTGTACTGGTACGCGCAATTCATTGTGTCCACCTGAAACAGAAATAATAAAAAATACTGAAAAACAAAACATACCGCCCCGTACGTGTACACGCCTCCATTGGCATCAGTGGTCGGCCCATCCCTTGCCAGAAAGACGGTGAAGAGCGGCAGTTGCACGAGTTCTGAATTCATTTTATTGATTCAATAATTAGCTAATTATCTTACTCTGATCAACAGCTTCAATGAAGGGCGGCTTCACGTTGTCCACGGCGATTGACTGCAATACTTATCAGTTACTCTTGTTTCTTTAATATTCATTTTTAACGGCGCTTTTTCTTCAACCTGAAACGCGAGCCCGAGAACACCATCGATCGTGTCATTGGTAAAGATGTCGGCTATTGCTGTGGCCTAAAACAAAACATATCAAAACAATAACAGCAGCAACAATAACAATAACAATAACAGCAATAGCATACCTGCCCAAAAGTACACCGGGGCACGGTCAGGGCTTGCGAGAGGTCGTTAGGGCCGAACTGGAATGTGCTCGAATTGATTGCTAGTTTGCAACTCGAAGTACGAGCCGCAGACTGTCGGTTTCGACCGCAGATTTTGTGGAATTTTGACTGAATCGGTGCAATATCTTGCACAATTCACTCACCCGCACTGTATCTTGCCCGTAGAACCCCTTTGAGCTACCAGTCGCATAGTAGATTGCGAAGGGCTTGCCGTTCTTCACGTACGTGGAGGAATACGCCGAGTTGAACTTGTGTTTCGTCCTAAAAAATCGGCATTTACTTCTCAGTCAGTGAACGAAAAACACTCACGGCGATCCCGCATTGGTGCTGTCGGGCACCCAGAGATTGGCTGAGGAAGTGTCGAGGACCACCTAGAAATAGCCGATTATCAGGTTTTCGGACTTGAGCAGCGAGAGAGAGAGAGAGAGAGAGAGAGTCAGTCCACTCTATCTACTCTCGTCCCCATTGCACATCAACATCTCTTCCACTCAGAGATGCGATAGAGCGTGGGAAAGTGGGAGAGTCCGTCTCCTTCACCCTACCTTGAATGGCTGTCCGGGCGTGCCGATTGTGATGTCGCCGACGTACTCGGCGTCGTCGTAGTCACTGACCTACAACTTCGAAAACCCTGTTCATAAATTCTGTTCATTTTCATCTTCTTGAACTGTCCTGACTAAAATTACTGAGAAAACGTTGTTATGCACAGAAGAGGCACTAGCAACTAGAGCTCGCAATACGGGGCGGGTAATTCGGTGTTGCGACGGGTCGCGCGTGCGGTGAATGAAGAATGAGACGACCCGATACCGGGCTCGAGAATCATTGAATTACCCGATACCGGGGGCACTTTTGGTATAAATAACTCATCGAAATCTGCATCAAACTTGACAAAACTTTAACCGTTGGCACAACTTTCTACGCTCTATCGATCAATGTGTAATTCATAACAGAAAAATCATTTTGAATTTTCAAGCTTATTAGATCAAAAGTTACCGTTTCGGCATGAAACACAGGTGATTACGCTTCCAACCATCAGTAATTACTTATGCAACGTTTTGAATTGACTTACAGCCTTTTCTAGCGTGTTTTAGCATACCTGTAAAGCTTTTAATGGCTATATCGCAAACCACCAAGCTTGTTTTTGGCATTTTGGCGATATAGATCAATTGATTAACCGAAATCCATGAT
>LS585454.1:364870-388095 GCA_900490775.1 Pristionchus maxplancki
GATTAACCGAAATCCATGATTTTCTGAAGATAATCATGATTACACACAATATGAACACAGAAAGGAGGTTAACGTTTAAGGAATAACGAGAAAGGTAACTCCAAACCTTCACACTGAGCAGGCAAAGGAAGGCGAACGAGTCAAATTCAAGAGCGACCACTCTCTAGACGGGCGCGCGGACACAATGATGAGAATTATTTGTCTCACTATGTAAAGTGCGCAGTTGTAAATCGCGAAACACACGATTTTTATCCCTTTTTGACGCTCCGGTATCGGGTAATTGACACATTTTCACGGGCCGGCCCGTATTCCTCTCCCTCTCATTCTTCATTCACGGGGCCCCGTGGTATCGGGTCGTATCGTTTCTCGAGCTCTACTAGCAACCAATCGCACCTTCTGTGTGTATGTCCCGGCTGCGAGCGAGGTTCGAGCGGATCTGAGCTGACTTTTGCTCGCCACGTACTCCTCCCATCTCTCAGCGCGTGCGAGCACCTTGCGAAGCGAGTCCTGAATGGAGGCATACAATCTCTAGTTGTCCCTCGCAAAATAGTGGAGAATCATTGATTACCCGCTTGCTCAACTGCATCCGAAACGCTTGAGAGTGGGCGACGCCCAGGAACGCGAAGAGAATGAATGCAGAACGCATAGGTGACCATGTGGAGGCAATCGACTGGTGGAGGCTTATATAGGATGATCGTGCTTATGCAAGCTGATAATGGTGCAAAGCAAGAGATAAGGGTATAGACGGAGTGTGCGAATAACGCACGAGGGTACAGACTCGAATGGGAGGTGCGCGCATTACCTATGGGGGAACAGACTCGAATGCAATGCTTGGCGAGTTCTTGAAAGGTTACGCAAAAGCCCAATAGTTTACTTTGCACAATATTTTCGCCCTCATTTGTTCATGCCTTCGCTTTAGTAAATGATACTATGCAGAGACACTGTTCACACCATTGCAGCTAGTCTTCATACTAATTTTCTCACGCAACCAAGACTAGAACGCTTGATATCTATTCATCGTACGAAAGCATAAATATCACACTGCCATTTCGACTCGGATGGTGAGAAGCCGATGATATTTCGCACAAATATTTTCGCTTTGCGAATTCTCTTTCTTTCACATTTTCTTCTTCTATTGCAATGGAATACGTTCACATCGCCGATCGACTGGAGCTAATCAACTACTGTGGGTACTAGGGATGGCCTGGCAAGAGAAATCGTCTCTTCATTCTGCACGCTCTCTCACCGGTCAGAGAGGCGAGAGTACGCGAAATGAAGAGAGTCATATCTTGCCAAGCCATCCTAACTGTGGTACTCTCTTATTAGAATGTTCAGTTCAAAACTGATTCAAGTGTTCTTGAAATTTAATTTTATTGTTTTCAAGGGATCGGACTCGCATTGAATCTGCTACTTGTCCACCTCATTCTGCGGGTGACAAGACCGGATATCGGCTCGTACAAGTATTTGCAGGTGATCAAAATTAGGAATGGATTGGCAAGAAATGATTCTCTTCATTTCGCGTAATCTCTCGCCTCTCTGACAGGTGAGAGAAGGTGTAGAATGAAAAGACGAATTCTTGCGAAGCCATCCCTAGAGCGAATACGAAGTTCTAGAAAGGGGATCGACACATTTTCAGTTGACTTTCGTTCTCAACGATATCGCTTATGCGTCCTACTCCTATGTGATGCAGGAAGTGTGGATAAATTGAAATACTGAAATTTTATTGACGTTTTCCCCTAGAAAATGATGACGAAAGGACACGCATTCGCAATGTTCCTTATCGCACCTTATGGGAATAATGTGGTGCGTTTGCTTCATTCTGTTTAGCGAGCTGCACGACTGTCACAACATTTTTAATCTGACTATTTTTTTATTTTTTTATCTCCCTTTTAAGCACTTTGTCTGCCTCTACGGTGCCATGTTCTCACTCATTCTCGTCATCGTCTCATTCAATTTCCTCTACCGATACTGGGCTCTAATCAAGTAAGTAGGAAATATCATGATCAGCTTTTTAAATATTAAATAATTTACAGTCCTCAGCGAATCCAGTTGTTCTCGACTGCTTGGTTCCCACTCTTGTTAGCGTTTCTTACGCTTAC
Organism: Pristionchus maxplancki; assembly: GCA_900490775.1. Lineage (NCBI taxonomy): Eukaryota > Metazoa > Nematoda > Chromadorea > Rhabditida > Neodiplogasteridae > Pristionchus > Pristionchus maxplancki. The sequence goes on from LS585454.1 coordinate 366,970, forward strand.
CGAGTTTGCCGTTTGGTAGGTTTACATTTGAATGCACAATTGCCAAAGTCTCCCGCTTTTTAAATGAGAAAACATCACGAAAAATGAATGAGGTAGACGATAATTTCAGGTACGCTTCATGTTTCTTTCTCTTTGCCGCCACTGACGTGAGTCGGGCTGATCTTGCGACTGAGTTGGCACAGAAATACGGACTCAACGCGACGACACATGCGTTGATTATCGGCGATTATTGGGTGAGCTACAACGAGTTTTGGTAGTTTTGATTAGCAAAATTTGAAAAAAAAAACCAAATAAATTCTTCGATTGTTGAAGCGCGACGGCCACTTCAACTGGCGACCAATTACCGGACTCGCCGTCTTTTGTGGTATTATCAGCGCTGGTTTCGCCTTTATGGTCCGTCGTCATTCCTTCAGAATCAACCTTTTCCAAATGCCCGTAGTGACGTTCTGGTAGAGATAATCTCATTCTCAGGTGTTCTGCACCGTCTCCATTCTTCGAAATCTCTCGCAAGCGAAGGTTATGTCTGCCAAGACGAAAAAGATGCAGTACGCGCTCTTCCGCTTGCTCGCAGTGCAGGTTTTTTTTTTTTAGTTTTCTGTCATTTCTGAATTTCGAAATTGTATTTCAGACCCTTATTCCCGTTATATTCGTGCACGCGGACGCCGGTCAAGTGCTTATCTTACCCCTATTCGGCGTCAATCTCGGCCTGCTGTGGTATGATCTTTGGCTATTCTTCACCGGACTCATCGGTAAAGGACCACTACCTTGTCTCGCTCTCTCATTCTAGCGCGCTCTCTCGCCCTCAAAGAATGCCGATGATCTTTAGTGAGTGGTGCTCAAACATATCAGCCTCTGTAGGGCTTGAGACCTCAGCTGTACTCTCTCACTTTCGCGTGCTCTCTCGCTCATCCTTGAATAATTCCGATGTTTAGTGACTGGTGCTCGATGATCATCTCCTTCTTTGCTCCACTTGACGCGCTCGCTGTTCTTCTGCTGATGAGGGAATATCGAAAGGCGATCAAGAATGCAGTGCTGTGCAGGTTCGAACATTGTCTTGTGTTGTTTAAAAATGAAATACTGAAAGCCAAAATCATTGAATCCTTGCAGAGGCCCAGCTGCAACTGTTTCGAGCGTATCGTCTTCCGTGCACGCGATTGCTTCTACAACAAAGATTCAAGCAAATACACAGAGACAAAGCCTTCAGTGATGGAATAGACATGATAAAACGAGTTGATAAAAAATAAAACGAGTTGAGAAAACGAATTTATTCTGGAAAAACGAATCTTAGACAGCGCAGATCGCACTCGTGATACGACGAAAGTAGCCCGGATCGTTCTCTCCCGCCATCCATACCCCGCCCTGAGGAAAATAATTTTAAAAATTCCAAAATCAGCACTCACCGTGCAGAATATCTTCGTCGTGGCACCGTTGAGTACGTAGTCCGCGCCGGTCCACAAGAATATTCTAGCGCTGAAAGAGCGCTATCTGATCCGAATAGAGTTCGAAAAACGGGTAATCTACTCTTAATTTCGCACGATCTCTCTCCTCTCTGACCGATGAGAAAGTACGCAAAATGTAGAGACGTTTACCCGTATTTCGAACTATAGTTCCGAATAACGAGACTACATTTGCTGTCAAGCACCAACTGCAATCTCCACTCTCGCGATGATGATAAGGATGATAATGATAAAATTGCTTGAAGACTCACTAGAGTTGCAGTCCTGGACAGGCGCCAATCACATCCAGTTTGGGTGCACTGCCGGCCTTGCTGGGATGCGCCGGCAACGGGCCGCAAGTGCACTCGTCAACTGTAAAAAGGCTACAATTGTTCGGGGCGTTCAGTGCAATCGTTTATCCACGAGAGAGAGCACCGTGCAAGAATAGACAGGAGAATTAGAGATGGGACGACAGAGGGGGGGGGGGGATTGGGGTGGAGTCAGTGACTCATAGACACTGCGGACACAACAATAATCAAAAGTCGAACAAAGTTTGAAAATTTTGACACCATAATTAAAACACTCACATTCCTCTGCGCACACGACCGAGTTGAGCACGGGCTGATCCGCGTCTGTGACTACTCCGTCGGTGCGAGGGTCCAGTCGCCACTTGAATAGACTGGTTCATATCGAAGATTTCGCCCGTTATGGGCGATTCATTGTCGACGAAAGCTGATTGATCACTCTCTTCATCCTGCACAGTATCTCAACCGGTCGCCCCGTGAGTGCGTAGAATGAAGAGATTGATCCATCAGCTTATGTCGACAATTAAAGAGGCATAAAGCACAAGTGAAATTAGCAAATAAGCAAACTATACTTACTGCATTAGCCTGCACGCCGAAGTACAGATAGAAGTCCTTGCCTAGCCCGAGCGAGTAGAACTTTCCCCAGCCGTCGAGGCCGCTGAGATGAAATTCTCATTGTTATACTTTTTCTCAAATTCTCATTGTTATATTCTCATTGTTATACTACGATAAAATACGTGGTATCTCATAATATCAAACGAATAGCAACTCACCGCAGGTGCAGCACCGGTCCTTGGGAGCCATCGAGTTTGCGCACGGGACACGGGTCGGGTCGGGGCAGCTGTCAATCAGATTTCACTCGTATTACTTACTTTGATGCAGTTTCAGTTGGATCAAGATCGGACGCCAAAGGAGTGATCGTTTTCCGTACCTTTCGATCGGTCACGACAAGGTCGAAGTGGAGCAGGGCTCGATTAGGGTAGCACGGATCTTTGACGTGTTCTAGCGACATGTTAGAGCGAACTGGAAAGACTAGGCTAGAAAGGCGCACTCTGACAACCCTAGTCCACATGGCCAAACCGTAGCCGCATGATTATTTATAGGAAACAAAGGAAAATGAGCAACTCTCGGTGTAGCTACTGGCAACGGAGCAAGCTCTGTATACAATGACAACAGATATCGAAAACATTCCTTCGGGTATTTTTTGGGGAAACGATAAATACCGTATTGCGCGGCGTTGTAGGTGCCGATGCAGCCCTGTTCCGTCTTTAGGAATCGTCTGAAAAAAATTAAAATTTATGCCTCGGGATGCCTTCTAATCAGGGATGGCTTAGCAAAAAAAAGGCCTCTTTATTTCGTGCACTCTCTCACCGGTCAGAGCGGCAATAGAGCGCGCAGAATGATGATAATAACTATTGCCTAGCCAATTCCACTTCAAATTTTCAGAATAACTGTGTCTTCCCGTGGGATACCATTAGGGCTGGCAAATGAAGAGAACTCTCCTCATTCTGCGCTCTCACTCGCCGAGCGGACCGGTGATAGATAATGCGAAATGATGAGAGCATCATAGGTCAAATGCGTTTTCCGCGAGCTTTTTGCCGACGAGGTAAAAAAAAATTTTGCCGACGTGGTCTTTCCTATTTTTAAGGCGTTGATTATTCTCAGAGCATTCTCTTCATATGCCCTACAAAGATACCATCACCTGTAGGGTGTGACGGCACACGACGGGAATTGGCTCGGAATTTGTAAGTGGCAGATGCCCTGCGCGTCGCTGTAGGTTGCCGAGACGCACTGATAACTTTTGATGTTGTTTTTGTTGTTATTTTTTGCATATTTAATAAAAACAAACCTTCGCGTCGTAGTAGCAGGCCAGCTGGCATTGCCATACAGACTCCATGCCCGATTGTATGCTGAAACTCTTATATGGAGAAAAAACTCGATTTACCCAGCACTGGAAATCAGTTAAAAAAAAGGTCTGTTCGCCGGTCAACGAGCGAGCAAGCGAATTGAAGCTATAAAAATCTATCGCCATGTACCAACCTGTACGCGGCCATTGGTTCGATTGCCTGCTCCTCTTTGAAGCAAAGTACTGCGTCGCAAATCTGATCAAGTTACTCTTGTTCTGACAAGGGAACGTCAACTTCTCACATTGAAATTGGGATATGTGCTATATACCATTCGAAAGAGCATCAAAAGTATACCCAGAATCCGTTTTCAAAACCTGCTAATGCGACCTGTGGAGGGAGGTAGGTCACTTTTGCTGAAACACCCTTCAACACAGGGATCTGCCCCCACCCGAATCGCGAGCAGTTAGCGCATTCTCATGCTCTCTCTCCGCATGGCAGTATAGTGTAGAGGTAACGCTCTACGAGTGCTGCCCTTTTGGCGCAGGTTCGACTCCTCTCCAAGGCAATCTATTTTTGCTGATTTATTTTTGCATTTTCTAATGCGTAATCCTTTTGAAATCACTTTTATATTTGTAATTTATAGTTCTGAAGCGGAATGTAGAAACAAAATATGAAAACATCCGATGGGGGTAAACTAGCAAAAAAAACATCCTAAATGTGACACGAATGGTGCCACTATAGTGTGACACTGTTCAATGAACATCAGATGATTATTATAAATGCAAAAATAAATCAGCAAAAATAGATTGCCTTGGAGAGGAGTCGAACCCACGCCAAAAAAAAAGGGCAGCACTCGTAGAGCGTTACCTCTACACTACACTGCCATGAGGGGAGAGAGCACGAGAATGCGCTAACTGCTCGCGAGTCGGGAGGGGCAGATCCCTGTGTTAAAGGGTGTTTCAGCAAAAAGTGACCTACCTACCTCCACAGGTCGCATTAGCAGGTTTTGAAAACGGATTCTGGGTATACTTTTGATGCTCTTTCGAATGGTATATAGCACATATCCCAATTTCAATGTGAGAAGTTGACGTTCCCTTGTGAGCGAAATCGATAAAGGCTTGGGATTTTAAATTGACTAAAGAATTGCAAACGCACCGCAACACAAATGGGCAGGATCAGCCACTGTTTGAGCATCGCGGAAGTAAAAAGGCGAGTCTCTCAGATCTTCTGACTTCTCCTCTAACGTTGCCAGGATGCGCCGTGCCTCTCTCATTTCCCATTCAGGTGGAGCCTTTCAGTGATCGGCGTACAAAGACATGAGTGAGATGCCGAGAGCTCATTGCCGTACCCATCACGACGTATCTCGTCTTTATTTTGAAAAAAAAGTGTCGTCAAAAAATTTTCTTTGATAGAAATACAACGGTTGTAGTTGTAGCTCCTCTAATTACAATAACCTTCAATTAATTACACAGCATTGGTAAGAATGCTGTGGTTATTGTTATTTGTCGATTGCACCAACATTTATGTTCTTATAAGATCTCGGGCAGGCCGAGCTTATTGGCAAGTAACATCCTCATAATGAATTTTTGCCGAAGAAGGGTACACCATTTAAATTTCTTCACTGCGTCGTGCAATAAACGCAATCTATGATCAGAGGCGAAACAATCTACTTCCATCTTTCGATTTGATCTTGCCGTCTGCCCGTGCCTTATCTGATGCACCAATCTTTGTAGTTTTGTCGCCACTTTCCATCGGGGGGGGGGGGGATTTCCCCACCCTTGGCAGTGACCAGTGCTCCCCTACACGGGTTTGAGTGTGAATACGGGGTCGATAATCAGAATTGTCTATCCGCTAGAGATGCCGGATAACACGCTAAATGAAGAGACAGATTCTTCACCCTGACATCACTAGTAGTAGTGGTAAATGCGCTGAGGACCTGATAATCGAATGTAGAATGACGAACAGACGAAAGAGAGAATGTTTTTGAACATGCGGCGAGAAACGAGTTCGCCATTCTGTCGTCTCTTTCTCTCTTCAGAACTGATGCTTGAAAATCTCACTAAACAACGCATAAAATTTTTCGCATCATTTTTGGATCATCTCCAGGATCATTTTTTGATTAAAAATCATTCCTCTGTGTTCCGAATTCGGAATATTGACTTTTTGAATTACGGCAAAAAAATATTCAATCACATATTCAATGTTTGGTTGCGCGACAAAAATATTATGTTTTAGGCGACGACAATCATAGGCTAGATCTGATCTTATCTGCATCGTCTGGCACCGATACAAACATTCTCTTCATTTTGCGTACGCTCTCGGACCAGCGCAAAATGACGATATTTTTTCCATATGCACACTGTAATCTGCACAATCTTTGACTCACCTCATTTTGAGCAAATATTCAGAGCGCGATAAACAAAATGTTTCAAGTAATTTAGCCACTGCTTGAATGATCAATACTGTTTCTTTCCTGACGTACTTATCAACATCCATGCATTTATTCCAGTGATCCTACACATATATTGCACGATCAACAAGATGCGCACCTTTACTTCAGCATTCGAGGGGGGGGGGGTTAGTAAACACATTCCGGCTGTTTATTCTGCCTTCGCTTTCTGATCCTTCTCCGTTAAATACGACTTATTAAAGAAGTCGGAGAAGAGAACAGCGAAGGAAACGTAGATCGAGAAGCAGAGGAAGAGATTCTCGAAGGATTGCTGCATGATCTGAACGAGAATTGAATCTCAGCCGGGCAAAAGAGCCAACAATCTTCATTCTGCACACTCTGGTCGACTGACGAGAGAGTGCGCGAAGTTGAGAGACGATGTTGAGAGACCATAAAACTAACCCTGCCCTGCAGTTTGCAGTAGAATACGATGAAGGAGATGGCGACGCCGGTGAACATCTGTACCGTCTGCAGCGTCGTCAGCACCATGGAGACTCCGCGAGGGAAACGAATGCCGGCTGCAATGTGTGCCCCACACCATTAAGAAGAGGATTAACAATATGGAGAGAATCAAGGTCGCATCTATACGCTTCTCCGTAGCCATATCAGCTAAACAACGATTTGACAGGGTGCGAATTGTCAGTATTTCTGGCCCCGGGGAAGTAATTAGCTTTGCTCGTTTGCTCCCTATTGCAGCCTTTTTTGGCAACGCGAAGGACTTTTTGCCAAATTTTGGCACAAAGCCAATTATTTCTAACCTGCTGCCAGCGCGTAGTACGCGTACATGAGCATGTGAACGGCGTAGTTCATGTAGACGAACCAGCGACCGCCCGCCACGCCCTCACGCACTGCAAATGACGGGCATCACCACGGGACTGTTTTTCATTGATCCACTTCTGCAGCGGAATGACAAAGCGTGTGCAAAATAGTAGACTCATGTAGGGCAATGGCTAGGCTCACCACTCAACATTTTCCTCATTTTAATTCTCCATTCTAGTGCCGCTGAATGAGAAACTGTGTGTGTGTAATTAGTAGGTTCACGTAGGGAAATGGCTGAGCAAATATGGATAACAAACGCACACGCGTGCCACACATAGACGAGCACGACGGCATGGTGGTACCAGTGCAGGAAGATGAGCCGCTTCTTGCGCAGCACCACGAACACCGTGTCGCCCAGCTCGACGAACTGAAATGCTGGCACCATGGTTCCGATTGGTTCCGCAACTGGGATCCTGCTTATCTCGCCGCTCCGACCTACGGGAGAGTGCGCAGAATAGAGTTGGTATTACGGGTAATCGCCTCTTCATTTCGCGTGCTCTCTCATTGTGGCAAGAGAGAGCGTGCAGGATGAGGAGACGATTGCGCGCATTTCGAACTCAGGCGCAGAATGAGGGAATTAGCAGCGCTCACTTTCGACAGTCCGAAGCAAAAGGCCCAGAAGCTGAAGGGCTGCTGCAGATCGCCACTGTACGAGATCGAATCGAGTAGGGGATACGTCCGCACCACATGCCTGAAGCATACTGTTGCCATGCTTTCATGGATTCTTGGCACCTATTGGTACCGGTTTGAACGATTTGCGACCGCTTATGATGAAGAAGAGCCAAACAAAACGACGCACACAAATTCCTCGGTCAGCCTGATGACTCCGACCAGTGAGAAGAGCGCGAGGGCGCCGTTCCAGATGATGAGAGGCCATTTGAGCTCGAATGCCTTCCTCTTCTCCATCCATCTAAATGAGCAAAGATGTCAGAGGAGCGCGCAAAAGGCAGATGGAGGCGGGGGGGGGATTGAACCCCGACCCTGAGCTAAGCCCCCGTGCTCGACTACGGGCCATGCATCCTCTACACACCAAGGAGACTGCCAAAGCTTTCTATTTCCTCGAGCACAACATAGCGGTAGGAATCACATCCGTGAGAAGTAGGGGCGAGGCATATTTCCGGCGTTGGCCACTCACGTCTGCAGCACGTGGATGCCCAGTACGTAGATGATCGCTATTGATATCGTGTGCGTCCAATGCGCATTGACGAACAAGTACGTCGACACCTGCAGAGTGTGTCGGCATCAACGATGGCCACATTTTGGACGACGCTCACCGGATTCAGGCTGTTCCACCACCGCTCCGGTCCGATCATCGTCGCGTACTTGTACGGCACGTAGTACAACCGGTCGCCCTCGTACTCGACCACCGCCGGATACGTCGACTCGTTGAAGGTCGCGAAGGCCATCGCCAACTATTTCGATTTTTTTTATTTCGAATTTCCTAGGGTTAGGGTAAGCGAAACTGTGACTCGGTTACGAGGTGCGGTATCATTTTGTACAGCCTCCATTGCTCCGCCTCATTCTCATAGACCATAAAACAGCGTTCATGGACGATACGCAACTGTTTTCATTCATTTTGGGTGACCGATGGGTGATCTCGATTTTTATCAAGATGTGATGAATGTGTGTTTGCGCGCAATTTGCCAGCTGTTTTCGACACGATCAAACAATATTAGCAGAGATTGATCGGGAACAGGAAATCAGAAAAAAATTTAAAATGACGAATTTCTTTATGCGAAATGCGTTGTCGTCGCTGTGGTTGATGTCCTGCAACGGCTTCTATTATCAGCGAATCTCATCTTAAAATAGTTCATTACCCCATTGAATTAATCTTCCTTTCCTTTCCGAACATTCGTCGGTACGGCGGTAGAAAGGCGAGGTTGATCAGAGGCGAACCGAGCGCGAAGAAACTGCTCAACTGAAAATCAGTTACTTCATCTAAAAAAAGCTTCGCCGTCTCATCACGCCTCTTCGTCATATGACCGCCCTCGATTGTGAGGAAAAGTAGGAAAAGGTTCTCACAGTCATGATCAGCCTCTCCGGAGTCTCGTTCCACCATAGGCCGGTGACCTCGGACAACCAGGCCGCAGAGGCGAGAGAGACACCCGCGGGGAGCAGCATTTGGTAGGTGAGCGCCTGAATGAGCCATTTTAGCAACCATAAACGCATAATTTTTCATAATTTCATGTGTGAACTGTTCGAAAGCGTGCGAAATGAAAAGACGGCAATAGAAGTTTCGAGCTCTAATAGAGATCAAGCGAACAAACCTTGGCGATGTGCGAGTGGTGATCTCGCGCGCCCGATTCCTGTACATGTTCTCACTAATCGAGTCTTTTTTTGCAAAAAGTCTTACCATCTTGCTGATTTCCCCGATCAGCTTCAGTCTAACGAAGAAGATGATCACCATGGCTGTAGGCGAGAGAACGACGACGAACGAGAGGGCGATGACAAAGTGGTACGAGAGGACGGTTGAGTGCCCTGAGATGATCATCAGACGCTTGATACTCAAGTTCTCACCTAGAGATATCAGAAGAGAAGGCCAACTCAATTTGGAATCCACAACTAACTCACAAGTGGTTGGGTACTCATCGAAGTGCAGCTTCTTCATCAACTCAGATGGAGTGTATTCGAAAGAGACGTAGAAGAGGTACTGAAATATGATAAGACATTGACATTTTGTTTGTTGCCGAAAAGGCCGAATAGGTCCGTTTACTGAATTAGATGGAAAAGACAGCTTCCACTTCGCTAATCTTTACCGCGCTAATGCTCATTAAAAGTATGAGTCACAAAACGATGCTCAATAACGACATCGCGAAAGATCACAATACGAGAAATCATCCCACCATCATGAACATGGTCGGGACGTAAAGAAGCAGGCAAATGAGCAGTGAGGTTCGAGACGAAGGAATGGACACATTTACGAGTTTGTCCCTGACAATGGGAGTTATTATGGGAGTATGTTCAGCGACATCATATACTTTTACCTCAAAATGTAAAGTCGGAAGCAGAAGGAGTGCAGCAGAATCACTGTTGAGTGGCACACGCAGAAAATGTGAATCGCTGAAAGCATCCATCCTATTTTACGGATCGATCAATCGCTTATTGTTACTCTGGCACAGATGGCAGAACCACAGCCCAACATTCGCGCAGGGACCCAGGTACACGTACACTTGCGAGAACGTCTCGCGAAGGAAGGACAACCTCAAATTAATTATTTAATTATTTAAAATAATTAAAACTAACCTGGCAATTCCTAAAACGCTCGCAGACGCCGACAGAAGGTCCACGAAGATGTTGTTGAGCAAAAGGATGGAGTAGGATCGCATCGAGGGAGGGGTTCTAGGAATTATCATTCATAATTTATGAAAATTTATGCAATTTAAATTATAAAAAAAGAGTCAACCTCGTGATAATCGCGTAGACCAGCACTAGATTCGCCGCGGTCGCCGAAATATCCAATGTGCACAATACTGCGGCGTGTAGCTTGTCCATAATCGTGAGCATTGCTACCCAGAACACAAAAACGTAGTAATTTCACTAATACTAGAGGAGATTCTGAAAATACGGTGCTTGTCGAAAGAATCAGAATCAGAATGAGCCAGCCAATGTGCGCTTACGGTAGCGTTGCACATCACAGAGAACGAGATAAAAATCAGCGAAGTGAACATTTTTGATGAACAACAATATCACGAGCTGATGTAAGGGGTTCTTCACGAGAAGAATCTAGAAAAGGGTTGAAAAGGGTAAATCGTGCATTGACATTAAGGCGATAATGTCCGCTTCTTTAGTAGTGTTTATTGACAAAGATAGTGCGAGATGCATGAAATAATTTTTCGATTTGTATACTAATTAGATGAGGACGGTGGTAGATTGTTGTTCGACGAAAATTGAAAAACCTCTGTGATCTTTCTTACGAGAAAGCTACGAACTGGCCCAGGCAGCAGAATTGTATACCTAAACAGTTGTCAGCTATTCATGTACTCTCAACTAAGTGATTTACAGAGCCGGCCCGATTGAGAGCAGATCTGATGCGTAGTACATTATTTCATAGGATGTGAATAGAGCGCTGTCAAAGTCGCTGCCTAGTGAATGAAAAACTGCTATGAGACACTGAAATTTTTTTTAAATATGTACTGTGATTACACAAGTTCATACCGAGACGAACACATTCAACGCCTGCGTTAGCAAGATGAACAAACTGATGAGGAAGAAGGATCGTTCCTGGGAGAAAATTGCACTATTTACAAAATTGCGAGCTCACGATCGATCCCGTTTTTGCCTTGTTTATTCGATGCAGTATTGCCATTGAGAAAAACTGAAAAAAAGTTGATGAACATCTGAGATGAATCGACTACAAACATTGAGAACCGAGCAGCACAGAAAAACTGCGATTCCAAACCCGAGGCGAATGTTTGCATCCAGCGTGGCTCTCTGACGATTAACAATCAGCTTTGCTTTCGTTCACAACAACATACAAACGATTCCGAATTGTCTTTCAATAGAGTATACACTTCAGTAGCGTTCAATTGCAAGCTAATGTTCATTGGTAATCTGCAAGAAATGTATTTCGAACAGAAAAAACGATGTAATTGAACCTTACGGCTAGGTGACTTCCTAGGATTACGGCGTGCACTGCCAAAATTATGCAGAGATAATACTTGTTCCACCACTTTAGATGATGAATTAGTGATGCCATCTATCAAATATTCAAAAAAACCTGTATCTCCCCTGTAACAGATATAATAGCAGCAAATCTGTCAAATGTCAGAATCAGAGTATCAATGTTTTGAACGTAGTAGAAATGAGAGACGAGGAAATTGAGCGCATTTCTGAATTAAAATTCCAATCGGTTTATTAGCTCAACTAACATCAACAAATGTTGTTTGCTCAACCAGTTGAAGTAGAAATATAAGACGGATTCTGCAGGTAATTTAAGAAAGATCCAAGCATTGAGCCATGTTGCGATATTCTGAAAACATTAAAATTGATCCTAACCGATAAGACATTCACCGAAGCAGCCATGATTAGGTAGATCACGAGAAATCTCCGACTGAGTGTTACCCGGAGTTTGAAAAATACATAGAAGACAACGAGGTACGATAGAATTCCGGGGCAACCGTACGCCAGTTGGATGGTGCTGCGTAACGAGATCATTGAACTAGTGGTTGAGTCTGATTTCGAAAGGAATCTTCACTCTAAATTGCTACCATTGAAAGTACATCCACTTGTAGACACGCTAGTCTCACGTCTTCCTTACGGAAAAGATGTTTGATTTTCGGGTAGCCAAGTTACGAAAATTAATTAGAATCATGAAACGTTTTCCTAAATTTGTTTCCAATTTTCGTTTGTGAATGCGCAGTTATTTATTGGTCTTCAGATCCCATTAAAAATATAGCGGAGATGACTATGCTAATTTCTCCATTCATGCTTCCAGACTGGTCTTGCGCATACCTCTTGGTGGTAGCTGTAAAGACGCTCTGATAACTGCTCAAGAACCGAGTGTGCACATGATTAGGTGAATTTCGCCATCAATTTCCTTTTATCTTTATAATTATTGGCCAACTGGCGATAGCCACACGAGACAAACACGAGATAGCAACATGGGGTTTCAGCAATAGGAAATGTTTCGCGATAAGTCTTCCAGAATAACCCATTTCTTGTCATGTCAGTTTATTCAGGAGAAAATGATGAAATGAGTAGACAGGACAATCCAAATATGCAAAATAACCTATTTTATGCTCTATTACGCGAAATGTGCTGTCTTAGTCAATTCGACAGCAACGAAGTCGACGGTTTTCTTCTCACAGCCGTCGTAGTGATCATCGTTGACGCTCCCATCACCTCCGATGCCACCCTCTGAATAGATTGAAGATTCAAAATAATAATAAATAATAAAATAAGTAAAAAAAAGACCTTGGAGCAAGTGATCGTTCGCAGCATCTCTCTTCTAAACGGGCGAATGAAGATGGCAGCTGAGAGTGGATTGAGCAGGGTTGAGATGGACGAGAGCGTGTTTGTTATTGTTGAGAGCCACGCGGGGACGGAGATGCCTGCAAAAGGTTTCTCTTCATTTGACACGCTCTCTCACCGGTCAGAGATGCGAGAGAGTACTCTATTTATCGCTCACAATACGAGAAGAGCAGCATGAAGAGAATGGTGGATCCGAACGTGCAGGTGACTGTGATTGACTGCACTAGCAGACCGATGGAGAGGTGCAGTTGGTCCCTTTCCTTCCGCGCGAACTGTTCGTTGATCACGTTGCCCACTCAAGATAGTTTTATTAGAAAGAAAGGCAGAAAAAAATATGGGAAAATGAGAAAATGCGTCAGAACTCACAATTCATGGACATTTTCCGCTTGTGTTGAATCAGAAACCACAGCACTCGAATATTGCAGAAGTCAGTGATGAGAATGATGAGGGCGAGATAGCCAAAGTAGATCTGTAAAGTTCAAACATGTCTTTCATTTCCGCACTTCCGTTTTGCTGCAGAAGTCACCCTCACCCCCGTAAGCCAATTCGCTCGTCTACCCCATTCGCCGATTGAAGTGAATGAGCTACGAAAAGGGGAAAAAGCGAGAGAAACTGATCATTTTATTGAAATTTTTGACTTTGTGAGACAGAAAAACTCACAATGGGCCTCGCACTCCACTCGATCTCAATGAAGAACGGGCACTCGTCGTTCTTGCTGATGGTTCCCACGAAGAAGGCCAGAATGAAGTAAACGTACTGAAATAACAAAAATCGCACCAAAAATCAACAAAAATCGAATATAATTCCAAAAAATATGAAAAAAAAATATGAAAAAAAATCTAACCAGAGGCCCGGCAACGGCAAAATAGGCCGCCATCAGGTGCGCCATCTTCATCTCTTTATCGTGCATTACGAGAGCATAGCGAAGAATCGCAATCGCCTGGAACCGAGAACTGTAGGGTTGTCAAAATGAAGATTCCGCCTCTTCATTCCGCATGCTCTCTCACTGGACCTAGCGACGAGAGGGCACGAACGAAGAGGCGGATTCTTCATTTTGACCACTCCATTGAAACGAAAACTCACACATGAAATCGCGAAGGAACTGTTCATCGTGGCGGCGCAGAATTGTTTGATGAGCGAACAGGCGAGCGTTGAGATGAGAAACTCGGGTCTGACAAGAGTAATGCTAGAGCCAATCACATTTGCTGCAGGAAGTCTTCCTTTTTACCCTTTGTATCAGCTATTTTCTATTTTGTCTGTTCAATAACCACGATTACCTCTGCGGAATGACAATAACCATGAAGAGATTAAACGAGAGAATGGGAATTGCCAGTGAGAAACCTCCGAAAGTGAGGAAGACCACAGTCAACTGAAAACGCAAATTGTACATATTTTCGAAATTCATTATAGTTCCTACTTTGTACTGCCTGTACATCTCTCTTTTCCGATAGATTATTATCGCCAGCATAATAACAGCGATCAGACCTGAAAAACTCCGCGTTGTATTAGGGGTTTGTCAGAAATCGTCTCTTCATTTCATGTGCTCTCTCAACAATCAGAGAGGTGTGGCATTGTAAATTGCATCCGACTCACCGGGTGACATCGTGGCCAGATTTCGTATTGCTGCCATGAAGTAATTCGGATCGAATGGGTGGAGGTCGAAGAGGGAAGGAGGAGGATCCGAGGATGAATTGGAGGAAGGAGAAGCAGTCGACATCTAGAAAAGCAACTGGAAATGAGAACTGAGAAAGGTCAAGGAATATCGAGAGGTGCGAACATTTCACACGGTCGTGCAATCTGTCGAGTCAAATGATTTTTTTGCAGAAATACTAGCAGCGAGTAAAGAAACGTCCTTCCGCGCTCAGTTCCTCAGATTTTTCTGAGTTAAATGTCGCTTTCGCTTGTCGCCGATGAAATTGCATCGGTAGGGAGGAAATTGGACAGCATCAGAACAACCTTCGCGAAAATTAATTGTTATCGATCTCGACGACCACTTCGCTTTATGAAAATCACCAGGGACTCTTTCACACCTTCTTCTCTTTTCACGTTCTTTTATAACACGTTATTTGTAAGAACGCAGGTGAGAGTGTACAAAATTTTCAAAAACATCGCCCGGAGCTCATACTTAGGGGACATGACCCCTAGGGGTAGGGCATTCTTCGATTGTAGTTTGGACCCAAAATATTGATCTTTGATCTTTGAACTCGCGATTTTCAAACTTTAGATTTGGGTATCGAGTAATAGCTCATTCGAAAGAGAATGAAAAGTTATGTTTCCAGCTAAAAGGATTTTTCATTTGGAGCATTTTGTCAAAAGTTATGTACCAAAGCATGCTACTTTTCGTCAAAATTGGTAAATATTGATATGGCTACCCCCTATGTTGTCATTTGTAGGATCCTATTTTGACATATAAAATGTAATAACCGATGAAGAAAAACATGGAAACTTCTCCGGGGCATATTTTCACGGCCAATGTATCGAGATGACCTTCAAATCGTCACCTACCCAGTATAGGTGTTCCGTATTGGATTGGCAAAAAAAATTTTCTAAGTATTGTCAATGACTACTGAAGTGAACAGAAATCACAGGAACATTATTTGGAACAACTTTTGTCTTCATAGCAAAAAGGTACAATGAATATTAGTCATGGTAAATCTGATAAATTGAAAAATCCACTTTTCAGAATCTGAAAACTTCAGAAGCTAATAAGTCGATTATTTATGCGTTAATATGGCCATTTTCAAAGCAAAATAACTTATTTTAACTAGAACATCAATTTTTGAAAGTTTAAAGCGAATTGCAAACAATTTTTTTTGAGCCATTTTCGAGCTATGAAATTTCCGACCGTTTTTATTCGAAAAATAAAAATCTCCCGGATTCGTCTCAAAAGTTGTAAAATGACGTCATATGATTGGTTAGTTGGTTTTAAGTTGTTAGAGCGATAATATGTTCAGAAAAATCGATTTATGATGTGTTGAACTAGGTTCGTTGCGAGAAAAACACCAGGCTCACCACAGTTGAACGACGATCTGAGTACATTGGCCGTGAAAATATGCCCCGGAGAAGTTTCCATGTTTTTCTTGATCGGTTATTACATTTTATATGTCAAAATAGGATCCTACAAATGACAACATAGGGGGTAGCCATATCAATATTTACCAATTTTGACGAAAAGTAGCATGCTTTGGTGCATAACTTTTGACAAAATGCTCCAAATGAAAAATCCTTTTAGCTGGAAACATAACTTTTCATGCTCTTTCGAATGAGCTATTACTCGATACCCAAATCTAAAGTTTGAAAATCGCGAGTTCAAAGATCAAAGATCAATATTTTGGGTCCAAACTACAATCGAAGAATGCCCTACCCCTAGGGGTCATGTCCCCTGAGTATGAGCTCCGGGCGATGTTTTTGAAAATTTTGTACACTCTCTTGCCCATTTCACTGCAGTCTTACAGATAACGCGTTTTATAAGATAAGCATTGTAAAGAAAGGGAGGGAGGCCGATCGACCATCCTTTCCTCCCTCATATAATAATGATGTGGAGCAGTGTAACAACAATCGACCAGGAGGAGATTTGTGATGAAATAAGAGAAATAAATGTGGACATGCTTTCGTAATTAGTTAATTGCTATCGTTTGCTCAATACGGACAATTCTTTATTTCCAATAACGAATCGAATAGCGAAATTATTATTGCATTTTCAAAAATGAACAATAACATATTATTATTGATCGACAATCTCGCGCTGTTATTACAGCCCAATTCACAGAATCCTTCTCGTTAAACTCATTTTGTTCATTACGCGGGTCGAATGTTGATCAAGTTCGATGACGCTGTCTTGTGGTCATTCTCATTCTTTATACAAATTACAACTCCTACAGTGCGAGTCCGTTTGCAATTACGCCCTCGATTCCTCCGACAATGAGAAGAGGAGATTCTGACCGCGTGACTAATCATGCCAGCATGGGCTCCAGTTTAGGATCGAGGACAGTTCACATTGCCGATGAATCACTTCTGAAAGTATCACAGATTCGCATTCGAAAACATCTGGAAACAATAATGTAATCGATAAAAAAATCCGTCAGTTTACCTGGACAATATTTTTCACTCATTATGATGATGAAAGTATTCAGAAGCTGAGTTGATGTAGGCAACTGAAATGTAGGATTTGAACTGATGAAAACGAAATAAAAGCGAGAATAGTAACGCGCGTACAGAAATCGACAGAGCGATTGCAGCAAAGTGTAAAAAGTGTAAGAAACGGCCTCTCCTCGATGGAGAAACGCTCTCCCCATTCTGCATGCTCTCTCATCCGTCAGACAGAGCAGGAGGGACGGTGAATCGGGAAGAGGCTGCCGATTGCTCATCAAGATGCCCCCTTCTCTTTTCATCTCTGTGTCCCTGCACACTTCTGCTGGTGACTAATATAAATGGATAGGAATAAGAAGAGATGGGGAAATAGATAGTTGAGTCCTTTTTCTGTAACAAGATCACATTTGCTATGTCTGTATTGATCGACACTCCGCGAAAAAAAGATATTTATTCAAATTTGATCAACGAAACAAAAAATTTTCAAATTGCTGCCGAGATCTTGATGTACAGTCTTGATGTAGAGTCCATACAGGGCGAATTTCTTGGCCTGTCTTATTGGGTTATCGTCTGGCATGGGTTATCTGAGAAGTCGAGATGAAATTGTGATGATCAGCATGTAGCTCACTTTCTTTTCTGTGAAATTTTCATTCGGAATGGAGACGAGACTGAGACGTGCCCTTCTGCCAGTCCCATTCATCAAGCCATTC
Source organism: Pristionchus maxplancki (assembly GCA_900490775.1). Lineage (NCBI taxonomy): Eukaryota > Metazoa > Nematoda > Chromadorea > Rhabditida > Neodiplogasteridae > Pristionchus > Pristionchus maxplancki. The sequence goes on from LS585454.1 coordinate 384,595, forward strand.
AGAAATTGATTGATTGCAGAATTTTCGTCACTCCAGGTCTAAATAGAGCATACGTAAATCAATGTAAATTATGAAAACAACCTTTCTAATGCATTCGATCATCACTATCTCTCAGTTCTCTCCTGCGCATTCTTTGTACAGTTCATTGTGCAGACCAATCAATGAAAACTGAAATAAATATTACGTCGTTTCCTGATTTCGAATTCGACTCGTTCGCATTCAAGGTTACATTATGAAATGGATGCTGAACCGTTGAAAAAATGTAACGGCATACCCTGGCAATCTTTCTTCTCACTTCTCATGTTGAATTTATTCGGAACTGAGTTGATGTAGACAACTGCAATCATAATTTTAAAAAATTAACAAATAGGAAGCAGAGCATCGATGACCGCAACCAGAGGGCGAATAGTGACGCGGGCACAGAAATCGGTAGAGTGAGCGGACACATGTGTAAAAAGGCAGAGTGTCGCCTCTGCTCGAGGGAGCAGCTCTCTGCATTCATAACGATCTCTCGCGGGTCAGACAGAGCGAGAGAACGCAAAGGGCCAGGCCATTACTCATCAAGGTGTCTTCTGATGTGTCCTTTTCTCTCCCCTCTCCTCTCATCTTTGTGTTTTCCAGTGATGACTAACCTCCTGTCAGTACGAAAGAAGAACGAGCAGCAAAATAGATTTTATCAACTTTCCTCAAGCTCTATTTTTCAACAAATAACAGGAATTACCAGCACCACAATATTTACTCTCGGACTAAGCCTTCTTTGTCCTGTTCGCAATCGGACTCGGAACACTAGCTCAACATCGTGATTGAAGAACATCTAGCTGAAATTAAAGTTCTGAGGGATTTGACACCATTTGAGGGAGCAAATCGCATAGAAAATTTGAGACTCACTTTGAATGAATTCTTCCTTACGCTTATCGTTAATCTCCTTCTGAGCGAACCAATAACAATCTCAGTAATCACATCCCAAATACACTGATACACCGCTACATATATTCTTGCACTGAATCAATACCAGCTGTAGAGTTGATGTAGACAACAGAGAAATTTCGACATTATTAAACTAATAGGTGAAAAGAAACGAGCACCACAGTCGAAAGAGTGGGCAAATGCAAGGTGTGACTCTCTGCAGAAAAACAGATCGGCAGAGAGGCCATTACTGTCCCTTTCTCCCTGCCTTCTTTGTGTCTTCAACTGTTGTTGACTAATGGGGTTGCGTAGAGGGGAAATGGGTTGAAAAGGAAGAGGAAGAAAATATGCAAAGTTGCTCAGAGATCGGAAAATAAGGAGAAGATCTTCGAGCATCGAACTTCTCAACAAATTTGTGCGGAATGCGGCGGTCTTTCCGCGCGAATGGCAGGGCAACGCGATAAAAGAAGAGGTGGCGACGTCAGAGGCTATTTTCTCCCTCTTGTCGAAATGGCGGTCCAATTTCGATTCCTCTCCGATACTCTGGCCGCGCCAGAGTATGATTGTAGGTGCGTGTGAAATTGGCGCTAATATTCGGAACTAGAGGCTACGGCTTAGTGCGAATGGTGGCCGGGGGGTGGAGGATGGCAATGTGAGCGCTTCATTTCAGCGCTCACACGCCCCAGGAATGGACCGAGTTGTACGGAACGCAACAGCCACTGCTAGGCCTGTGGTCCCTCACCTTTGCAACAGTGTGCCAGGTTTCAGATTTCCAAGTACTAACCAGGAACAACGTTTTCGCAGATATTATATCTTCCCTCACTTCGAGTATTCTACAGAGAAAGGAGAATGACTTGCTACAAGGTGCAGTTTTGTTGATTTTAGTTTGCAGCTCACGAACTCATTAATCCAGACGCTAATTTGTGATTATGAACGGTTCAGGTGATGTATTTCCTCGCTCTGGCTGACTTTGGCGGCGTCATCTGTGTAGGGTCACTCTTCGGGTTCGCCATGCTGCAAGGTCCTCACCATTCTCATCCGCCTGATTGTTTGGAAATTGATTGCAGGCCTGGTCTACTGCTCTGACGTCACATTTTCCTGGATAATGGGCTGCGGGGTGTGCTGTGCGCTTACTTTCTTATTTTCGTCGAGTGCAAGTTGTAATTCAGGTTGCTGGTACGTCTCCACAGGCACTTGCGCGCTGCTCGTGATCAATCGAATCGGCGAACTGACGCAAAGAGCAAGGCTATTCCATGTAACTTTTTTTCCGAATTTCTCCATCATTTCGGTTAATTTTCAGGGTTGGCGCAGCTCAGTTTGCTTGCTGATCATCCTAATCTATGGTATTATTGTCACACTATTCACGCGTCTTGTCTATCCCAACTCGGCGCACACTACAGTAGCCTTTGAGCCGTACATTCCCGGCCATACCGTCGAAGAGGCAGGGATTGACATTTTCGAAAATGGAACGATGTAATTTCAGTACCCAAACAACTTCAACATGACGCACAACTTTTGCGTGGCATTCTTCATTCCCGGCTTGTATTTTGTGTACGCAATGATAGTGCGATGGAAGGCAGTAAGTTGAAGTGGTGATCGACTAACAAAAATACACATTAAACGGGATAATAAACATCAAAATAATAAACAACAATAGCCTTGAAATAACAAATAATCATCCCTGTTTCAGAACAGCTTCGACGCTTCAACGATAACGCAACGACTGCAGGCACAAGTGAGATGCCTCGCAACGTCGTCGAGATTATAATTCGCTTCAGATTTTCACACAGGCCTCGATTATCTGCTTATTTAACGTCACGACTGCTGCAGCGTGAGAACAAATACCTCAAATATCATAATTGGACATCATGAATCACAGCTGGATCGTGCAAATGTTCGTTCCCACACCGCAAGTCATCATCACTGCAGGAATGATCACTATCCAGTCGGTGCATGGTTCGTTCTTCTATTTTGTACCGATTTAACACGCTTACAAACGGTTTCGAAGGTCTTCCCTGCTTCATCTATCTAGTGCTCAATCGGAGTGTGCGCGATGAGCTCAGAAGGATGGTCGGTGCGAAACATAACAGAGACTATCTGAGAGAATTGAGATACTTCCTTCAGGGTCCGTACAACGATTTTTTACCCTAGGCTGAAAAAATGGCCCTAAGGGTACTTTTTCATGTAGAGTCCGAAAATCGACCTTAGGAAGCCGTATCTCTAACCCCCAATGCTCTGTGGCACACTCCACCATGCCAGGGGGTAAATGCAATTTTACGAAGGGCGCTCCAAACCCCTACAAATTATATATATTCTTGTAGATCTCGACGAGACAAACATTTTTTGTGTTGGAAGTGAAAGCATAGCTCTTCTGTGAAAAAAAATATTTTGGTCGTAAGTTTTATTTTTCGCACCCTGAAAAATTTTTCTTCAGCTTACATAAAATAAACTTTTTCATTCGACGCGCAATCCTTTTTTACATACCCATGCAAAATTTGAGCAGAAATAATTGTGCACAATGTTGATTCGTGAGCTGCCAAAGACGCCCAACCTTGCTTTTCCGCGATTTTTCGCGATTTTGAGGTCGAGTAAGTC
>LS585502.1:0-32097 GCA_900490775.1 Pristionchus maxplancki
TGCGAGGAGAGTCGCCTTCCCTCTCTCCCCATTTGCATGCCTCTCTCCTTCCCAGACTCGAGTCTGACTCGAGTCTACTCGAGTCTTCGAGCGGCTCGAGCCTTCTCTCTCGCAGTCGAGCCGCTCGATCGAGTCTCGAGTTAGGTCGAGTCAAAATAAGGGTTTTCGAGGACGAGGCCTCGAGCATCGAGCATGCTCGTTTTTACCAACCCTACTACCTACCGTAGTCCTGTCTGACCCTCCGAACTACCGTAATCAGAGTGGACCACCGAACTGTTCCTACCGCAGTCCTACTGACCCGTCAGAGAACCGTAACCTGAGATGTATAAGGTTACGGTAGTACTTCTGACCCACCGAACTACCGTAATCATTGCAGAGGAGTCTAACAAGCGGTCCACGGAGGAAGATCCCTGCATCGGCGGCCGCTGCAGAGGAGGCTGCGTCAACGGCAGATGCGCCCCATGTGAGTTACTGTAGGGTATACTGTAGGATTGTTGTTGGGTTACGGTAGTGGTACAGTAATCGGTGTACGGTTACTGTATGGTTACGGTAGGGTTACGATTTATTTACTGTAGGAGTACTGTAGTCGATGAAAGGTTACGGTAGGGTTCTTTTAGGGTACTGTAATCGATGTAAGGTATACTGTAGGACTACTGTTGGGCTGCGGTAGGAGTACTGTAGGGGTACTGTAGTGGTACTGTACTCGATGTAGGGTTACTGTAGCCTATGTTGGGTTACTGTATTGTTACTATACTAATAAAATAATTTTCAGAAACGATTCTCGCCGCCTACATTCGAAGCTCCCCCTCGACAAGTTATTTGATAAAGAGTGGAGAAGAGTTAAATGATTTGCATGAAGACATTGCATGAGCACAATTATTACTAACATTCATTATCGAATTTCTGATCTTTAACATTTCACTTATGATTATTGGTTGAGTCGACATTAGTGATCGTTGGCATATTTGTCTAGGGCAAACCGTTCGACCTCAGCAGCATTGACTGGTTCATTACCTAGCATTGAGATAGATGCATTGCTTTTTTTTCTTGGCTTTTTGTTCTAGAGCAGTCAATTGTATCGCAGTTAATTCTTCTCTACTGAATCTGTTCTGCGAAGGTCTTGGAAATTGTGTCTTATGACGCCAACAATAAAAACGTCAATAATCAGATTTGTTTATCGTTTTGAGAAGTGCATTGACGTCTCTCTTTCACTGATCATTGATTGATCACTGTCCATTGTGCGGAGACAGGAAGTTCTTCGTGAGATTCGAGCCCGTGAACAGCCAATCCTCCTGCTGCTTCCGCTCGAAGTTGAGGTCGAGGTGGCGCATCATGAAGGCGAAGCAGCCTGAGTGAAAAAATGATTTCGAAATGCTCTTTCGTCGGTCAGAGAGACGAGAAAGCACGGTATGAACGAGTACTAGGTGGACTTCAATGCTCTGTTGCATAGTGCGTTCTAGGGTCTTTTACTCTACATAGAACGTAACGCTTTGGAACCTGGAGAAACCAAAGAACAGTCCCTGGTGGTTGCATTTTGTACCTGAGTACGCCGATCCGAAAACGATGAAGGCGAACAGTCGATGGATGGCTATTTTCACCGCCATGACGAATAGTTTTGTCTTCATTGGCAGCTCGTTGCTGTCCGTCCTGAAAGTTATCAAATAATAATAAACAACAACAACAACAACAACAACAACAACAACAACAACAACAACAACAACAACAATAACAACACTCACTTTTGCCGTTCATGCAACGTCGCCATGATCTTGGGCTTGAGCGCTTTCCTTATCGACAATGTGATCAGAACAGTGACAACGATGATGAATTGACTTTGCACGAAAGTGGCTGAAAATAACTGATCTCTCCATTTCGCACAGTCTCTCGTCGGTCAGAGATCCGAGAGAACACGCTAAATGAGGAGAGTCAGACACTAACCGAGACTCGGGACGTTCTCAGTCTTCGGAAAGTGGTCCGTCATCGTGGATACGACCACAGCAGAGGCGACTGAGGCAGCGAGACCGATATTCACCTGAAAATTATATCTTTTTTGACAATTTTGCACTCGATTTTGCCTATTTGAGACTACTCTAGAATACCGTCCACCCATCCACCGCGCTCTTACTTGTGATTAGAGCGAAATCGGGAAGAGATAGCAAATGTGACTGTAGTTTTTCCGGTATTCTATAGTAGAGGCGTCGTGGCAATAAAAAATAGAGGCACTTCTTTACTTTAGGCGCCAGAGCAAAAATGGTAGATAACCGCGCTCTAGTTGATGGGTAACGAAAAATGAGAGAGATAGCGAGGGGAGTCTCTTATTCTTGTCATGGCGCCTAGTAAAGAAGTGCCAAAATAAACGAACCAGCGCCTCGATGGAATTGGAATCGGCGGCGCCCGTTAGCGCGGCAATGACGAGAAATCCGAGAATGAAGCAGGGCAGGATGATGAGTTTGATCCAGAAGTAGGGGTACCGCTTGATCACCACTCTGTACGTCAACTGATAGAGGTAAAGATGCAAGCAGAATCATAACATTTCTCTGGCTGGGGGTGCACCGATAAGGCCGGGTTCTGCCATGCCATGTAAATATGCAGGAAAGAATTAAATAAAGCGCTTCAGTTGAAGCGCAGTCACCGGTAGGGATGACATATCACGCCACTCACGTAAGACTCGAACTAACTTTGGCATTGACCATTTTTCGGTATTGAGATTATTGTCAATTTGGACTCCACTAGGGACCCCTAAACCCCCTGTGAAAGGAATAGTGTCAGAGATCATTCCTCACAGAGCTGCAGCCTCGGTTAGCTGCAGCCGGCCAACTTCAAGCCAAGTTTTCTACCCTTTAACGATAACCAAGAAAAAACTTTTCTTCGTGAGCTCTTTTTCGATGCTCTATCGAGCTACACAAGTTAGAAGTCGATATCTTTCTTTGAAAAATAGCTAGAACATTTTCGGGAATATCTTGGAAACCGCTCGAAAAGCCACTCCGTTTTTTGCATAGGCGTTTAAAACTCGTTTACGAGAAATCGAATGATAGGTCTGCGCTCGCATATCGAGGGGAGTGAGTTGGTTTCCATCCCGGAAACGAACTCGTGAACCTTCGAAGTGCATTTTCAACTCTCATTTCACGTCCCTCACCGGGTCATTTTGCGTATGCGCGCGCGCAGGTCCCCTTCGATCATATCGAGGTAATTTCATTTTGCGTTGTGTTTCATTTACATTTCATGACGCACTTCGTCCTTTTTTTGCTCAAACGCGTTCGTGGACAGATTCGTACAGGTCAGTGATCTTTCACTATAAATAGAGGATGATTACTCTATATTAGAATATCAAAGCGTCTGTCTGTCCGTCCGTCCGTCCGTCCGTCAGTACGGATGTTTGTCGGTCACGCTCATTTCAAAAACCGTTTTAACGATGTCGTACAGACCTGGGACCGGTACCAATCGACTTGTCATGAAAAGTTACACTTAAAAAATCAATACCTATTTCATCATCACTATGCAATATTACGTCATCACTATGCAATAACCCGTTTTTTACGCCGTTTTCAGCGCTAACTTAACCAAAATGGCCGTGCGAGATACCACACAACTCCGCGTGGTCAAAGCTTTCACATTTTTATACATATTTCATCATCACTACGCAATATGACGAAATCCTTTTTTCACGCCGTTTTCAGCGCTAACTCAACCAAAATGGCCGTGCGAGCTACCAAACAACTCCACGTGATCAAAACTTTCATATTTTACACATATTTCATCATCACTATGCAATATGACGAAACTCATTTTTTCGCCGTTTTTTGCATTTTCTCGCTCATTTCTTCAATATTTTTGCATGGGAGAGGACTCTAAAACACGCGAAGCCTGCGATGCGCTTGTGAAAGGCTCGCTCGAGGCCTCACGAGCCTTTTACAAGGGAAGATGCCAATGCGCATCCGCAGCGTTTGACAGCCTAACATCCGATGCGCTTGCGAAAAAAAGCGCTCGAGGATTTCTTGAGGAAAACGTCAGCGGCCAGCGTTCAGAAATCATTTAAATCCTTGAGGAAAGCGTCTGCGGCCAGCGGTACAAAATGCAAATGTATTGTAAACGTATTTTCCAGCACGCCACCCGTCGAATAACGTAGCGACCGAAGGTCGCTAGTTTCCTTCACCAAACATTTTCTATTTCCACTATGGGCTCTGTCCCTGAATGCTATTTTCTCATTAATCGACCTTCTGAAGACGAAACCAAACCAAGAGGACCATCAACCGATCTCAGATCAAAAAAGGACGAAGTGCGTAATGAAATGTAAATGAAACACAACGCAAAATGAAATTAACTCGAAATGATCGAGGGGGACCGGGTCATTGCGCGCGCGCAGACGCAAAATGACCCGGTGAGGGACATGAAATGAGAGTTGAAAATGAACTTCGAAGGTTCACGAGTTTGTTTCCGGGATGGAAACCAACTCACTCCCCTCGATATGCGAGCGCAGACCTATCATTCGATTTCTCGTAAACGAGTTTCAAACGCCTATGCAAAAAACGGAGTGGCTTTTCGAGCGGTTTCCAAGATATTCCCGAAAATGTTCTAGCTATTTTTCAAAGAAAGATATCGACTTCTAACTTGTGTAGCTCGATAGAGCATCGAAAAAGAGCCTTAGCTCACGAAGAAAAGTTTTTTCCTGGTTCTCGTTAAAGGGTAGAAAACTTGGCTTGAAGTTGGCCGGCTGTAGCTAACCGAGGCTGCAGCTCTGTGAGGAATGATCTCTGACACTATTCCTTTCACAGGGGGTTTAGGGGTCCCTAGTGGAGTCCAAATTGACAATAATCTCAATGCCGAAAAAATGATCAATGCCAAGATCCTGTCATTCTGAGTCGAATCTTAGGTGAGTGGCGTGATATCGGCATTTGTCTCTCCTTATTTCGCATGCTCTCTCTTCTCTCTCACCGTCGAGAGATCATCCGAAGCGAGAGAGACGCGTGCCGAATTGTCATCCCTACCGGGGACTGCGCTTCAACTGCGCTTTATTTAATTCATTTCTGCATATTTACATGACTTGGCGGCACTTCTTAACTTTGTTGCCCAAAGGCAGGGAAAGGGGATTTGACTGTTTGAGAATAAGAAATACGCGTTTGAGCTATCAAGTGAGAGGGGTAGAAAATGTCCTCTCTACCTTTGGCAACAAAGTAAAGAAGTTCCCTAATTTGCACCAACCTCGTCCGGCTCGGTAGGAACCTTTTCGAAATCCTCCATAATTCGCCACTCGCTTTCTGACTAAAAAATCAAATTGTTTGTGTTTTTCCCTCGCTATTTACCTCAGTGCTACTGGCAATATACCGTGTGCCTTTGAGTTTGAAGGCAGAGAACGATTTGAGCGAAATGTAGAACGTTTGGCTATCAAACGGAAAATTCTTGAATTGCATGCTGACGGCGATTCGAAAATTCCAAATTGTGAAGTCAGAGACCATCCCATTGTTTTGAACCTGGAATTTAATTATGTATCGCCAATTTAATGTGGTGTTAGTTTTTTGGAAAAATCTCTGGAAAAAGGGAAAAGGGTGTTAGTTTTTTCCGGAGATTTTCCCGCAAAATACTCAAGATTTGAATTCCCGCAGTTTTCGAATTTCCACAATATCTCGGCTCCCCGATGACCTATCGACACAAAATTATGGAATTTCATTGATCACACAACCTTGAATCTAAATGTTTAATTTTGTGAGCATTGATTGACCAGGAGCTGAGAAATTGCGGAAATCGGAAATTGCGGGAATTCAAATCTTGAGCTTTTTCCGGAAAAATCTCTGGAAAAAAATCCCTTTTTTTCCTTTTTCCAGAGATTTTTCCGAAAAACTAACACCGCATGAGGAAATCAAAAAAAATTTTACCATCACATTTGGCTTCAGGGCATCATCGTTTGAAAAAGACATCAAATTGAGCGGAATGATGGGCGGACGCCAAATCGAGTCTCTAAAAATGGGAAAAAGTAACATTTCTTTCCTCAATCAACATTGCTTCTGTTTCAAGCGAGAAAGCACGCGGAGTGATGCTATTACAAACCTGGCAACATTGATTGAATCGATTCCTCCAAAGTCGCTTTCATTCCAAGCCAAACGATGATCTGTCCTGAAAAATTCATTTTTTATTTATTTATTTTATTTCATTTTAACCAATTAAATTATTACCATGCAATATAGGCCATCATCATGACGCCAATCGCTTGATCTTTCTCGCTCTGTAAATAAATTAATTTATAGATAATTTAGAAATATTAGAGAAATATTCGCACCACTTCTGTTATTCGTGCAGCCAGCGGTAGCACCATGACAACTTGCTTAAACTGGTATGCTTTCTCGCCCGGATCTGAGAAAAACAAATAACAGCAACAACAACAAGAACAACAACAACAAAAGCAACAGCAACAGCAACAGAAACAACAACAACAACAACAACACATTGCTCACGATAGATAAGCGGGGCGATGGTCGGGTACGATTTTGACTTGATATAGTCCGAGAGCTTCGTTTGATGCGCACCATGAGAGTCGATATTCCTCGAGGAAAAACTCTCTAAAAAGAGACTAAATTATTTTGAAAGAACAACAACAAAAACATACCAACAACGCATAATATTTTCCCTTCGTCAGTTTTTTCCGTTTCAACCACGCATTTCGGAGGAAAGGCTTTAAAGCAGAAAGCAGCGCATTCAGCCGTCTGGAATTATTTTATTGTTTCAGTTTTGTCTCCAAATTTTGAGAGCTTCTCCAAAACAACAAAAACACTGACTATATTAACAATTTGCTCGCACGTTTCTCCAGCTCCAGGATGGAACAAGTTGCATTGCGGTCTCGGCCTATCTACATAGTTTGAGATAATTTCTCAACACACTCTCGCGTTTCACTGGCTAGTGAGAGAGAGTGTTAAAACGAGAGAAGAGAACACCGGTCATATTATAGCCATCACCATTACCATTGTACATTCAATCACCAACCAATCCTGAGAAAACTCACGCGCAACACACATTGTCTTGCCCCCACTCAACGTCTTCATTTGCACCTCGCAGTCGGGACACCCTATTCGGAGGCTCTCATAACACTGAAATTAAGCTATTTTTTATTCTTTTACAATTTTTTTATTACTTCCAACTTGAAAAAATAGTTAACGAACCTTTTCGTCTATCACCCAGCACTTGTGACCGGGTTCCGGCGCTACGAAATGTGCAGTCGGTATGCATCCGGTGTGCTTTTTCAACCTGGAATTATTATTTATTTTTGAAAATTAAGGGGCGGCGCTTCAACTCACTTCTCAATCGTCTGTTCGTCCCAGTCCGCTTCTGGCAAGGGTGGAAGTGGAGTGAGAGGAGTGGGCGCAGGAGTAGGTGGTGGGGTCACGATGGGGCACTCGGTTAGCACTCCCTGAAATCGCTCCATGCCTCTTCATTTCACACTAACTATTGCTTAACTTAGTGAGTGCAAAATAAAGTGGAAAAGCTCGTTGTCTACGAATCCGAAATGCATGGCAGATAAGTCTTGATGGGCTCTGCTTTGGCTCTGCTTTACTTTACCGGACCACCTAATAGAGGATACAGAGCGGGGCCATTTTCATTCTGTGCGCGAGCGGGGAAACTTTCGGTCAAGCATGCGTCCCCTACTTCACCCTTTGGTCCGGTGAAGTAAAGTAGAAGCATCAAGAATTATTTTGCCTATCGATCTCACGCCCTATATCACGCCCGTCACGAGAGAATCGAGCTAAAAGCTCATTTTTTGGGAATAGAGCGAAAATCGTAAAATGAGTTAGCATCAGTTTTGGCCACCCCTAGGCATGTCCAACCATCCCCCAAAGTCTCATTGTGCAGAGATCATTCTGCGGCTCCATGCACCGGGTGCTGCATCCGGGGAATCAACTTTAACCGTGTTTTTCTCCGTTCCAGTCAATTTTTGAGAGAAATTGCTCTTAGACTGACCCCGGCTCGTTTTTCAAACTCTATCGAACTGTGCAAACTAGAAGTCATGAAAGTGCTTCGGAACGGTGCTACACTCCAGGAAGCATAACTCAAAAATTTAGGTAACGCGGGCGCCCTTCCTTTGATATGTTGTGCGCATCAGCGAGCTCTATCGATTGAGTGGCTTGCGCAAAAAATAGATTAGTGATGATGCACCTTTCATAACCCCTAAACTTTCCCGATCATTTGAAGTCCTTTCGTTTCACCCCTCATTTCATTTCACACCGCACTGCGCTCTTCGATGCGCGAGGAATGGAATGGTTTCTCTATTTCGCACTTGTGTTTCGATATGTTTCAATTCTTGTCTTTTTTCGGCCAATGTCGTTTAGCATTAAATATTTATCAAATTAGAGTGACATGATGATCATTGTGACCCAAGTGAGAATGAAGAAAATAAATGCATTTATTTCAAGGAAATTGTCTCGATGTAAATCGTCAAGCGAAGTAAAAAAAGACAGTGCATTTCAGTCCATGCAAAAACTAAAATATGAACACGGGACGGTAATAAATTTTTTAAAAAAACGACGACATTGCAAGCAGTTAAGCAGATAAAGCATAATAATCACACGAAAATTTAATCTGATAGCACCGGCAGGAATGAAAATGATCAGTAAACGTTTGATGGCGGAAGAATGCGATAGTCGATGATAAATGAAACATAACGCAACTCAAGTGCGAAAAAAAAAACCATTTCATTCCTCGCGCATCGAAGGGCGCGGTGCGGTGTAAATGAAATGAGGGGTGAAATGAAATGACTTCAAATGATCGGGAAAGTTTAGGGGTTATGAAAGGTGCGTCATCACTAATCTATTTTTTGCGCAAGCCACTCAATCGATAGAGCTCGCTGATGCGCACAACATATCAAAGGAAGGGCGCCCGCGTTACCTAAATTTTTGAGTTATGCTTCCTGGAGTGTAGCACCGTTCCGAAGCACTTTCATGACTTCTAGTTTGCACAGTTCGATAGAGTTTGAAAAACGAGCCGGGTCAGTCTAAGAGCAATTTCTCTCAAAAATTGACTGGAACGGAGAAAAACACGGTTAAAGTTGATTCCCCGGATGCAGCACCCGGTGCATGGAGCCGCAGAATGATATCTGCACAATGAGACTTTGGGGGATGGTTGGACATGCCTAGGGGTGGCCAAAACTGATGCTAACTCATTTTATGATTTTGGCCCTATTCCCACTCATAGCTCGATTCTCTCGTGACAGGCGTGATATACCTTGCACAACTCCTTCTCCGTCATTGGCTGCACTCCCAATTCGGCCTGAGTCGCGGCGCATTTCATCTCATCGAAAGCGACCAACGAGCAGAAACCACCGCTGAGGATCTGAAAGAATTTTGATTAGAGTGCGAATTACTGGTAATCGTCTCTTCATTTTGCAGGTTCTCTCGCCCGGTCGACCGGTGAGAGAGTGCGCGGAATGAAGAGACGATTTCCCGTATTTCGCACTCTAATTTTGATCAATTGATAATTCCACTACAAATTTGCACTTGCCGGATCCGCTCCGATGAATTTGAAATGGGCAGGTACGGTATTGGTTTTCCAGGCTGTGCACCTGAATTCAGAAGCCGTCAAATAGAGGTAGCAACGTGAGTTTAAATGAGTACTGACATGCTATCCACTCCCGGGCACTCCTTGCGAAGGTTCTCGTTGCAGGGAACCACAAATTCGATGAATATTGGTGGTGGAGGAGCGGGGTTGGGCACATCGCGCTTTGCGATCGTCAGTCGGCGATAGGTGGCGCTGAAAAGGCGATTGAGAATGAGCAGAGACTGGAGTCAGAATAAAGGCGAAGATGACACTGGAAATCTTTATACTTGCTTAATGTGGTGGCTCAGAATGCGGGAAACGTCTCTAACTATGGCCATTAACGAACAGTGTCGGGCATATGAGAAGGAGACCAGAGATGTAGAACATAAACGGACCTCTCCACAGGTATGTGGCTGCCATCCTTCTTCCTGCAGAACACTTTGATGCCACTCACCACCTGAAACAAAAGAAATTCCATGTGAGAACCATCTGAGGGTACGGTAAGGTACAATAGCTGTTGGGGTACTGTAGACACGAGCTGGGTTACTGTATCCATCGAGAACTGCTCAAACCCACATCATCAGCTACTAGAAACGACGTGAGGAAGAGCGCGACGACCAGCCAATTCACCATCGAGAGGAGAAAATGGAGTGGGGAATGAAGATATGAATGGAAGCGGGGGCATTTATAGGCCGTTGATAATGAAAATGAGGAATAGTGAATATTCGAAGTGTGGATTATCCCTTTGAAGAATCATTTGCACGTATGTAAGACCACAAATCATTCTCAAAGGAATGAAAAGTTTATTTAGTGCAGTTCATAAAGCAAAGACATGGCAAAAATTTAGCGAAGATGGAAATCGGGAATGAACAAGAATGAAGGACAGAGAGAAATACTAATACCGAGCTAACTTCATAAAACAATAAACGCGGTAATTAGGCAACAGTTCAGTATGGATGGAGAAATTATCATGAGAGTTGAGTGGATGAGTGCTATTAGTACCCGTGCAGCTTGCCATTTTCTTCTTTGATGATTCCGACCTTACAGAGGAATTCCTTCACCTGTAATATCTTCAATCAATGGAAGTGACTTGAAACATTACTCTCCTCAATATGCCTACTCTCTCCTCAGCGAGCGAAATATTGCAGGAACCCAAGAACACAAAGTTTAGAAGAATTAAGATTTTTGTCCGTGTGAAAACCATCCGGATTAATAGGATTCTTATGCAAATGTCTCTCCTATTCAATCAGTACCTGCTGTCGCTGATCACCCGTTAGCTGGATGACCTCGCCGTACTCCTTGTCCTCCACGACAGTCGCATTGCAGTTGCACTCCTGCAATTGTTGCTGATATTATTAACGATGAGTCTCATAACAGAATAACAATAAATCTAGGTAGATCCCTCAAAGGTCGGATATGTTTTCGATAAGAAATTATCATTAACTAACCTTCTTCAGCGCCCGACAGATCGTTTTGAGGTCGTACTTGGCGTCGATTCCCTGAAATGAATGGTGTAACCAAAGTCCCTATTAAATTTGCTATCATGTTCAGTGAAAAAAATCGAGTACAGAGTCTGGTCTAGTCAAATTCGCGGTCAATCACGGTTTGATCAGACTGAACCACCTACCCAACTTGTATGCACACCTGAATCGTCGTCACGTGCTTCCTTCCCGTTCTCTGCTGAATTCGAATGTGGCAGAGCCCCTCACTGGCGCCCTCCTCGTCCTCGAACGCGTCTGAATTACGGATGGCTTGGCAAAAAATAACTCTCCTCGTTCTGCACGCTCTCTCGCCTTTCTGACCGGCGAGAGAGCATTCTAAACGAGAGAGGCGCGTGCCCAATTGTCATCACTGGTCTGAATCAAATTTAAATTGTTTTTGAAAGACCAATTGCTTTAATTAAACAAATTGTTCAGTATTTGTCACTACATTTTTGGAGAAAAATTAACCATGAATGCACGTTAAAAAGAAAAAGAACTGTGAATAGATCAGACTCTTGCGTGGAATGTTAGCATACTGTGATTCTTTCTCGAAAACCATTTGGTGGTCGCGGCGTTAAACCGTGGTGTAAAATCAATTGAATTATCAACCAATAGCCGCCTACTCTGGTTTACCACGCTGAATAGAAAGATAAATCGCACCTTTGGGCGGGTTGAGGTTCGTGATTGACATGATTGATGAGTTGACGAGTCTCCTCTGTGGTTGCTGAGTCTGAAATCATGCTAAGCGATACTTAACGACAATGAAAATACACACAAAGGGTGAATATTAGCACGATGGTCGCTAACTTCAAGATAAAATGCCTCTGCAAACGCCACAACGCACAAGCAACCGGCAAGAGAGCACAACAACTCGAGTCTAGTGACGAAAATCGTAGCAATCGTGTCATACGGTAGGTTCGTATTTTGTTTGAGTTGTGTCAGGATGTGGATTTTCATTTTTATTTTGTCCATTTCGCCCATTTCTATTATCAATTATTTATTTTACTTTCATTGAAATGAATAAATCACTTATTTTATTGTGCATCATATGAGAACGTGTAAGTAAAGACAGCACCTAATTGTAAAGACAACATTTGGAAGAAAGACCTAATAACGAAATAATTTCATATCGGTCAACAACAGAATAAAAAAAATCATTATTGAATTCCAGACCCATTCACAGCAGCTGCTGTGTTCTTGGCAGTCAGATGAGGAGGAGCGAGTCGAACCGTCTGGGTCACTTGAGAAGACGAGGAGTGATATGATGAAGTGCTGCAAGTAACCACTATTAGTGACGAACATTATCGGTTCCTTTGTTCTGTAGTAAACGAACTGAGGAATGGTCTGACACACTCATTTCGTAATGCTCTCTCACCTGTCAGAGAAGCGACAGTGTACGGGAAAGTGAGAGAGATAGGCGATTGCTCAACCCACTTCATTTTGCTGTTCGACTGCTTGGCTCCATTCGTCCCGTCGTCGTAGTGCAGCTGCCTCTGCAGCTGTTTCTGCTGCTTTAGTTACGTCTGCTTCTCTTGCGCTGCCTGCAATATAGATGGCTTGGCATGAAATGACCCTCCTCATTCTGCACGCTCTCTCGCCTATCTGACCGGTGAGAGAGCGCGCTAAATGCGGAGACATTTCATGCGAAGCCATTCCTACCTGCAACTGCATATGCTGCTGCCGCCTCTGCTGCTCCTGCGCTCGCAGCAAGTCCTTCTGCTCTTTTCTATTCATCTCCAGGCCCGATGTCATAGTCAGCCTTGCCTGAAGCTGCCGCTGCAGCTGACGCTCCTCGTACATCCAATCCACGCCGTGACTGGTACTAGGTTGATATGGAGGAGGCAGGAGTGAAGGTAACGGGGGAGCTAGTATCGAAGGACGTGGTTGCTGCTTCTCATTAGAACGCGGTGGATGATCGCCATTCAAGTCACTAGAAGCGTTCTGACTCGACACCTTTGCCTTCACTGCCAGCTGTGGCTCCATCCGCTCCTCGTCGATCCATTCCACGCCGTTCTTCTTACTCGGTTGAGACGGAAGAGGAGGGAGGGGCGGTAACGGAGGAGCTAGTATCGAGGGACGTGGGGGCTGCTCGTCTCTGATTGGCGGCTCTCGCTTCGCTGCCGATCCATTCAATAGAGGTAGCGGCTCCTCGCCAGACCGATTCACACCGTTCTTCTTTCTCGGTTGAAATGGATGAGGAGGAACGGAAGGTAGGGACGAAGGATTGGAATTGGAAGACCCTGGTTGACTGTCCGAAGGTGACTTCTGAAGGTGTCCATTCTGCTTCGTCTGAGATGCCGATGCTATCAGTGGAGACTCCGTCTTCTTGTCACTCTTCTGAGACGAAGATGGAGGGACGGAAGATGAGGCCGGCGGCTGAGACGTCGATTCTCCCTTTGGAGAATACAGCTTCTTCTGGACCAGTCTCCCCTCCTGCTCGCCATTCAGCGGCCACAATTGCTGTTTCTCGTCACGGAACATCAACGTTGATTCCTCTCTCGGAAGCGGTTGCTTCTGCTGAGAAGATTCGACGCGTTGAAAAGCCGCTTGATTCTTCTCATCGATGGATCGGTTCTGATGAGGATGCGATGCCGAGCCGCCTTGAGGACGTTGTTGCTGATCTTGCTGCTTCTGCTGTTCCCGCTCCTCCTCTTCTTCATATTCTCTCGGGGGCTGAGGTTTCTTCGGCGGTGGAGGTGGATGGTCGTCTCCGGGTGGATCTCCATTCTTCGTGCTCGATGATGCCTGCAATGTATGCGATATGTTATCATTGATGGTTGATTAGGTGGCTTGCTTCTGCAAGTACAAAAAACCCACCTGGTTGCATCGATCACATCCTCTTCGCTCGTCGATGGAGATGGCGTTAGGGCAGATGCCGAGCTACAATCAATATTTTAACAAGGAAATCTCTGTAAAACACTAACCGCGTTAAGGTATCTCATCAACGAATCACGCGCAGACGGGACATCCAGTGGAGGCGCAAACATGGCGGTACCTTGAGGAGAAGGCGACTTGTTCGCTGCAAGTAGAACACTAAATAGGACCAAACACTGTAATATCGTTGCAGATAATACGCTGGAAATGGTTGCTAGGTCTCTCTGCTTGAGAATAAGCGCAGTGATACCGAAGAAAATAGGGAGGTAGGGGAGGTCAGTCGATGGAGCCCTATTCGCTCGCAGAATATCTGCAGTTTTCTTCTCGTCCGCCGAATAGAGAACCAACTGCAAATATATATTCATTCTACAATTATGACTACATCTTATAAGTCAATGCAAGAAGTCACCCTTTGAAGGATTTCTCTCCACAGTTCCGCCAGAAATCCAGGAATTACGTCAGGAAGATTGCTGCAATTGAAAATTTAAAAAAACCGAAAAAGGATAAAATCTTTACAAAATAAAGATAACTTACCGGACACATGCTTCTTGAAGATTGGGACCATAATTGCATGAGCGATTAAAGTACACAACTGAAAGATATTATCGTCACTTTCAGACAGATTTTAAAAAAAGTACTTACCATGATTTCTGTAGTCCGAGGTAGTGAACACATCGAGTTCTCGCCTGTCCTGGAGGCGCAGCTCCTTCTCTGCAACAATTTTGAAGATGTATAAGACGATTTTTAAAGTCTTTCTTTGAATTCGCAACACTGAATGAATGTAGGTAACTTACGCTCAGTGAACTTTACGGAGTGGATCTTGATGGTTTCTGAAATTATCAACATTTTCCCTGTTTTCCTGTCAAGATAAGATACCTCTTTCTTCATTGCCGGAGCTTCTCACAGTCGGGGAAATGGCTCGTCTCTGCAAACATCGTCGAGCGTTTTAATTGTTTTGGTGGGAAAGTTCTCTCAGGTTCAAGATATAAGCCACAGACGAAAAAGAGACAACAACCAACCTTGGTCGGCCTCTGCACATCCTCTGCACGATCCGCAGAAGTGGAGGGTTCATCAGATGGCCTCTGAAATTATAAAGATGCCCATCAACAATATTCACAGTCTAGAAGCAATTTTTACCTTGCGTTTCTCCTTTCCAGAATCTTCCATCGATGCTTCTCCATTCTCTCCTTCCTTGCGAGATCTTTTCTGGTCTGAATTGGGAAAGGTATTTTCAAAACTCTCTATCTACTCTACATTATGAAATGCTCAAGTAATTTCATTATTGACATAATTTACATACTCACCAGAAGTGATCGGCTCTTCCTCCATCATTGGCACTTTCTTGAACGGGCGACCACGCTTCTTTCTAGATCCTAGAGTCACTGTATTCGCAGTCTTCGCCTCGGGAATCACATGAGAGGTGGACGGCACGTCAGCCGGGGTGCCAGTCGGCTCGACCGGCTGCTTCCGCCAGTGCGACCGGCTGCTTCCTGAGAATGCGGAGTGAGCACGACGATTGACCCTCATGGGGCATTCAAAGTCGACAAAAGCTGATGGATCACTCTCTTCATACGGCACACTGACTCGCCGGTCGATCCATCAGCTTTTGTCGACAATGAAGGGGGCCTTAGATAGTGAACGACCAACCCCTTCTCGATTCTCCTTGCATATTCTTCAGTTCCGTACTACACAGTCGGCACTTCCACCCTATAGACGAGGCGAATCCACAGGGGAATACGCAGAAGTCGGGGACGGCCTGGATTCGAGATTTTAGAGTGGACATTAATGCCCCTACATAGTCGACAAAAGCTGATGGATCACTCTCTTCGTTCTACGCAGTCTCTCAGCCGGTCGACCTGCGAGTCAGTGCGCCGAATGAAGAGAGTGATCCATCAGGTTTTGTCGACTATGAATGCCCCATTAGTAACGACTGCAACACGACAAG
The DNA here is from genome assembly GCA_900490775.1 of Pristionchus maxplancki. Lineage (NCBI taxonomy): Eukaryota > Metazoa > Nematoda > Chromadorea > Rhabditida > Neodiplogasteridae > Pristionchus > Pristionchus maxplancki. The sequence continues at coordinate 15,817 of LS585502.1, forward strand.
CCTTCAAACAAGTATTGAATCGTCGCTCACCTGCTCCAAAGTCGATCCATCGAATCCAACGCATACCTCCTGAAGAATCGCTTTTGAATTCATAGAATGGTTGCTGACCAACCTTCCTCGCCCAGTTGACTGATATCACAGTAGCGGGCCAGAAGAAGCCGTCTCCGTTTTGAGGAGGATAGGCTTCGACCTTGTGGCCGGGTAGGCGCTTAATAATCGTGTTCAAAAGTAGGTCTTGGGACTGGAGTGATCTCACTTCGAAGTTATCCTTAGTTGGTCGGGCAGTGAACTCGAGTCGATTAGCGAAGGAAGAATCCGGAACGCGCCCGTACTTTAAGAGATGTCTATCGACACTTTTCCTGCAAGAATTGATCAGAACTATATTTTATAAGTTGAACGCGTCAATGCAGATGCAATAGTAAACAAATGTCTCACTTGTAGCTTTGCGAGCTGTTGCGCACGGCCGGAGCCTTGATCTTCGGGTCATCTTGATCGAAGGCTCTGTAAAGTAAACAATATTATTCGCAGAGGGCTAAGTTGTCACTCACGAGCGATGACAATTCGCCACGCGCCTCTCTCGTTTCGAATGATCTCTTGCCGGGGAGAGACGAGAGAGTACGCGAAATGAGGAGAGACGAGTGCCGATTTGTCAACACTATCACTCACCTAAACGGCCGTAGCACGGCGTCGTCCCACATGTACCACTTCGTTTGGCATCGTTCGCCATCGAGTGGGTGCACCTGAACAGGCAAAGGTAGATCTCACTAGGCCGGTGTCACATTGGGCTAATTTGAGTACCACCCTGTCGTCATGCCTATGTACCGCATGATCAAGTCATGGGGACTTCATGAAGATGAGACTTCAACAATATTGTTCCTAATCTCGTTCTATCCGGACAAGACTATCATCAATACAAACATCACAAAGTTACAAAGGACGAACTCACCTCCACCCACGGGCCGTGCACTTGCTCTACGATGCACACGGTGGCATCGCGCAGGGAGTTGCCAGTGATGGAATCTGATGATACATGGGGTACGATGGAATGCATTGGGGTATTCGTTTGAGGTCATTGAGAAGAAAGTGTCTCACCCTCGTAATCGGGCGCCACGAGAACATTGCCCTCTTGTCCTTCGAAGGGGTTCGAGAATTGAGATGTACTTCTCTAAATATAGAGGAATTAGAGGCAAAAGTCGAATCCCAACGTATGTGCAAGAATACCTTCCAGAAGCACTCCGGTGGAGCGGGTTGACCGCCTTCCTTCATCAAGTGATCTTCCCAGTCGAAAGGAGGAAATTCCGGAGCATTCATGGCTGGGAGGATTACACCTGGAGTTGCTTTGCTTACTTCATCCTTTTCTGTACCAGTACGTTGTTTTATTCTTCTCGAACAGTCAACAAGGCTCTAATAAATACTTACCTTGATTCAGTCCAGAAGTGGATGGACCTCCTCGATTGAAAAGAGATTCATCAATTGCAGCAGCGGGATCCTGATGAGCATTGAATATATTACGAAGATATATCACTTTTCGCGAAAGAAACGTGAACCACAAAAGAAGAAGGGTCTGGATCTCACATTCTCCCCTGCTCTCTCGCTTCTCTGACTGGCGTGGGAGCATTGCAAATTGAGAGCGACAGACGAATGTTTCATGAGAACGAGGTCCTACCTCCTCAGAAGCAGAATCTGCTGGATCTTGTCGATCACTGGGGACGGGAGAAGGAGATGAGGACCCGCAGTAGTCGTGATCAGAAAGAGCCTGAAGTGATTGATTTTTGTCTTCGAAACTACTGTGGATTTGCCCAATGATACATTTTTTTCAGAAGAACAGCTCACTTGGTTGATGCCCTGAATGATGTCGTCGTCTTCGTCGGCCTCATCGATGTCCTCATCACGCGGAGGTCGATAGGCTGCTGAGGTCGACGGAGCGCAGCCGATCATGCTAGAACGGACGGGCGTAACCTGAATAATGTCACGTCAATCGTCTCATGACAGCATCTTATTCAGATGGTCTCACTGATTCTCATGGATTCCCTTTTTCGTGTCACACTAACCATGATCTCCATCGGTCTCATGAGGAAGGTCGAGGATGACGGTGCCTCATCCTTCTCTTCATCCATATCTTCATCTTCTTGTTCATCCATATCTTCATCCTCCTCTTCATCCTTCCCTTCATCCTTATCTTCATACTTATCTTCGGAACCACCCGTTCCTCTCGAAGAAGAAGTGTGGCCTCCTCTGCCCTGTCCGCCTCGTGATCCTCGGTCGGAATAGGCGCAACCGTGTCTCGGCTTCGGCCGGACTCTCGATGGTTGAATGGATGACTCTCCATTGGGAGCAACCTTAAAGTTTTGGCACTCCAAGCTTCCAAATTGGAAGAGAACGATGTGTAAAAAATGATGAATGGGGCATGCTAAATTTGGTTTCACTAATCATTCTCACCTCGCTTGGATCCACTCGAGGTGGCACAACAAGACCGGTTGTCGATGGAGCATCTGCGATAGAGGATGAGTGCTGGAAAAGCGATGTCGCAGGATTGGGCGGACCAGTGGCCTGAATGAAAGGTTGTTCGACAAGTAATGGACAATCCACAGACATCTTCTTCCATCGACTCCACGGGTGGGTTGGACACTTCCCGCGACAGTCCTCTCGCTCCTCCGAGGGAAGCACGACCACGCATCGAAGCACCTCCTCTCGATCCTTGAGATCCTCGTTGACCACATACCTAGATGAATTGGGTTGGATTTCAACACGTCTATCAAGAGTGAATGGGATCTTATCTCAGATAAGCGGATGGTGATCTATTTGTTTACTTTTGCTAACAAAACTAGTCATCTCCTTTTCGAAATTCAGATCTTCAAGTAGTCTCATGTGAGACGTGAAACAAAACATGACGTTGATGAAACATGACGCCTGAACCATCGATGCAGCTCCGGTCCCCAACGAACTCGTCAGCTGGTCCATTCCTCCTTCTCGTCCATCCACGGCTGCCTGAGAAGACTTTCTAATTGGAATAGATCTTGATGTTGGTCTGCTCACCTCAACCCGTGCTTCTTCTCCATCCTCTTCATCAGATCCCATCAGTGCCGGAAGCGTCGCATCATCACGGTCGCTCTCCTCGTCGTCGTCGTCGTCGTCGTCGTACGAAGGCTCGTCTTCCGACACTCCGACCTCGTCCTCGTCGCTCGAGCTGTCCACGCGATCCTCATCGCCCGGGCTCCTCATCCTCCCCAGACGAATGACCTCCTGAATGATCGGGGCCATCTCCGGCGTGTCACGGCGTGGACGTTGCCGACGCCTCGTGGAGGTCGACTCGGCGCTTCGAGGAGCGACGCTCGAAGCTGAGGCATTCTCGGGATCTCCATGATGCACACCGCCGGGACGCGTCGATGCTCCTTTCCGAGGGATGCCACTCGGTGAGCCGTCGCTATATCTCACACTTGGATCACGACGGGGCTGGGTCAAGTGGGGCTGAGCAGACGAGGTTGACGGCACCTCGCCATCGTCTACCACAACACCAGCACCGCGACCAGTCTGACGAATCCCAGAACGGGTGAACGATGACGATGACGGTCCCGACTGATCCGTCGGCAGCGCGACGGCACGACTTGGTCCGCTCGCCGATCGCTGGGGCGGAGCGGGTGGGTGAGCTCCGCGGTCTCTGGAGGACGAAGCGGATGACGTCCCACTCGCATTCCGACGGGACCGACGCTCGCCTTGAGCCTGCAATTAGCGTTTCACCCTTCTTGTCGTCCTTACTATGGGAACACGCTAACTATGCCGATGACAGAGTCGGGTTGAGTCTTGGGCGCGATACAAAGGTTAAGAACCTCAAGAAGCCCACCTGCGATTTCTCCGCCTGAGCAGGAGGCTGGACAGCTCGATTCGACGGGGCGGCCTGTCTGCCTCTCATCGTAGATGCCGAGCTTTTCGATGACGATGCTCCTCCACCCTGACGACGAAGCGCGGGGTTTTTGCCTGCTCTTCTCTCCAGATGGTTCACGTACCATACCGGCAGCGGATCGATTTCGCCTGCGAGGATGCTGGAAAGACATCACAATTTATTAAGTAAGATTTAGAACAGATTCAACGAGGTCATTTCAATAGAAGAACCTGCTCTTGTTGAGGGGTTTTCAATAATAGGGATTGGGATGATATTACAATTTCTATCGTAATATCCCCGCAATCAACTTGCTTGTAACTTAACAAGCAGAAGCGCCAAGATACCTTTTGCATTCCAATTTAGTGGTTCCTATCTTCAAATAGTGAAAGGAATGTGCAATGTGTTTGTGTGTAAAGTCATACGCACCGGCGAAGTTCCAGCAGATGGGCATTCTGCTGTCCATTCTCCAAATTCTCTAGCGGCTCCCAGGAGTTCTCACTGTGCTTGTATCCAAGCCACTTGACGAGCCACTCCATCCTTCCAATTTGCCCGATCTGCAATGCAATTGGAAGGAATCACAATGTTTCTGGAATTTAACATCCCGGGCTCAAATTTGCTACGTTTAACAGACTTTCCTTTGCGCTATGCTTCTAATACTATACAATAAAATGAAAAGATTGCTTGCTCACCCTTTCTTCAAGGATGTGGTGGATCGTATACGTCTTTCCTTGTAGATTCGTCATCCTCGTAGTAGCTCTTGATATCCGACTCCCTAGAAAACATTAGTTGATTAGTTGAAACAGGTAGTCGAGAATGAAGAAGTATGAAGATTTATACGCTATGTAAAAGTATGCCAAAACATAATGAATTTGCAACTTCTCCTAATTAGACTCGCGGAAGGGTAATAACAGCGCGTGCCTCTCCATTCCGCACGCTCTCTTGCCTGTCAGAACAACGAAAGATCACGCACAATGGAGAGACGAATTCGTTACTCTAGTAACAGAGGAGACACCAGCGAGAGAGCATGCGAAAGCGAGAGGGTACGAGATGAGAAGGGGTGAAATTACGGCACTAAAGAGAGAGACACGAGCGTGATAGCAAGTTGAGAACAGAAGAGAGGAGAAGAGCCGCGACGCGACCCGCCGACGCATGAAATAAAGCAGGAAACTTGAATCGCCATGCGAAGCGAAATCGTCTATTTGCATCGACTAGCTGCTTTCAAAACATGATTTGTGGTACTTCAGGCATTCACAATAAATATTTGCGTCGCATTGAACCCAAAAGACTAGACATTATAAATTCGGACAAGTATAAATGAGGTAAGGGCAAAGGAATGTGTGAACGGTGATAAATGGACTATTGCACTTGAGCACAATTGCTAGATATTGAGTGCGTATGGAACGCGGGGTTGAACCGGAAACGGCACTGATTAGAGCGGGGGGGACGAGATGAGTTGCAAGGTCGAAAGTGCATCCTTTATTTCAATTCGCACATTCTTAGCGCACTGATACGCGGAAATGCATGAAAAACGTAGCCGCAATACATTGAATGCAATGTTGTTCTTTTTTTAAAGAAGTTTTATAAAGTTGGATAAAGTTTTGAGTTGGAAAAGACAAGAATCAGATATAATGGGCGAGTTGAGGTACGTTTCGTACTCGAGGTCTGCGGAGCACCTTTCTAATACCTCTTCCACGCTCGTACTCTCCATTTCCATTACCACTCAAGCCTGTAATTAGTCTGTGATAGAGGTCATGAATCTGTGCCATGACAACGAAAATGAGTGGTATCAAAGATGTACGTTACATTAGTAGCTCTGGGATCTTGAGATTCACAGAGGAATTACATTTCTCATCCAATTCTTGCACATTCAATATGAGATGGAAAATACTCCTGAACTGATCTTATGAAGTCGAGATAAGAGCAAACTGGAAATGAGAACGAAGGCACGGGATTGGAGAGGTTGGGTGACGCGCGAAGGGGGCGGGGCCAGAGCCCTCTCTCACCATTGTTTTCTGACCCGGCGCGTGTAAGACGCGTGCTGGGAATAGGGAGCTAGCGAAAGGGTGAAAATCGCAAACCAATCTGTCAGGGCCTTTTCCAAGACCCAGAGTCCATTTTTTGGAAAGCCTTCCGGCTAAGGGAGGCTTATTCATTGTACCAGGGTATCAATTCAATATTGTCGTGTGTCAAAAAAATATGTCAAACTGTCAATTGTATAATAAAATTTGAAAAATCAGTTTATTCTGTCATTTTTAATCAAATTCAGAAAAGACAACGCTGGGTAGAGGATGAATCGATCAATTGTTGAGTATGGCGAGCGATATTAGAACAACAGTACTTGTGATACAAAAAGGATCCTGAAAAGGCAACGGGATGGGCAATGCCTAAAAGACTCGTCAGTACAACAGTACTTGTGATACAACTGTACTAGAAAAGACTAAAACTTGATGCACAAACAATACATGACGAAGAAAAAATTATCTTCTATTATAGGGAAGTGAGGAGCAGAAGGAAGAGGAGAAGGAAGAGGAAGAGGAGGCGTAGAAGGAAGGATAGGGTACAGTAGATATAGGAGGAAGGATGATAGAAGTAGGAGGAGATGAGGAGGAGAATAAATAAGAACAAAGACCTATGAGAAGGGGGAAGATGATGGAGAAAGAAAAGGATAAGGCGAAGTAGGCGGTAGATTCGAAGGAAGTGGTGGAGTAGAAGGAAGAAGAAGCGGATCACCTGCAATTGCAGTTTCAGTAGTAGTACAAGTGTTATCTCTCTTTATGTTTTCAGAGACGTTTGTACCTGTGATCAATTGGCCTTGACGACACTCTTCTTCGGGTGGAGCACCCTACTGGATGAGGTGAGACTGCAATGGAAAGATTGAACGTCTCTAATCATCATAGTCATCATAGGTTGAGTGTCACTCATTCTTGAAGTGAGATGGGTACACAAGTACCGTGATTTGCTCGGACCATAGCACCATAGTAAGTTACTCACGCATCTCTCTCGTTCATCCAGCGCAGCAATTCGGGCGTGTAGAGATGCATCGCCTTCCTCTTGCGCTGCTCCAGCGCCTCCTTTTCGACTTCCGGCGTGTACGGCACATCGACTACCTGGAATTTTCAAGGTGTCTTGACTTGCGTAGGTAGGACAGATCTGGGCACTACAGGCCCGTTGTCTCAATGTATAATGCATTATCTATACTGCGCATAGTACATTATCCAGGCTACACTCGCCATGGGCTTGATGTGTCTCCACAGTGACGTCGACGATGACTCATCTTCATCCTTCGTTCCTCTCGAGGAAGAAGAGGTGTGGCCTCCTCTGCCCCCTCTTCCGCGGTCGGAATAGGCGCAACCGTGTCTCGGTTTCGGCCGGACTCTTGATGATCCTTGCTGAAAGGATGACTCTCCAGTGGGACGAAGCTTCAAAGCGATTACTATCCCCAGACTCGAAACTTTTTAATTCGAAGAGGATGATTTATTTGCTATTCAGTTCGCAACGCTACTAAAGGGAGATCCCCATACCTCCCCTTCTCCCATCGATTCCACAGGTGGATTGGACGCTTCTCGAGATAGTCCTCTGGCTCCTCGGAGGGATCCATGACCGCGCATCGATCCACCTCCTCTCGACCCGCTCGATCCTCGTTGAACACCAACCTGAATAGATTGGATTGGACATCTTTATTTCGGGCTTCATAGATACTTGTGTCACATAAGTGGACAGTATGTATCGTGCGGTTTAAATCTAGGTGTTTTCCATATGGTTTCTACTAGCAATAGTGTAGAATGCTTAAGATTTATTCTAAAAATAAATTCCAACTTGGTGCTCCTCCTCCTCCTCCGTCGTATCGGCCTCCTCATCATCTTCCACTCTTCCTGCAGGCGCTTCGTCATCCTACAAATCATGCGGTTTGCTATAGGTTTACTACACTTGAATTATGGCGCAATAGTGGAGTGGGATAGCGCAGTGATGTGATGCGCTTTCGACTGTAAAAATAGCAAATACCTTATGGCAATAACGGCACAGTGGTGAGAGAAAATGTTCAATGGATCAATCCACATGGAAATGCTAACCTCCAGTTTCTCTTCGTCCTCCCTCTCCTCGTCCTCCTCATCTTCTCCCGCTTCGTCTTCCTACAAATAATATGAATTACATATCATATGAGGGCGTTCGCCTAAGAATCGAGCAAGGGCTGGCACAGCTCCAAAAGGTCAATTCTCTGAAACTCCGGGTTTTTGGGTTCTCGAGGGTGCTGATGACGATGGGCATGGTCATTTTTAATATTGCGCCTCCGTTGGCTCCAGATGACGTCTCGTCGAAAACGGTTTTTGTGAAATTTCTCCCTCCCCGAGATAGCTAAAATTAAGCGAAAATGTTTCCCGAGGTAGAATTTAATGCTGATCACGTCTGTCTAATTCATTTTTTGCTAATTATCTTAATTAATTGCAAAAATATAACTTTGCGCAGAAGCGAAAGTGGTCTGCGCCTTTGGCATAGATCGGACCGGAATCGCGTGAATATGCTAATCCTAAAAAAGGTGTCTCTAAATAGTCAGAGCTCTGAGAAAATCGACTTATAGTGTAAATATCTTGTTAGTAAATCTGACGATATCTCTTCGAACCTTTGATCTACCCGAGTCTCTCTCGATTGATCCCTTCCCCGTCTGTCTGCCTCTCTGCTCCCTCTCGTTTCCATGTGCTCTCTTCCCATCCCTTCGACGGAGACAGGGGTAGATCAAAGGTAGCCAATAATCAAGAGGAAGATGGGTAGATTTACTTACAAGATATTTACACTATAAGTCGATTTTCTCAGAGCTCTGACTATTTAGCAGAGGTCTTCTGAGAGATTGCATGAAAGCTGAACCATCGTTTGACAAACTGTTCAAAGTGCTTTGATCGATACCAAATTTTGAGGGTTGATGCACCTATGGCCCCTCAACATTACCCTGATTTGGTGGAGCCGGAAAATCAAAATTGCCTAAAAGCCGGCTCTAGATGTTGTGAAAGTTCCGAAATTCATAACTTTCTTAAAAATTGAGTTACAAATTCGTGCAAGAGCGGAAAATGACCGCCTCAACGAGCTGAACAAATTTGCTGTTGATGACAAAAATGAATGAAAATTTTTAAGATGTGAAAAATATGAAAAACCTTTTTTCTGACTAAAAAATCATTTTTTGTGAAAAATAATCCTCTTAAAGCCGGTGAGATCTCGACGGATTCGGATTCTGCTTACTTTTTTACTACTTCACTAATTTTTTCAGAAATTTTGAAGGTGGTATATGTCTTGATTTTAAGCCTTGAAAGCTCAGTTTCGCTTGTTTTTGAGCACTTTTCTTCATATTATTCCATAATTTCAAGGTCTGACTATGAAATTCGATGGGCTTTTTCTTGTAATCAATGTTTCTTATTACTGGCAACAATATTTCAACGAAAAAGCGATGTTTTGACGAAATTTTAAAAATTCGATTTTCGACCATCTAAAAAATTCGAAATTTTAAAAATGCTCAAACTTTGCGTTTTCAGCTCCAAAATTACTTCTTCGAAGATAAAGTTGATAAAAAACGTCGAATTGGACACTTTAATCACTATTGGTGGCATTTCATAGCATCTTCTGTAAAGTAGCATACTTGCACAGAAATATCATGTTCTGTAAGGATTCAATGGGCTTTTTCTTGTAATCATTACTTTCTTATTACTGGCAACAATATTTCAACGAAAAAACGATGTTTTGACGAAATTCTAAAAATTCGATTTTCGGCCCTCCAAAAAAGTCGAAATTTTCAACTTTGTTTTTTAAAATTTTTTTCGACTCAGAATTGTTATTTAGACATATTTTGAATATTTTAAGGCGTTTCCGATAACTGAATCCTTACAGAACATGATATTTCTGTGCAAGTATGCTACTTTACAGAAGATGCTATGAAATGCCACCAATAGTGATTAAAGTGTCCAATTCGACGTTTTTTATCAACTTTATCTTCGAAGAAGTAATTTTGGAGCTGAAAACGCAAAGTTTGAGCATTTTTAAAATTTCGAATTTTTTGGATGGTCGAAAATCGAATTTTTAAAATTTCGTCAAAACATCGCTTTTTCGTTGAAATATTGTTGCCAGTAATAAGAAACATTGATTACAAGAAAAAGCCCATCGAATTTCATAGTCAGACCTTAAAATTATGGAATAATATGAAGAAAAGGGCTCAAAAACAAGCGAAACTGAGCTTTCAAGGCTTAAAATCAAGACATATACCACCTTCAAAACTTCTAAAAAAATTAGGGAAGTAGTAAAAAAGTAAGCAGAATCCGAATCCGTCGAGATCTCACCGGCTTTAAGAGGATTATTTTTCACAAAAAATGATTTTTCAGTCGGAAAAAAGGTTTTTCATTTTTTTGACATCTTAAAAATTTTCATTCATTTTTGTCATCAACAGCAAATTTGTTCAGCTCGTTGAGGCGGTCATTTTCCGCTCTTGCACGAATTTGTAACTCAATTTTTAAGAAAGTTATGAATTTTGGAAGTTTCACAACATCTAGAGCCGGCTTTTAGGCAATTTTGATTTTCCGGCTCCACCAAGTCAGGGTAATGTTGAGGGGCCATAGGTGTACCAACCCTCAAAATTTGGTGTCGATCGAAGCACTTTGAACAGTTTGTCAAACGGCAACTGCGATCTCTCAGAAGACCTGTGTTAGAGACACCATTTTTTAGGATTAGCATATCACGCGTGTCACCTAAGAATCGAATAAAATCAGGGGGGTTTGTGCACAGGAACTGACCCATATGTTTCTGTGCAGTTTTGGATACTCCATAGGGTCCCTCACAAGATAGCGTCGAGCTTTGTTCCAATCTGTTGTTTTCAACGACGTCAGACGTCGTCAAACATTCTGGATGCGAAAAAATGCCATCTTTGGAGACTTATAGCGTCTCGCAGAGTGATTTTGGTGCTTAGCCGTCAAGAGATAAAATGTTCCAAATTTCCCGGAGAACACGTCTGAGCAAATGGCCTATCGATATTTTTATTTATTATTTTGTAAATCGTTTAAAACGTCTCATTTGTACCACAATTTAGAGCCAGAAGATTTTATGAGTTCAGAAGAAAGAGCTCGTCGAGACGAATCGAATGGTATGCTGTTCATATACTCCAATTTTGTGTGCTATCTTCGAAAAACCCGCCTGAAGATGTTTCTCGTGCCTCAGATCGCGTGCCTTGAGCCGTCTACAGAGACACCATCTTTGATCTACCCGTGTCCCTCCTCTTCCCATCTCTTTCTCGCCACTAGAGAGTGAGTGTTTTTTACTGTTTTGCTTGGCCAATGCAAATCTGAGATAAATCTAGATATTATCGACGTCCTAATTAGCATTCAGTAATTAACAATTCAATACCTAAAATGGGTCGAAAATGATTTTTCGAAAATCTTCTCCATGCCATCTTGAATGACTGCTTTCATGATTTCCTCCTCATCCATTCTTTCAAACTCTTTATCTTCAATGTCCACCTCTTCACATTCTTCATCGAAGACGTCATCTTCGAGCTCATCTTCCGACTCCTCCGATTCCATAGCCATCTTGCGCTTTTTAGTTTTCCCGGACGTCGATTTGACTCTCGATCTAGTCGAGTCCCCTTCTTGATTGTAGGCAGTATTCGATATTCAAAAGAATGGATGAGGAGTAAATCATGAAAGCAGTCATTCAAATGACATGGAGAAGATTTTCGAATAATTGCGTATCATTTTCGACCCATTTTAGGTATTGAATTGTTAATTACTGAATGCTAATTAGGACGTCGATAATATCTAGATTTATCTCAGATTTGCATTGGCCAAGCAAAACAGTAAAAAAAACACTCGCTCTCTAGTGACGAGAATGAGATGGGAAGAGCAGAGACATGGGTAGATCAAAGATGGTGTCTCTCTAGACGGCTCAAGGTCACGCGATCTGAGGCACGAGAAACATCTTCAGGCGGGTTTTTCGAAGATAGCACACAAAATTGGAGTATATGAACAGCATACCATTCGATTCGTCTCGACGAGCTCTTTCTTCTGAACTCATAAAATCTTCTGGCTCTAAATTGTGGTACAAATGAGACGTTTTAATCGATTTACAAAATAATAAATAAAAATATCGATAGGCCATTTGCTCAGACGTGTTCTCCGGGAAATTTGGAACATTTTATCTCTTGACGGCTAAGCACCAAAATCACTCTGCGAGACGCTATAAGTCTCCAAAGATGGCATTTTTTCGCATCCAGAATGTTTGACGACGTCTAACGTCGTTGAAAACAACAGATTGGAACAACGCTCGACGCTATCTTGTGAGGGACCCTATGGAGTATCCAAAAATGACTCAAACTCAATATCGATCATTTCTATGTGCACGGGTTTAGTTGATCCTTACGCGACACGCGTGATATTCACGCGATTCCGGTCCGATCTATGCCGAAGGCGCAGACCACTTTCGCTTCTGCGCAAAGTTATATTTTTGCAATTAATTAAGATAATTAGCAAAAAATGAATTAGACAGGCGTGATCAGCATTAAATTCAACCTCGGGAAACAATTTCGCTTAATTTTATTTTTTTTGTGAAATTTCTGCCTCTCGGGGAGGCAGAAATTTCACAAAAACCGTTTTCGACGTGACGTCATCTGGAGCCAACGGAGGCTCAATATTAAAAATGACCATGCCCATCGTCATCAGCACCCTCGAGAACCCCAAAACCCGGAGTTTCAGAGAATTGACCTTTTGGAGCTGTGCCAGATTCCTCCGGATCTGCTCGATTCTTAGGAAAACGGCCTCATATGCTTTTCATGTTTTCGTTATATCTTTCTAATATCGACACAGTAGTGGGCGGATAATATCAAGGCTGGGAGAATAATATCATAATCACTCTAACATGATCCCCGTCCTCCTCATCAATATCATCAGCGAGATCCTCGTCATCCTCTTCAGCAGAATATCCTCCCTGTAATGCTCATTCTACACTTGTAATATTTTTATACTTCACATCTGTCCTGGTATCAAGCAAGGGGTTTGCAGGAGGTAACATCCTTTAGGGTGAGATTGAGATGTTCGTTCTCAAGGTGTCAGAAAGTCAAGGGGATCTTGTCCTACTCTGTGCTCTTTATTCGAACGCTTTCTAATAGCTACACGGCCGGAGAACAGGCTAGGATACAATCTCACTATTGAATTACAACCCTGCCCACCATTCCCTCGTCCTCATCGTCCTCCTCTTCCTCCTTCATCGTATCGGCAGAATCCTCATCGTCATCAACTCTCGCAGCATCGTCACCTCTCTGTAATTGATTCTTTGTAGAATATTCAAGTCTTTCTTATTTGGAGAAGAGCGAGGGGGCATTTTGGTAGGGTCCCATACTATTGGATCTGTCAACACCAACCTCGGTATCGATGTCATCCATGACAATGCATCGAAGAGCACCCTAACTTGGGTAGACATCCCGGTGGAATGGGTTTGTTTCATATTGAGTCAACCCCCAACAAGTCTTCTAATCAAAGATCCATCATACCTCCCTCGCACGATCGTTATCGTCCATTGCTCCATTCTCCACAAATTCCTCACGTTCTTCCTCGTTTCCTGGATAGCATAATATCGGCGTGTAAATGGAATTCATGAGAACAATCAGCCTAGAACAAATCATAATTTACTATACATACACATAATATTAATTTAGGGCAGTCGTTATTAACCTGGATTGATTAATTCCTCCTCCATCTCAACAGCAGCTTCGTCCGTCTTTCTATCCTCCTCAGCCTCCTCTCGAGACTCCTCATCTCCTGAAAATCAGAACCTCGGTTTATATGGAACCCGGTCAACGTAATCAAGATCAAATAAACAGGAAGGGGACTATGACTAACCTGGATCGCCTGCCGTCTTCACCGTCTCATTCGCCATTTCCTCTCGGGCATCAGTCGCTCCTGAACAGAAGTATCTTATGTATTGCTTATCACACAGAAGACAATACGATATTCATACACATTAATATAAAAAAGGGCAATGCTAACCTGAAGTGCTCGCCATCTCCTCCATCGAGTCAACAGATTCGTACGTTGGTATAGGCATCTCAATCTCCTCGTGAGCGTCATCCGCTCCTAAACGATAGAAGTTTGATTCTGTTGCGTGGTGTGTGTGTATTGTAGTCTGACATACTAAACTCAAAGTTGATTTGTGCATCGAGTATCTGATTTATACCTCGGCAGACTCATATCCAATGAAAAGATTTAATGGAGATAGAGAGAGGGCGGCTAACCTGGAGTCACCACACGAGCAGTCTCGTCTTCCTTGGGACCGCCCATCACCGTCTCATGTTGAGCCTTCGTCTCATCTGAATAATGGAATCTCGATGTGTGTATGGAACACCAACGATAAGGTAGTCAGGTCGACATCAATCATCGATTTTTTTTCTCGGTCTATAAGAGGGTGGCTAGATAATAATTGATCTCTCTCACAATTTCCATAATCATCATTTCCATAATTTCCATAACCTTTTCGTAGGCAACATGTTGTGAAAATTGAAGCAATATGTTGCTCCGTTCGCAACATGTTGCTAGACCGCTTTATTAACCAGAGAGAGCGAGGAATAAACGAACAGTTACTCCACCTTTCAAAGTCTAATAAGAACTCATGTTAGATATATAAATGAAAATAAAGAGGGCAACCAATACTAACCAGGAGTATTCTTCACTTCGTCACCCTTCTCAGTTTCATCAGCCTCACGAGCTTTCTTCTCATCTGAATAGGGGAACCTCGATGAAACCATCAGACCATAAGTCTACCTGGAGTGCCCGCGTCTCCATCTACGAGCCTCTTCCTGGGTCGTTGGGGCCGGCCAGCCGCTTGGCACGAGGCGTCGTCCACGTTGCTGGAGCCTGAAACGTTTCCTCGTACATCTTCCATCTACAGCTGTCACCCTATGTAACAAGTGAAAAACTCACTTCCATCCGATGGAGGCTGGGTTGAGGGTGGAGTGGGAGCTGAGCGTCTCGCCAGACCATTCGCCCTGAGCGGAGTCTTCTTCGTCGTGCTCGTTCTTGGAGTGACGAGCTTGTCGTTCGCTGAGAGGGCAGCCCTCCGTTGTGGAAGAATGAACGACTTGAGCGAAAGCGGGTCGTCATCGCCTCCGATGGCAGACAGGGGATCATTCTCCGCATTTGAGGATGGAGAAATGGGCGAGACCACTTGCTTCTCGTTCTTCTTCTCTTGTTCCTTCTTCTCCTTCTCTCTCTTCTCCTTCTCCCTTTTCTCATGCTTCTTCGTATCCATCTTCTCCTTGACCTTCTCCATCTTATGCATCTCTTTCAGTGTCTCTTTCACCTCCTTAAGATCCCTCTCGATCCCCTTGAGATCCATGATCGTCTTCTTCTTCCTATTCTCCAGGTCCTCTTTCTCCTTCAACAACCTCTCTTTTTCTTGCTTCCTCATCTCCTCGATGCGCTACAATGTTTCTATTAGATTGAAATGACTTCATATTGCAAGTACAGCGTAGCTCCCAAAACCCTCATTCAAAATTAGTGGGATTGATCGACTAGTGATAGATTCGAGAATTGTCTGTAAGAGTTAAGTTTTATGAAATAGCCGTTGAATTGTTCCCGGCTATCTTGAACGACCCTGCCGAATTTCCATTGGCTAAAATAGATAACTCACATCACTCTCCTCCTCGACCTCCTTTTCCAGCCGTTCCTTCCAGTCGACCGGGCGAGGATGAGAAGGAGAGTCGGCACCGAGGATGCTGAAGGGAGATGTCATCTGACGGCACATTTATCATGATTCCTGTGATTATACAAGCGCTACTATCATCGACCAAATCATTGTGCTTAACTTAATAGAGGTAAGTCACATTTGGTGTTGCCCTACGTTACTCAAGGTTTCCTCAAATGAAAATCGTGCCCAGGTCAACAGACGAGGAGTGACACTAGGCACCCGAGGGCTCCAGTTGCCGTGCCCCTTAAGAGAGGGATCGCGAGAGAATCGACCACTTTCGGGGGGTCTGCGGAAGTAGGAAAAATTATTTTTAAAAATTCTGAAAAAATTACCAAAAGTACTTCGAACGATGCTCTATCGAACTGCGTCGGCCGATTTTTTTTAGAAAATTTTTTTTTCGAGTACGCGCGTGTCAAAGTTGACGACCTATGGTGAAAATGGGAAAATGCGATTCCGAAAAATGATCATAACTTGCTTCAAAATTGAGCTAGAAACTTTTAAAAAAAATGGTGATGTAGCAAAAAGATCCCTCTACAACTTCCTAATTGACCACATCATTCCATCTCGTCATCCTGGTGCATGGTGGTCGCCCAAGCGATAAAGATGCATAACTTTAAAAATCGGAAAAACATATTGGGTTTTTGCGCTAAAGTTGTAGCTACTATCATGTAGAATCACCTCCCGAAAAATTAGAATTT
>LS585502.1:37782-60748 GCA_900490775.1 Pristionchus maxplancki
GAATCGCATTTTCCCATTTTCACCACAGGTCGTCAACTTTGACTCGCGCGTACTCGAAAAAAAAATTTTCTAAAAAAAATCGGCCGACGCAGTTCGATAGAGCATCGTTCGAAGTACTTTTGGTAATTTTTTCAGAATTTTAGAAAATAATTTTTCCTACTTCCGCCCCTTGGTCGAACCTCTCGTGATTCCTCTCATAATTAGAGACCGCAGGCTCCGCCCACTTTGAGGGGACGGGAAATCGCCAAAAACCTGCGGCGAGGAAGCACACTTCGAGTTCTAAACCGTTTCAGACGAGCAAGGGCGCGTTTTGTAGCTTGTACCCACCTTCACAAACGACCCGTGGCGCAGCTTGATCGGTCACCTTTGTGAAGATCAAAAATGATGAAACAAGTGCCCAATTAGAGGAAATAGTGCCTTCTACTGTCCGTACCCGGGTGCGCCTCTCGTAATTTATGCTCTCTATTTTTAGAAGACGATCAGAACAAAAAACGCGAAGATCAGAAGTGTTTGAAATTTGTGCTTGCATTTCAAAGATAGTTGTAGTCCGCGAGTATTTGTTTACAACTTCCGTTGTTTATCAAGAAGACTTGCAAAACATTATGCGCCAGACCGGACTTGAGCATGGGCACTTCGGCGAGGTAGTCTTGGAACACTACCACTAAGCCACGAGAGCATGCTAGAACCGGGTCTCTGCGTGATACAAGATCTCGATAGCTCGAATTAGGCTCCGCCCCCCTATGTTGTATCGACGATTTCCCAGTGAGAGGAAATAGTGTACTTTTTAAGTGTAACTTGGTTCAGGGATAAAATTTTGACAAACGGTAAAAAGCAAGGCCTTATTTAGACTCATTGTGACATTTTACCCACTAAAAGATTATCCTATCGCTTATTTTGAGAATCACGTTGCGGTCTCTACTCATAATGTCTGTGGTGTTATACGGATGCGAAACCTGGGTAATGCGAGAATCGGACAAGAATCAGCTAAGAACTGCTCAAAGGAAAATGGAGCGACGAATGATTGGCGTGAACTGGAAGGACAGGTGGAGTAGCGAAAGAGTCAGAGAAGAAACAAAAGTAAAGGACTGGGTCGAAGAGGCGATGAGAAGGAAAATAAGATGGGCGAATAAGATAAGAACGATGGATGATAATCGATAGGCGAGACGACTCTCGGTCTGGATACCATACAATCGAGCTGACCACAGAAGCCAAGGCCGACCGAGGGAGCGATGGAGGGATGAAATTAAGAGACGAATGGGGAACAACTGGTGGAGCCTGTCAAACGAAGAATGGAAGCGACTTTGCCCATGATCAGCGCATCCCCCTGCGATTACTGATAAATTCTATTCTATTCTATTCTATTCTTGAAATAGGAAGAACGACCCTCTGACAGCCCATCTTGATCAGCGCCCGCAAAAGAGACACTGATAAAGCCTTGTAGTGAATTCAAAGTACGCGTAATGTTCTGACTCTCTCCATTTCACACACTCTCTCGCCTCTCTAACCGGAGAGAGAGCATTGTAAAATGAGAGAGTCAATTGATTACCGGTCGAGGACGTCGACCTGCCAAGTGTCGACGTAGACGTCTCGCTTCTCCCATGAGTCCGCCGCTCCGCCCTGCCAGGCTGTGAGGTACTCGACGGTGCCATCCGCGTTGGTCTGGAATTGGAATGGTTGAATGATGGATGGCACGGCAATTAGAGCCCTCGGGTGCCTAGCGTCTCTCCGGCAGTCCAAATTAATATAGTGTCTCTTTAACTATAGTCACCCTACGTTATGATAGTGGTAAGTAATATAGGGCCCCTCAACAGACAATAATTGATAGATGTAGCTTTTCGCTAGCACTGTCAAGATACACATGAGCCGCATAATAGAAACCGAAAAAATGGACTCACTCTTCGATCGAGGATTCGGTCGACGAACACTTCGACGAAGCCGGCAGATGCTTTTGCGGGCATCTCGCTGAATTAGGCCAATGATGTTGACGAAAAAAGTGGCGCGAATCAATGGGAATTTAGTGATAATCAAGCGTCGGGTGAGAAAATAGCCCCGGTCATTGGCAAACAAAGTGCCCGATGACCGAACGGAACAAACAGTGCGAAAATTAGTATAATAGTCGAGATTACAAGGCAACTATGGTCGCACGGTCGGCGACCGCCGAAATTCAAAAACGACCGCTGGGGGAGAGCGATAAGGTCCATCGCGGTGGGAGTCAGGGAAGAGAGGGGGCCGGGAGAGAGCGATTGGCGCGATCGGGCGGGAAGAACGGGTCGAGGGGTCAGTGGGAGGAGGGGGGGAGGAAGGGGGGGGGGGAGGCGGAGGGAGGTGGCGGTGTGAGTACATCCCTGGGTCAGCAGTTGTTGCGGATAACTGACTGGGCTTTTGGTAAGGAATTCTCTTCAACAAACGAGGGAAGTCATGGATGCTCAACCCCACATAACAGTACCTAAAGGTAGCGCGCGACGAAAATACAAAAAGTAAAAAAGCGTTTGATTCTGGACTCGCCTTCCAAACCATCCCGTATTCACGGGGTGGTTTGGAAACCGAGACATCCGCAACAGAAAACTAAGAAGAACAACACCTCAATCGATCGTGCTTTCGCACACATCAACGAGAGAATATAATGAGCCGACCAATCGAGTGGCGAGCGAGCACTTTCCACCCGCTATTGCAGCCCTTTCCCTTGCTCTTATCAGCTCAAGATCTCCGTGGATGGTGCGTCATCTTGAACATTGGTCTTTCAAGGGAATATCGCGATGAGGATCAAAAGAGGAGAAAATTCTAAGAACCTCTATGTAAAAATGCTAATTTGCTCAACATCCATGCAGACGCCTGGGTCTCTTATCAAATCTAGATAACGTATCTTCGCATCATCTTGATCATTGATATCGCACTCGTTTTCAACCTTGAGTCTTCATGCATAGTTACAGATGCTGGTTGTTGTCAGAAACGTCTCAAGTAGATGACAAAAGATAGTTCATCTCCCATCTTCCCTATCTCCCCAAAACCATCAGCCATACTAAAAACACCATCCTAGTCTTACTGATTTTTTTAGACACTCGCATCGTCTCGCTGATTCCCGCAGTGCTCACTATCAGCTGTTCACTTGCACTTTCCCCTACGCATTGTGCGCAATCTTCCGCTCCATCGCCGCAGTACAATGCCCTATCGAGCGAGCCACACTCTGACGGGCGAGAGACAATGGGAAATGGAGAGATCGCTCAAGCAGTGAAAGTGATGCGTGAGTTCGCTCATTCCTCTCATTCTTTGACAGTTCGCGACAAGTGATCACTTCTACCACTTGATTGATTGTATATGCCAGAGGATTCATTAGCTTTTGATCCTTGCTCTCGCTTCCCATATTCTTTGACGACTTCATGTCAACAGCATCGTCATATTCACGTGAATTAACGTCTCTCCATTAGCAACGATCTCTGCCTCTGTCTGACCTGTGAGTGATCAAGAAGAACAAAGAGACTCGGACTATTGCTCCTCTGATTCGGCCTTATCAGAAGCACTAATAATCATAAAAGCGTCCTATCCGCTATCAATGACGATGAGCGAAAGAGTGTAATCCGATCCGTGTATGTAACATTCTCAGGGGTCCTCTTTTTATACTTGATGCCACTTCGAGCTGAATTTCATCGGAATCCTACCAATATTCAATAAGACATTGGCGGTAACTCCTAGGAAGGCAAGCGATCCATGATCTCCACCCTCTACTATCGCAGTCTGTTGTCAACACCTCCTTCTCTTCCCATTATTGGCCTTATCAGACAGCACTAATGATCATAAAAGCGTCCTATCCACTATCAGTGAGACAAAAGCCGTGTAATCCGATCAGTGCGTGTTAGATTCTCACGATTCCTGGTCGATTCTCTAGACTTGATGTCATTTTCCAGACTTGATGTCTCAGTTTCCTTTTCATGTCTGATTTCAAGAGACTCTTTTCGATTGGTCGTAAGACTGGGAATTGATCTCAAGTAATGTTTTTAATTCTCGAAACTTTCTCTCCCATTTTGTCGACTTTTCTAACCACAAACTCAGTTAGCACCGACTACAGCTAGAGTCCTCGCTCGGTTCAAATGGAGAAGAAAGATGGGAAGGAACGCTCCTAATTCACTCAACCAACAGCCAGCCCGCGGAGTTCCCGCCAAAACACGATAATCCCTCTGTTTCTTTGGCTTTTTATGATGGGGCTGTCTCAGTTTCGTCTGGCTCTCTCCATTTCCCCTGCTCTCTCGCACTGTCTGACCTGTGAGTGAGCCTCAGTGTTCTGACTCTCTCCATTCAGTACATTCTCTGGTAGGACAGATAGAGCTTGGGATTGTGCGAATAAAGGAGTGAGACCACTGCTGTTCTAAGCCCAAGGTCGCAATCAGCCGCAGCCTAACCGTATCTGTTGCTTACTCAGTAAGACAGCCTTGACCAGTACAGTTCTGCTGCCGTCTTGAATACGCTTCTGCCTCTCGCATTTTGAGTACAATACCATTGCCAGAATATCGAGCATGCGTGGGGCACCTTCGAGCACCTTCTCGCTTCTAAATCCCCTCGAGTTCGAAAGGACAGTTCCCAGCCATATGTTACCCGACTGCGTCTCTTTGTTCGCGGGCGCCAGTTACTTTTCTTCCGATCCTTAGTAGTCTAACTTCTTGTTGTAGTTTACGAGAATTACTAGATCGAATTTGTAATGAATCCCATCTGGCCCTAGGCGCCAACGAGTATTGAATTGGTCTCGAACACGCTGAACTACCTTCACATTTATACCGCGTGGCACCGCTTACTCCAGCCACATTATCTGTTGTCATTTGCATCTGTTCAAATCTGTTTCACGAGGAAACGAGGTGGACGGAAGCAGGCTACCACTCAATCATAGCCGATACCAGAGTTCCGCACTAGTCCTGACAAATCGGCACTCGTCTCTCCTCATTTTGCGTACTCTCTCGTCTCTCTGACCGACGAGAGATCGTTCGAAGCGAGAGAGGCGCGTGCCGAATTGGCATCACTACTCCGCACCATCAATCATATGAGAAACAATTTACAGATACAGATTTATCCTGACAATGGGACTGCAGGATGGTAACTTTACGGAGGGGGATTAGGATCTTCGTACTCGATGGTCAAGGGTGGAGTCTTCTTTGGCTTATCTTCTCAACTATCCTTCGCACTTTGTCGATTGCTGTTGAGTCTTGAAACAATTACCTGACTTTATATTGCCCTTACACTAAGCGATAGACAGACGAGTATCAATAGAAGAGGCGTTTCAATGAAGTAGGCAAGTACCCATCTGTTCCGGCCGCGCTGTTTCAAGAGGGTGTGGTTGTGAATTTGGCGCCAAGGAGGTTCGAATTAGGGTGGAATGGGGGTGAGTGGACACAGGCCACATGGCTAATCTGACAGTTATCCTTCTTCTTCTCCTCCTCCTCCTCCTCATTCGCTATGCTCTCTCACAGGTCAGAGCAAGCGAGAGAGCATGTAAAATCGAGAGTGTCTCCTCCTTCCCGATCGCCTGCTTAGCATGCTGTCACTTGGCATTCACTGAGACCGGGAGAGTGATCGGGGTCTTCAAAATATGATCTGACCCTTGAACGGCTCTATTGTTCATGTGGCGTAAACCGTTTCAAAGGAATGTTGTGTTGACAATAGCCCTTATCTCTATTTTCGTCGTGCAAACCCTGATCTCCACTGTTTTCTTTGGGAAATCTTGTCCGCTTTCTCTGTTCGATACATTTTGTACCATGGCAACAGTTTCTTCTACATCGTTGAACGATTTGTCTGTTCAGCCTTACTACGCCTTTCAATATACGTGTATTCTAATTTCTTGTGACTCCATTTTCTCTATTCCATCACATTTCACCCCTCTTTCGAACTGCCCTCCGGATGCCTCAATTTCCTATGCAGAGGGGAAATCGACGTGATAATACGAGTATTTTTGCCACACTGTCTATATTTTAGTCCCTCGTGACTCCATTTCCTCCCTTCCATCACATTTCACCCCCATTTCGAACCGCGCGCCGGATGCCTCAATTTCCTATGCGGAAATGGGATGCACTCAGTGATGTTGCGCGCTTCCTGTTGTGGTAGAAAGGAAGGCGGATGGAAGAGTCAGAAGAGTACTTAGACTCGCGAAATTTTGACTGTCTCTGTTTTGCTTTCGCTTTAATCATCTGATAAATGTTGTACGCTTCCTGTTGTGGCAGAAAGGGGGCGGATGGAAGAGTCGGACAAGTGCTTGAAGTCGAAGTGTATGCATATTTTTCGAAGCTGTCTCTGGTATATTTATGCTTTCGTGAAACTTTTGCTATGACCATCAAATTTGTGCGCTTCCCATTGTGAGAAAGAGGGGCGGAAGAAGAAATCGGACAAGTGCACAGTCACTGTCAGTTCGTCACTTATTCCATTTCCATTTCTTCTATCACCCTTCAAGCTATCTCTTGCAATGATTTCTCCAATGGCAATTCAGCAAGAATAGTAACTTCAGATCGATTCGCTGTCGATTCAACGACAGCAAAACGATTCCGTCTCTGATATTTCTTATCACGTTTTTCTTGCTCAGAGGCACTCTCAAAACAGTGATAGCCCCACTGAGGGAGCAGAGTTCTTGCTTTCTCCTTTCCCCTGGTCTCTCGCTCTCTCTGACCGGCGAGATAGCGTGTGGAATCGAGAGAGCCAGTCACAATGCGATAACGCCCTTGCTGTTTTCACACACTCGAGGCAGTGTTTGTCTTAGCGGATGGTAGATGAAAACACTACTTCCGCCCTAATCAATGAGTTTATTTAGGTGTTGATAAGACGAGGGGTTTGCAGAGGACCAACAAATTTAGTAAATGTTCGTTTTTACACGATCTCATAGCGTAATTGTCCTATCAAAACGATCTCATTCACCCAGTGTTAGGGCATAGTTGTCTATTGGCCAATCTCGAAAGGCAACCTATCACAATCTCCCCTATCATCGCTCAAGGCGTCCTTTCTCCTTCCTTTCTCATGATAACACCCGCACTCTCAATCATTCTGCCGTGTTTATGTAATAGCTGGCGCTGCTCATTGTTTGATTGACACTTGGGCTCTCCTCAATCTACGTGATCTCTCGTCATGGCTAACCGGCGAGAGAGCATGTGATTTCGAGTGAGATGAGGAGGCTCGTGATTTGATTGACATGAGAGATCCAGAGAGAGGGATCCACCTCTGAGCACTTCAACTAGGGGTGTCTCAAATTCACCGATGCGCTTTCCTTAGCCACTGAGTACGCAATCAGATGTCACATTTCCGCTAGTTTCCCTCGCTTGTTAGTCGGTGATACCCTGAATTGGATTCTTGCATGAATAGCGAGGTCTACCTCAGCACTCGAAATTAGTAGGCTCTTTGCAATTCATAGGCCACTGCCACGAAGTTTCCCCATGCATTGGCTAGCAGCAGGGGATAGTTTATGCCCCTGCCTAGTTCTCACATAGTTCCTGCTGTTCATCTCAATGTCTTGCCCGAATTTTGACGCAGATCTCTTTTTCTTCCTTATCGTTCTCCATCATTCTCCCTCACAGATGTACAGCCAATAAAAAGGGCTATTATAACCACTCAATCGTCCATCCATGAAGCCCCCTCGAGCTAACGACAATAAAAATATGTTCATTCTATTCTCTGTATCTGTCTGGGCTCTCCACATCTTGAACGATCTATCCTCTGTTTCTCATCTCAATTGACGTTCTCATAAGCCAGACAGTGCGAGAGAGCGCTCAAAATGGAGAGACCATCACTGATTCTCCTCCGATTCACGCAAAGATCGGGATCTCCCTAGGAACATCTCTCGCTATCCAAACAGACTGATCTTTCTCCTCGTCTGTCTTCTAACTCTCTCCAGATCACACACTCTCTCGCTCATTCTAACCAAGAGAACGAGAGAGAAATGAAGTGAATCTGTCTGGCTCTTCCGGGATGTGCACTTTGCTGGTCATTTCCTGTTACAATTAGCGCGGATTGTGTCCACCCCTGGGAGCTCATTCAGATCAAACCAGACTGGTCAGCCCCTGACACCCTTTTGTCACAACCAGAGCGCTAATCGACAGGTCGAACCGTCCAGTTGTCGATTAGCATGGTTTCACGTTTCCCTGTGAGTTCCAAACCGTCGATGCCTTTATTCCTTATGCTATCTCGTACGTACCTGTCCATTTGTTACTGCGCGGTCGCTGCTCGTAGAATAGTGAGGTGTAGCGTTTCACCTTCACACCTCCTCGTTCACTATTGATCTATCGCTTGTGAATTCATCGCATTTTGCCTCGCTAACCACTTCCTTATCGGATCAGTTCGTGATAGCTTGACCCGAAAATCCAGGAAATTCAATACTTCTCTTCTTTGTTATTCCCTGCTTCTGGTTAATCCCTGACTATCACTGATCTTTCGGCTGATTCCAGATAAGGAAATGACACCTCGACCCGGTGTCGGGGCTGATCCTTTCGTGACGCGTCTCTCACCTATTCTTTTGTCTCCCTTTCCGGTGCATTCCTTGAGAAATCCGCTCAGATGCGCGTGATTCATTCGAATTCTTCCCTTCTGGGCTCTATTTTGATTTATCTTTTCGAATTCTTCTGGGAAACCGGTGATCAACCTTCATAAATCTCTCTGTTCCTCATTCATTCTTCTTTCCATTGTTTCGTGTAAAAAAAGGCACTGAAACTGGTGATTTCCTACATATTCTTGCTGCAGCTCTCGCATGGCTAAAAGACCGCTTGTCAAGCACTTTTCTGCAGACATCTTGTGCTCGTGAAACAGGTGATCCGTCAAAATTCTCCCGATCTTTCCGCTCTCTCGCGAGTTCTACTTCGCTGTGATAGATCACATTTCACACACTGCTCCGAGTCTCTCGTCTTGCTCCCTCGCACAACTGTTTAGCCGATTGTTTTCGCGTAGTTGCTGAGTCAGCTTTTAAAACTGAAGATACTCGAGTAGCTGATCTTTGATTCTCAACCCACTCTAGAACTTATCTCTGATATTTCTTTTCTTACCCAGATCCCGAGAAACGCGGAATGACTTTTTGGATTTGCCGGAACCCTGCAACACATGGGCACGGGGGCTCAAGTGCCGCTCGAAATGAGCGGCCTTTCTTCTGAGTCAGGAACAGATGGTTCGCCCCTCGCTTTGCCCCCAGTGATGATCAGCTTCTCTCTTTCATTTTATTTCTCGAAGGGAAGACAGTGCGAGAGAGCACTCTGATTGGAGAGACGTTCATTGTTGTTTCGCATCGGTCAGAGAAACGAGAGAGCACGCCAAATGAAGAGGGTGAGCCCTTCTCCTCATGTGGCTGCCCGGAGGCGGCAGGGTGTAAATGAAATGAGATATAGGCCGCAGCTATCGAAACATTTGCGACCCACCCTGGAATCTGTGGTGTAAATGAGTAGACCTAACGAAGGTCGGCGTTGAAATTTGAGAGAACCGCCGCTTTCTAAACAGTTATCGCTTTGATCTTAGCGGCGGCGGTTTTTTCTGTGGATAAACCGATTTACTGCCTTTGTCTGAACCATCTGCGACTGTTTACTTGCTGGTTATGGCATTTTGGCCATCTTTCTCACTGTAATCTGTTTGTACATTACTGTGATCGCAAGTGAGGATCAATAGGTTAAAGTCCGCAGGTTGAGCAACTGCGTTCGGGCTTGGTCACGAATAAGACTCGAATAAGATGAGAAAAGGGAGAAAAAGAGGATCTGACATCTGTCTTTCGCCGCTTTTCTCGAGCATTTGTTCTTACAGCACGTTGCCCGTTTTTTTTTTTTTTTCTTCTTACAGCACGTTGCTCGATGTTTTGAGTTGTTTCAGACGCATTTCCGGGGCTATGCTTGATCTTTGATATTTCAAATGTGTTTTCGATGCATTTCCGAGATTCCATTTCGCTAATAATGTCCAGTTTTGATTAGATAAGATTAGGCACGAGATAAGACAAGATATGAGTTCTTTTCTTGCTCGTTGATCTTTCGAAGTAAAATTATTGCATGTTAGCCCCTTTCATCCGCCCCTTATCGCGCCCTTTACATGGGGGCTGAGACCCCATTTTGGCGATCTTTCCCAGCCCAATCCCACTTGCGGACTGTAATGTGCATTTGAGAGCGCAGTCATAACATTGCCTAAAATGTCAGCAGTGTAGTAAAACAGGGTACGGCATGTCGGCCAAATCGCAAGTATCTGAACTTCTTCACGATCGCTAAATATCAGCCAAAACGCACCCTTGATCTACGAACTTCCTAAAACTTGCAGCTCTCCCTTGACCCCGCGTGAAATACGCTCTAACTGAGAGATGGCGATAAAGTTTTCTCGCGGGTGATAAAAGTGATGGGACTAGTGATGGATCGAGCTAGAGCTAGAGCGATAGGAGAGAGAGAAAGAAGCGATATTGCGGCTGGTGTTTCGGCGATAACTGCTCTTATTTTATCTCATTTTATCACTTTATCATTGATAATAGTAAGCGAGATAGTGTGCAAAAACGAGAGAATATCTCTAGACTACGGCTAAATCGTTGCTCGATCAGAAGAAATAGCGTGCAAAAACGAGAGAGCATTGCTCGGTGCAGGTCTAGCGCGGTCCTTTGAACTATTCCTATCAGAACAATCATCGCACTCTCATTTTACAACGCTTTCTCGTCGGTTAGAGCAGCGAAAGAGTATTAGAATGTG
Organism: Pristionchus maxplancki; assembly: GCA_900490775.1. Taxonomy (NCBI): domain Eukaryota; kingdom Metazoa; phylum Nematoda; class Chromadorea; order Rhabditida; family Neodiplogasteridae; genus Pristionchus; species Pristionchus maxplancki. The sequence continues at coordinate 48,438 of LS585502.1, forward strand.
AGAGAGTCAGACCAATCGTTGCCTATCAGTATTAGTACCTCACAGGCCGCTCGGCGGTCCCTTTGGTTTCAATCGTACTGTCGCCGCCCATAACCTCCTTTGTTTCTTTGCAACGCTTTTTTCGGGGGATTCAATGCCCGGAAAGATAGTATTCTCACTTGCTGATGGTTGAGCTGCACTCTTTCTTACCCCGTTTTTGCCGGTCCAAAGCGGCCTTTGGACCAAAGACCAGAAAATGGTATATTTCCAGTAGTCAGTTTGTCTAGATGATTCATTTCACGTATTACGTTCTCCTTGATCTCTCGCCCGCCGTCTCGGAACACTCATGCCTCCTCCACCCCCCCCCCCCTCCATCCCCCGCTCCGAAACTCCTCGGTTGTGTAAAGTAGTCATGCGAGGCCCAGTGTCTTCTTTGTCCTCTCCCAAGCTATCGCGAGCCTCTTTTTGGAGTCTTTTTTCGTTATCTCTACTCTCTTCTATTCACATCCTAGCTTAACAGAGAAATAGCTTGTGGAATTGAGAGAGGGCTTCTTTTTGAGGAGGGATGAGTACACATGATTGTAGTATCCAGTAGTAGTCACTTCCGGGGTGGTGCACTAGTAGCCTGAGCAACGATCTGTCTCTCTCTCTCACTTTCCTGCACTCTCTCGCCTCTCTGACCGACGAGAGAGCATTACGAAATGATAGAGTCAGAACATTCCTCAGTAGCCGATCGTGTTTCTTTCAGTTCCTTTTCGTCTGCTAACTTCATCCTAGTGACATCTCCAATAATTCCATCGAAGGTCCGAATTCAATAGACTCGCATCACTTCCTGGCCTTAACCATTTCCCGCTGTAGAAAACAAGCGCGGAACCTTTATTTTTCCAAGAATCCGCTCGATAACGTCTCGAGGTTTTCGGTCGTTTGTTTCTGCGAGAGAATGGTTAGGAACGCCTGCATAGTCTGTCCAGCTTCTTCTTTGGCTCAGGAGAAGCCATAGACTAGGCACAATCTAGAGAGTCGAGCTTATGGGCCCCCAGGGAGTAGAGAAAAGAACGGTTTATTGACAGTGTGAGTCTCTCGTATGCGCGCTTTGCCGCCTCTTTCTCATATGCTCTCTAGGTGGTCAGAAAGGTCTCTAGAGTGTGCGAAATGAGAGTCAGACCATGACTTTTGTCGCCTCGCGAGACCCTCTTCATCGCGCTCACTCCATTGCTATCTCCTACTCAGTATCTTCCATTTTCCTTTCGCCCGAGGCACGAAGGGGCGTTTCTTGATAGCGCCCAGAGTCTAGAACTCTATCCTTCTCTGTCTTTTTGCTAAAAGAAGCCCTGAACCCCGTCTGACTCTCCGCTCTTTGCGTGCTCCCTCGCCCTCTCTAACCTCAGCGCGATAAAAGCAGCGAAAAGTTTCCAATGACTCCAAAAGCGACTTGGAGCCTGGAGCGGGTCTTTGTCTTTTCTCCCTCCTTCCTTTCTCTTGTTCTCTATCGGCAGTGTCACGCTAGCCAGCGAGTTTCTCAGTTTTCCCCCGACTCTCCCTCCTCTACTTTTCTCGGGTTTCCCTAATGATTCATCTCTTTTTTCACCCTTTCCGCCATCAATTTTGCTCATTACTCAATGTTTCCTGGCTGTTTTCGCTTAGATACCACGAAATTCGAGGTAGCAACCACTAATTGCCATGCGAAATTCGAAATTTGAGCCCGTTCTGCCCCAATTTTCTCGTTTTTTGTGGAGTAGAGACGCCCAGTCGTCAAAATAGGGGCCGGAGGGGGAGTAAGCGAAGCCCTTCTTCCGCTGATTTCCCGGCCAATCTCCGCTTTTGCTGCCGCCTACTACTACAGTTGTTGATGTCAAGTCATGCTTCTGGCGTGCTTTTGATCAACTTCGAGCCTCACTCCCGCTTTCGTGCAAAGAAAAACGGAGCATTGGCCCACTGGGGGGAAGGCTCGAGGGCTGTTTTGAAGACTGTTTTGTCATGTCGGAGAGTGAGAGGGGTTCTCAGGCTTGGATGGAGAGATGCGCGTGAAGGCTCGTTGTTTTCGGATGTTGTGCCCCATTTCTGAGCCGTGTTCTCTCAACAGTTCCATGATCGTTCGTTTCTGTCAAATTCAGAGCAATATTCAGTCCATGCTCTTTCTGTATCACTGTAGAGATGCATCTGGATTGGACTAAATGATCCCTTGTGTCCACTGCTCAGTCTCTCTAGATTGCTGCTGTTCTTTAGTTTTGTACGATGATTCAGATTTGTGGCCTAGTGATGACCTAACCTTGTCAGTTACCATCTTTCTATGTCTGCACTCTCTCAGGTGAGAAGGCACTCTGCTTCTCTCCCCTCTCCTCCCCCTCTCCTCCCAATTCGAATGTTCCGCGCGCATATTCAGTTTGCAAGAGTAACCTTCTCCTCCGCATTCCTCCTCTCTCTTCCCTCTCTCCATTTACCTGGTGTCTCATTCTGCCTGACTCATACTAGGTTGCCTAGAGATAACTGTTTCCTCTTGCTAATCTCCGTTCGAGGTAATTTGACAGCAACCTCATCCCCCTCACACTCGCTCTCTCCGTTTCATCGTGTCTCTTGCTCGGCCTTAGTCGCCAAGAGACGTTTACCACTCTCTAATTTCCGAACGCTTTTTGCGAGTAACCCCCCCCCCCCCCTTCCTCCACTTCCCTTATCTGTTCCACCACCTAATCCATCTCTCCCCACTTCTCACCCTCGGACACGAACACACGGAATGCCAAGGATGATCAAGATAGGGCGGCTCGGGTTTTCTTGGTCAGATGAAATTGCACGCACTTACTCAATATCTGTATGCGTAGGTTTTCGTTACTGGTAAAATGTGGGAAAGTGCAGAATGGAAATATTCATGCTCATTCCTTATCCTCCAGCTCTCGTTTACAACCCTCTGATTCTCCTCCTTTGTCCTAGTAGCGTCCCTGATTCTTCTTCCAAGTTTACAGCCACTGAAAACCACTGAAAGAATGGCCACTTGTAAGATGAATCATGCAGTTATTGGTTCTGTGCATTGCGCAATACCTTGGCGGGACAATTCAAACTAGAAGGTTGAAAGGTTGCCTCTGCCTTTATTCGCGTCCTCTCTCGCCGGTCAGACAGTGTTAGACCAATTTGAAGGGTAGGGGATGTCTCATCTTGCGCGCTGTTCCCTCCTCATTTGTCATTGTCGCTGGTGCAATGTGTGGTTAGAGAACCAGGGAAGATGGGGAGTCATACTCGAGTAGTCCTTTTTCTCTCTCAATGTTCACAATTTGGCATGTTCTCTTTATTCACCTGAGTCATGAGAGAACAGGTGGATTGAAGAGACTGACTTTGCTCATTCTCTTTTGACGGTAATGCGCTGAACGCTCGAAAGGACACGATGAAAACATTGGCATCTCTGATCGGCGAGATAGCATGAGGAGAATACTTGCGCAGAGTTTGGCTATTCCTCCGCCTCTTTATGTCCACAAGTGTTCGATAAAGAGCTAGCACTCCTCATTCTGCGTGCTCTCTCGGTGCTCCAGCAGCCGAGAGAGCCTTCGAAACCCACAGCGTTCTGACCCCCTTTGTTCTCTCCAGATAAGGGTGAACAAGGGGATTAATTTTTGAATTTACCCGCGTTACCGTATTCGAACTGCAAATCACTTTGGCAATTTGATATATCTCTGAAACATATCGCGAATACGGCAACGCGGGAAAATTCAAAAATTAATCCCCTTGTTCAGAATGAGGTTAGCGATATGTTTCAGCACCTTGTCAAGTTTCGAGTTTGCAGTACGATATGTAAAGTGATACCCCCTTTTCTGTAGGGTTAGAATGCTGTGAACCAAGAGTTTGTTCATACAGCTATAACTTCACCCCTCCCTCCATCCATTTGTCGCCTGACTCCTCTCGTTGGTTTACTCGCTATTTCTTTGCTCCAACTTTCTTCCCCTCCTCTCTCTTCTCGCGCCATTGCTTTTCAGCTACTTTTGCGTGTTTGTGTTTGCGCGAGTGATTCAAGCGATCGCTTGAGATTTGAAATATCCTTGAAATAATTGTGATTTTAATAAATTTAAAAAAAGAACTTTAATTTACGGGAAAAAGTCAATAGAATCTTAAACGGTTCCAGTAATTTGTACTGTGCAGTACGGTATGCCCCTGACGCCGCGCACTTTTCCATCCGTTATCGACTTTAGTTGTTGTGATTTCCTCATCTTTGTTTTCGCGAATTTTCCTTGTAAAATTAGCTTTGTTAGTAATATTTGTGTTACAGAAGCAATCCAACGTCTCCCGGGCGCACATTCATCATGATTCGAGCCCTCCTCTTCGGTATGAATCATAGTTATTTGATTTTTTGGATTTGGTTTCATTTTTATCTTTATTTTCGCTCTAATTTTTTCTCTTTCCAGCAACGGCGCTGCTCGCCGTCAACGTCCACGCCCAGGTACCGCATCAATCGCTCAATTGATCCCTACAATAGCATATTGTCGAAATTAATTTCCAAATAACGGTTTGTTGGTGACGAAATACACCCTTGTTCAGGAAGAGGACTTCGTTTATTCAGAGGTACCCTCGCCAAATTACGCGTTACTTTATAGTTCTAGCTTCTCTAAATCGACCATAAGTGCCCGTGTTGTGAATAGGAGGCGCTCATAGACAACTTTCTAACTTTGTAGTTGTTTGCAGTCAAGTGGTTGTTCTTTTCAATTTATATTTTATTATTTAATTAATTATATTACTAATTGGCAGACGAGGGACATCCCGGTCGCGATGGGCAACCTTGGGGTGCACTACAACTTCCGCACCGTCATCTCTACGGATGAGAAGCCGCTGACAGCAACTGCCTCAGGACCAATCTGGTTAGTGTTTCAGCGTTGTATTTCGGCATTTACGCTTAAAAACGGTGGTTAAATTAAAAAAAAGATAAGTAATGGGTTATTTATACTACTACGCTGCTGATGTATACCTGCGATTTCCTACATTATTCTTCCTTTTGTCTAAACTCGAGTTGCCCTTCTTCCCAGTGATGTTTTTGCATATGGAATGCTGTTGAATCATCCTGTCACCCTTTCTCGTTGCTACTTTTCGGAGGGGCGATGATTCAGTGACGGGTGCGCGCGTTTCTCTCTCGAGAAACTCCTCCCGTTCCCTCACGCTTGACAATTCTGATGCGATTATAAGGGCCAAAAAAGCGGGCTCACTCCTGAGCTCTCCATTCCTCTACTCGGTGAGATATTGAAGGGAAAGGAGAGACCACTCAGGCAACAATCTCTCTCTTGAGAGTGAAGTTTGTCCGGGTTTGATTGATCGTCGTGATCGGTTATGGAGGGGCGAACCAGTTCCATTTAGGAGCAGAAAAGCGATTTTTACCTGATTCGATTACCCGCGTTTCGCCGTTTCACGGATGAGTTATGTTTGCGAAGGTTTCCTATTAGCGTTATATTCGAGAGGGGTTTTTGATTTGACAAACATGAGTGCTATTTGGGGGGTGTTACTATTAGTTTTTTTTCTAGAGACTACGGAGATCCGATTAGGGGTTGCCTGGGTTTCGGGAGATTATGAGACGCTGGAACCTGAATCCACGATGTGGTTGTATTGAGAATATTGTGTGTTGTTTGTGTCAAATTCGAAGAAAAGGCGTTATCGTTGAGTCTAGTAGGCCTAGGCAGTCATAGACATGCTGTAACCCGACTGAACCATGCACGGTCTACACCGAATTTCCATAGTTCTTGCAATTTCCGGGAACTATGTTTTTTGCCATAGCCATTTGTCTCCCAGCGGGCCCCATTCGACATCTCGCGCAGTTTACTGCGTGCTTTTGCGTGTGAGGAATGGGCATGTTGCCCGGGGGCTATGTTTTCTTCTCCGAAGAGTGAGACACTATGCAGTTCTCACACTTCCCGTGATCTCTAGTGACAGGGTGAAAGAGTGTGTATCGAGTGCGAGAAAAACACTCGAGAAAGTTCCCAGAGGCTCACTGACTTGGTTTACGCTATTGCATTAGCGAGGCGCGAGAAAGCGGCGTGTGCGTCAATTCATCATTTTCGAGTGAGAAACTAGCGAGAAATGGCGTTGATCTCTCCATTTCACATGCTCTCTCGCTGGTCAGAGACGTCGATTGAGCGTATGAAAAAGACAGATCGACTGGATTAGTGCCGTCATATTTCTGCATCGTTTTGGGAGGAATTGAAACCGAAACCGTGCGAGTTTCATGATGTATTCGGTTAGAAGTTCCTTGGTGAAAAGAGGCCCAAGGGAGCCATCGAGAAGCGATAAGAGATGAGTGGGAGGAAGGAGCACTGGCTCTGGCAGTCTAGAGAGTGGGTGGAGAGGAGAGAGCGCGAGGAAAAAGTGGAGGAAGAGGAGGAAAAGCGGACATTTCAGCCCCTAACGAGGCCAATTGAACTCTATCCTCGGAAGCCGCAAAAAGCGCTGATTTGTTGGTTGAAACACGGGGGGGGGGGGGTAAACACTGATCCGCCTTGTGAAATCACGCTGCAGCCTTATCTCTAGGGAGTTCGGTTCCAGAGTTGGCATTTGAAGGAGGCAAAACAAACACACAGATGGGAAGATGTCAGGACGGAAGAAAAAACACGCTCGCGTGTTGTGAGATGTTGGCTGCTTTTTTGCTTTTGCACGATGATAAATGCCGAGTTTTTGCGCAGTTTTTTGGAGGGGATAAACAGATGTGCTAAGGTTGGGATGGTGAATGGTGAATTAGAAGGTGACTGACTAATTGGTTTGTTTTTTTTCAATTGACTTCCAAGCGACTACTGATTTGCAATCGCCGACCTGTTTACCTAGTAAGGATGAAGCGTCGAAGTAACTGTATTCGAGTAAAGATGTTAGTGGGCGTATCTGGGTAAACTGCCCAAGAGACCTAGTAATCTGGGTAAACTGCCCAAGAGACCTAGTAAGCTTACCTAGTAATTGTGAAACCTTGAAGAAGTGGTTGGAAAGGCGAATGGAGAAGAGAGAGAGAGAGGATTTGTGAATCAGATGGGCATTGTGATGGTCTGCAAACAATAGAATGAGTAATTGAATTTTTTGAAAAGCTGATCAATCATTAACAGATTTGAGGACGCTCATCTGCTTACCTAGCGCCTTTGAAACATCGAAATCATTGTTTCTTCCTATCACGTACTATTCACTAAGCGATTGTGAAGCGTTGAAGTTACTGCGTTCTGGTGCCGATAATCGCTAATCTTTCCATTGAATTTTTCCTAGCGATTTTATTATTTTTTGATACCGTCCTGTGTAAAACTATTCTATAGACGTTTATCAACTTACCTGACATACGTGAAGCGTCGAAGTTACTGCGTTCTGCTGCCGATAATCGCTAATCTTTCCATTGAACACTAGTGATTTTGGTATTGCCTAGCGATTATTTATTGATAAACACGTCGTGTACAGAACTGTTTCGTACACGCTTATCTACTTACCTGGCATTCGTGAAACGTCAGAGTTTCTCGCACGGCAAATGGCTACTATTTCGATTGAGTACACTCGTCTTTGGCATTACCTAGCGATTTTATTACTGTTCCAACGCCGTTCTACACAGCACTGTTCTTCAAGTGCTTATACTTCTCCCCTAGCACTCGTGAAGCGTCGAAGTGACTGCGTTCTGGTGCCGGTAATCGCTAATCTTTCCATTGAACACTAGTGCTTTTGGTATTGCCTAGCGATTAGATTATTTGTTAATAAACGCCTCGTGTACAGAACTGTTTCGTACACGCTTATCGACTTACCTAGCATTCGTGAAGCACGAGAGTTACTGCTTTCTCGCACGGCAAACGGCTAATCTTTCGCGCAAACGCCGGCGCTTTTGACCTTCTGCTAAGTACTCGGCAATCGGGGAAAGCAGGGTTGTTCCCAGAAATGCCTCCATACTGAGGGATCTGAATAGTGCTCAGGAAGGAAAGAAATACATTTTGTCAATATGTACCTTATAGAATGTGAATTTATGGCGACAGAGCATGTCTGACCCGTTGTTAGTATGACTAGAGGCTTGAACTCACGAGAGAGTAAGGAAATGAAGAGGGTCGCGAGGTTATCTAGAGCTGTCATTATAAAGGAAGGCGAGATGATGGATGTGGGTGTTCTGAGGAGAGGTTGGTGGAATCTAGGGGCTTGGGGATCTAAAAACGCTGATGGAAGTGTGAAGTGCAACGATCCATGATTTTAGATGAGGCGTACTACTAACTGGCTCGGTAAAATCGAGCAGGTCAGAGATGAAGGCGCTCTGTGGGGAGGTTTCTGTGAAGGAATAGGGTGCGGAATTGAGGGGCTTGAACATTTAGAGAATGTTACGATGTTGCTGAAGTGTTGTGGTGATCCAGTGCTACGATACGATAGTAAGCTTACTGAAACTGGTAGGATATAGCAGTCGTGGAACTGGAATCAGTTGGGTAGGATTGTACAATATACGTACAAGATTGTACAATTTACGGCAATAAATTGTTGGTGCACTTGTTCTGGAAGATTTATCGAGATTATGATACTTGAATCAACCATGAGTGTCATTGGAAGTGTCTGATTTTCGATGATCAACGAAGGGATAATTGCATGCTTCCTCTTGCAGAGAGATAGTAGAGATGCTCGAACCCCAATTAACCATGTGATAAGCACCGCGATTGTAAACACTAGCTTGCGACGCGGTTGTTATGATTGAAGGGGTATTTTTCTCGCGCCATCGCCAGTGTTGACAGAAGGAAAGGGCGATGTTAGGAAGGGGAGGGGGATGGTTGGACTTCAATTCAAACGCCTTCTCACTAGTCCATTGAAAAGATAAGCAATTGAGATTGTTGTTGGCAATATTCCGAGACGGGCGATTCATCAGAGCAATGGTTTCGAGTGGACTTTGCAGAAATAGTGGGACCAGGACCGGTTTGGCCGAATAGTAAAAAGCATTGAAATTTGAAAGCGACAAATTGTTTTTTTTTTTGTTTTGAATTGCCTCGATCAGACCAATTGGAGTAGCAGCAGTGGGTGAACTACGTAGATGTTGTGAGACTGGGATCAGCCAGGTTGGGGATTGCGGAAAAAGGAAAGGAACGAGTTGGTTTGCTTGATTAATCGGAATAAAAAAGCCGAGTAATCGGAAAGCCGGTAGCTGATGACACATCGACGGTGTGAGACTGAGATCAGCCCAGTTTGTCAATTCAACAGTTATAGTCAATAGTGAGCTACCGTAGTCAATCAATATTGATCAAGAGTGATCGATCAGCTAGAAATCAATAAGTAGATACCGTAGTTAATCGATATCCAATCGATAATCAATCGATAACCAATCAATAATCATCGTCAGGTGCCAGGCGACCCTCAACGAGGTGCCGCTGCCCATCGTCCGCTCCTCCTTCGTGCGCTACTCCGACCCGCAGAGGAGACGCTTCCAGCCCGATGTGAACCACACCACGAACAAGGTACGGTAGTGGTGGGGTTGGGTTACGGTAGGAAGCTACACCACGAACAAGGTACGGTGGGGGTAGGGTTCCAGCCCGACGTGAACCACACCACGAACAAGGTACGGTAGTTGTGGTAGCTGGTGGCACGGTAGGAGGCTACACCACGAACAAGGTACGGTAGTGGTGGGATGCGAGGGTTATGGTAGCTGGTACGGTTGCTTACGGTAGGGTAGGGCTCCAGCCCGATGTGAACCACACCACGAACAAGGTACGGTAGTTATGGGTCAGAGGGTTATGGTAGCTGCTGGTACGGTAGGAAGCTACACCACGAACAAGGTACGGTAGTTGTGGGTCAGAGGGTTATGGTAGCTGCTGGTACGGTAGGAAGCCACACCACGAACAAGGCACGGTAGTGGTGGGCTAAGGGGGTTATGGTAGCTGGTACGGTTGCTGGTTCAGGGTACTGTAGAGTAGAGCTCCAGCGAGATGTGATTAACACCACGAACAAGGTACGGTAGTTATACGGTAGGGTTACGGTATCTGGTGGTACGGTAAGTACCGGATTCAGATAGTGGTGGTCTACGGATGGTTAAATAGAGGCGTGAATTTGCCAGAAATTTCACTTGGGAGTATTGTGTTTCGCTGATGCTAGAAATGATCGAAGTTGTCGCGGCATTTAATTTTTCCGACCGACGCATCCTTTAGTCAACAAATATTAAAATAAATTAAGTTGCACGCCGGAGGTCATAGTAGGAAAAGATAGTTGAAAACTACCTAAAATCCATAAACGTACCCGGTTTTCAAGGGTTCGGTTAACGTGGAGAATACCTAGCTGTAAAACTTACCCGGTATTTCGAAAATATTGCCCATTCTCGAGGTTTTTGGATAAACATACCCGGGGTTCTGACGATTTTATCACCTGACTTTTCCATCTATGCCGGAGGTGACAAGACGATAATTATTTATTTGCGCCGTTTAACCTGGGACTTATCAGACCGCGATGAGTGATTGTCCTTTCTCAAGGGCGTGGAACTCGGATCAGCCTTGTGCACTGTAGCGTGCATGACGATTGAACCAGTGGCTATTTTGTTTCGAAGATTTCTAAAAGGCGTAGACTGATTTGGATAGCTAGTACACACTTCATCGGTTTTTGCAATATCATGTAATAGTAGTACTGAGTAGTATTGAGCTATCTAGGTTCTGGAATGATCATGAAGGGAGCGCACCCCAAGGAACATTGTGCGTTTACGCCATCAGGACAATCCGACGATCAGAGGACGGTTGATCCTTGCATTTTACCAATTTCGTGCAGCTCGGAATAGTCGGGTATAGTCGTCGGGTGACCAATAAAATGAATCGGGGTGACTGAATCGAGAAACGTAGTGACAATGCTGAGGAAGTAGTGGTTCAAGTGGCTACAGTTGGTGCTATTATATCTTAATTTATTAATTAATTATTATTAATTGCAGGCGTCGCTCGAGGTCGACCAGGTCGTCATCAAGAACATGGGCAAGTACAGGTTGGTTGTTGTTGTTTTTTTTTTGGAAACGTCCATTTTTTTAACCAGAAAACTCGGTATGGAATTGAATTTAACCTCGCAAGTAGTTTTCCCCTTTTTCACTTGAGGGTTTCTCATGAGTAGGACCAGGCGGGGCATGTGGGTAGCGTTTGACTAGAGTAGGCCCTTTCGCGTGTCGGTGTTCCCTGAAGATCTCTGACAGAGTCTGGCAATTGATGGTGTCTTCAGCTCTGTCGTTGATAATAATAAACTAAACAGGGAAGGTCATGATGCGACTAACGGGGGATTGGTGTTACGAGGAGTGCACAATAGAGGTGGTGGGGTTGCCCTGGCAGTGGGGCATTCGACAGGGGTTGCAAGCAATAAAATAAGACTTGTTCACGACAACGTTTTGATAGTATCGATATGGCAATTTCGTGCTTCGAGTAGTTCACAAAGGCTGGATAAATTTGGTCGGGTAGTGTGTCGAAAGTACGTTGTTTCAATTCATATAATGAACTAAATTTGTGACTAGGCAGAGCGCTTCGCTGATAAGTTAAAGCAGCAGCGTGAGCATTGCAGTTGATTGCTTTACATATTTTCTTTCTAGAAAATATTCACACGATTTCGAAGCAAATGATTTGTTTTATATTCAATAAACATTTTAAATATTAATTAATATTTATAATAATATAATTTTGCAGATGCGAGATCCAGATCATGGAGAATGACGACCACGAGCGCACCGTCTTCGGCAACCTCATGGTGTACAGTGAGTGAATTAGTCTAATTAATCTAATTAAGTAATCCATGAGATCATACTTAGTATTTTGCAATCTCATGGTGTACAGTGAGACTAACTAGATTAATTATTTTTTCATAATTAGACAATGAGAAGGTTAGAGTCTCACACTAGGTCAGGTTTGGTAGCGGAAGTGCAGTAATTGCGATTGCTGATTTGTTTTTTGTGGACCTGGTGGGTCCGCGCTGCGATCGCACGGGATATTCCACGGCAGTTATCCTTGCTCCGTTCGTTCTAGCATACGCGGCCTAAATATCTACTATTAATAAAGCGCAAGCGTCTGTCCATGGGATGTCCCCGGCGAGAGCGCCAGAGAAACTCTCTCGGGCAGAGACGCAGAGGAGCGAGAGCAGCAGAGACTCCCCTCACCATAGCGATTGCGAAATGTGACGAAATTAGTGAAACGTGCGAAATCGTTCGAGTGACGAAATCACCGCCGTAAGCGGGGAACGACTCTGGTTTCTCCCAACCACTAGGCAACCATTAAAAATGGGCGGAGTTTGGGCCAACCACTAGGTAACCAATGTCTCAACCAATAGGCAACCATTGGTTTTCCAACCACTAGGCAACCATTATCCCAACCACTAGGCAACCAGGAACCTTACCCGTCGTGACTAGCACGCACCTCGCCTACAAGGTCCCCTCGCGCCCC
>LS585502.1:79920-132693 GCA_900490775.1 Pristionchus maxplancki
ATTAGTGCCTTCTACTGTCCGTACCCGGGTGCGCCTCTCGTAATTTATGCTCTCTATTTTTAGAAGACGATCAGAACAAAAAACGCGAAGATCAGAAGTGTTTGAAATTTGTGCTTGCCTTTCAAAGATAGTTGTAGTCCGCGAGTATTTGTTTACAACTTCCGTTGTTTATCAAGAAGACTTGCAAAACATTATGCGCTAGACCGGACTTGAGCGTGCGCCCTTCCGCGAGGTAGTCTTGGAACACTACCACTAACCCACGAGAGCATGCTAGAACCAAGTCTCTGCGTGATACAAGATCTCGATAGCTCGAATTAGGCTCCGCCCCCTATGTCGTATCGACGATCTCCCAGTGAGAGGAAATAGTGCACTTTTTAGGTGTAACTTGGTTCAGGGGTAAAATTTTGACAAACGGTAAAAAGCAAGGCCTTATTTAGACTCATTGTGACATTTTACCCACTAAAAGATTATCCTATCGCTTATTTTGAGAATCACGTTGCGGTCTCTAGATTTGCAAATGAAAATTTTTAAGGCCTTGGTAGAATGTGGCTTCAGCGTGGGATGATACATATTAGTGTGAATAACCGGAGATGAATCGGATCTTTCTTTGATGAATAGCAAATGATCGCATTATTTGAACATGTAGTCGCATGTAGTTGAACATGTTCTCAAGTGATAACTTATCGGTTGTTATAGGTTCCCTAGGTTTTTGTTAGTTCTATCAGCAGCAAAGTGGTGGATTAATTGCTGCCTCAATATCCCATAGCATTTCTACTTTTTTTTGTTGCATTTTCCCCCATTTTTATTCCCTCCTATTTTCCGTCCTGCCCGACTAGCACTCCCTGCAGCTCGTCGCCCTGTTTGATTTTGACTTCTTTGTGAAATGTGGTTTCAGCATGGGTTGATATATTGTAGTGTGAAGATGCGAAGATTCGTATCGGCGCTTTTCGAATTTATGTGTCCGGTGTCAAGTGCGTTGGCGATCTATAACTGACAGACTTCCTATTTTCCGGCCCTGCCGACTGGCTCTCGCTCTTGCTGGTCGCCCTGTTAGATTTTGACATCTTTGTGAGATGTGGTTTCAGCGTGGGCTGATAGATTGTGGGGTGTAGTAGAGCTGATTGGACTAACTAACATGCACTATCGAGCCAATTCATCCTTTCACCAACTTTGTTGACTCTATTTTCCGGCCCCACCGACTGGCTCTCGCTCCTGCTCGTCGGCCTGGCCGTGCTCTTCCTCGTCTGCCTCTGCGTCGTCAGCGCCGCCATCATCGCGCACACCTGCATGCACGACGACTACAACGTGGAGCAGAGGGAGTGAGTACGGTAGATACACCGGGGTGGGCGATCGAAAAGTGATTAAATAGTTTGGGGGTACGGTAGATGCACCGGGGTGGGCGATCTAGAACTGACTAGATTGTTGGGGAGTACGGTAGATACACAAGCGATGGTGACCGAGAAGTGACTAGATTGTTTGGGAGTACGGTAGATGCACGAGGGTGGGCGATCGAGGAGTGATTAAATAGTTTGGGGGTATTGTAGATGCGCCGGAGTAGGCGATCGAGAACTAACTAGATTGTTCGGGGATACGGTAGCAGCGACAAATATCAATATCGATAATCGTTGCAGGAAACTCCTCCTCACGCCTCCTTCTCACTCCCCCTCTGCTACTTCGATTATCTAGAAGTGCGAAATTGTCACTTCGCTCTAAGCTCCGCCCACTTTTAGACCACGCCCCCTTATCGATCGATCGGTCTCCGCCTTGTACCATGACTTACAACTAGTGACACTTCCTTCTTCTCAAATTGGCTCCTCTCACCTGTGACTTGACTAGGATGGATGATCTCTTCGTTCCTCTCTCTCGTCATCCCAGTGAATACACCGTGGAACAGTTCTCAGTCACTCGATTTAGTACCCTAATCAATCGTTTTTTTGTTATTCTGTGACCATGCTTCCCAATTTGTTGTATGCTTTTCTATGTTCGCAAGTTTAATTCTATTTTTGTCTTTTGCCTAATTAGACCACTGTGAACAGGTTGTTCGCAGCGAACTGTAGATGCTACGTTGTTGTCCCCTCTCCACCCCCCTTCCGATGTCCCCATTCCGCTCCAGCCCCCTCGAGAAGATACCCTCCCGCCCTCATCCTAGTACCGATACTTGCGGTATGACCCTTAGGAAATCGCCATCCATATTGGACCAGAAGAAGTTCGTTCTCTGATTGATGGATGTTCCCACCCTCCATTTACTTGCTTCCTTCTCCCTGTTCGATTCCATTTCCTGCTTACCGTACTCGAGTTGGCTCGAGTGATTACTGTGCCCTTTTGAGACTAATCGATAATCTCATCCAGTGCTTAGTGTTCGCCCTAGTTACTTCCCGTGTCTCAGATTTGCATTGTCTCCTTTTGTTTTCGCTGTTAGATTCAATTTCAAATGTTTAACACTTTCTCCATGTCGTTTCAGAATGAATAAAGCATTTGGTAATAGCTAACTATTTTTTTCATACTTTTATCAACACGAACAACACGCGTTTAACAGAAAACAAGCAAATTCCTTATTTTACCAAACTGAGCAGCATGAAAAATCGCAAAAGGGACAAACAACAAAAACGCTCAACACAACAACACAGAGGGGTTATGTGAAAGAGTGAGAGGAGCATTCAAGATCATCAAAGCTTTCCATATAATTGCTAAAGTGGATAGAGGGAGGCGAACAATTATGAATCATAAAATCACACGGACAATACGAGAACATTAGCAAGGATTGTGTGTAAGATCAGCGGGGGCGAAACGGTGTAAAACATTGTGGGTGTGTGTCAAGATCAATAAACTGAGATTACGGTAGCCGGGTAGGTGCGGGGTAGACTACGGTAGCCGCTGCTTAGCCCTGCTGGGGGAAGCCGGGCAGCGTGCCTCCGGACGGCGTGCGGGGAGCCTGGAAGAGAAAGGGTTACGGTAGTTCATAATCAGGAAATCAATAACTCTAGGTATACGGTAGTTGACCCTCTAAAAAATCGATAATCAATCGATACCTTGATCGTCTGGTCGATCGACAGCACGAGGCAGGTGGCCTCGACGGCGGAGATAAGTGCGTTCTGTAATTGATGTAATTTATTTATTTTTCAAACCGAAAATGTTCTTTATTGAGGATCATTATTCCAACACGTTATCCCTACAGTGCGAAGCACAGATTTGCATTGATAAACCCAATATCTTATTTGCTATGTTTGTTTTCGGCAGGCACGCTATAATAATCGTCATGAACTGCTGTCCCCACTTTTGAGTACCCTGTGAAACCATGACCACGTCGTCATCAATCCCAGGAAATTTCACAGTCATGTTTTATTTGATTATTATTGAAATTATACAACGCAGAACGTTTGACGCTTACTTATTTATCTTTCTTTCCTATATGTATCTTATAAAACACAAATTCATAGCAAGTAATTCGAACCGCAATTATTGTTTTCAATTCTAATGGTGGGATCACTGCCGCAAATTGCACTCACGGCTTATCTGAACTCTGCGAAACACTAACAATGCACATTTTGTTATTTCAATTTTTTGTTCAGAATAATCAATACGCGTGCCATCACCCCCCCCCCCCTCTCCCCAACTCCTCAATCATACCGTACCTTCTTGACGAGCGACGGCTCCCAGATGCAGGCCGTCATGTTGTCCCTCACTTCCTCCGTGTGGATGTCGATGCCCGCCCACTTCTCGCCTGCGAATTAAATAATCGATTGCTTCATCATCGAAGTTTACCAGATCACCCAAAATCGGACTATTTTTGTGGACGGTTAATCCTTCTACTATTGCATTCACAAAACCTAAAGTTCTTACCTATTCACAGTGAAACACAAACCCTATCGAATTCGCAAACGGTACAGAAATGGGATCAACATTCTAGCAGTCAGTCCACCGTATTCTTGGCGTGGTTGTGACTACCGTACAACAATCAACAATCCCATACTTCCTTCGTACTTGCAGCTACAATGTTAGCCAGGACTACAGCACCCCAATCAATAATCCACCCTATCTACCGTACCCTTGTACGTATTTACCGTAACCCCACCCACCGTACCCTTGGCGTAGTTGTGACTACCGTACCCCAATAATCCACCCTATCTACCGTAACCCAATCCATCTACCGTACCCTTGGCGTGCTGGTGGCGCAGCTTGTTGAGCACGTCGGTGGCGTCGATGCCGGCGTTGTAGCACAGCTGCTGCGGGATGATCTAGAAAAAAAAAGATCAGGTAAAAACGAGGAATAGTAGGTTAGCGCCGTTTTGTTATTTTATAACATTTGACACCGAAAACAACTTTCTATTGGAAGACATCACAGTCGGTCTGCATTGACCAACTCATGAAGCGCAGATGTGAAGGGTCTCCATAATTTTGTTTTCCATCGTCTAGCTCTCTCTTCCGCATTCAAGATCATAACGCGCACGTTTTATCGACACTCTGTCAAACACGAACCCTTCGTTGAGAAATTTGATGATCGAGTCACACGTTTTCAATTGATAGTCTTCTTTGAATCGTAACCACTCTATCATTGAGGAACCGCAATTACATCGCCTTATCCCTACTATTTGAAACCCAAGTTCCCATATTCCCTCACCTCGAAGCTCCTGGCGAACGCCTGCCAAAAGAACTGTTCCCTGACGTGCTCCTATTCGTGACTTAACCAACTCCTATCTCCATACTAAACCAAGCGCTATACCGCCCCATTCGCATTAGTCAGCCTTATCAAGTCTATGAAACACGAACCTCGAAGCTCCTAGCAAAGGCCTGCCAGAAGAACTGTTCCTTGCCGGCGATCGTCTTGGCGTGCTCCCTCAAGTGCTTCGACAGCTCCATGTCGATGGCGCCTCCTCCAGCGACGATCGAGTCGTTCTTCTTCGCCCTGCGAGTAATTAGTGTAATTAAGTTAATTATTACATTAATTGTTGTGCAGTCACGAGCCAGGTAAGAAACTGTTGGACCAGTTATCCATCGGTTTCAAGGGTTTGCCATAATTTGGAACTGAAGAAAATGTTTGATACGATCCTGTCATCACTGTAATTGATAAAACTCTTACACAAGAGCAAGTACGTTATAATTTACATGAGGATTTGATCGGTTAAGCTTGCACCACTCCAGTTTCAGAAGATATCGCCAACTCCAATTAACAAACCTCGCCCACTCTAAAATTACTACGCATACCGCATATTTTCGGATTCACCGGTTAGCTATAATAGGAAACTGAAACCACATTCGATACGACGCCAGCTCGGCAATAAAGAAATTCTACTACAACTACACAATAACGAGCACGTATATAATTTGCACAAGTGATTTTATCGGATTAGCTTATTGAATTCGCGTTCCAATCGATCCCCAAACACGGAAATAAATACGGTCTTTAATCTAGCTCTTGCACACAACAATTACAAATCCGCAAAAAAATCCTTTCTTTCGCTCACATCCCACCCGCTACAATAGCATTCACAAATTCCGCAGTGCAGGCTGATCTCAATCGTTCAGTGGTTAATCGATAAAATGAAGTTATACTTGTTAGGTTTTGGCTAAAAACCAGCTCCAAACATCTCCAACAGCCCTCCTTCCTACACACATCGTGCAAAGCCACTTCCTTTCCTACTTTCCTGTATCACAAACTATAAAAACCCAGCTATTCAACCTAACCTCAGTACATTCTTCATTCACGTGATTACAAGCCCGACGATCTCTCGTTTCACCCTCTCCTCACCTTCTGACGATCATGATCGCGTCATGGAGCGATCTCTCTGTCTCGGCGATGAACTGCTCCGAGCCTCCTCTGAGCAGAATGGTGCACGCCTGCGCCTTCTTGCAGCCCTCGAAGAAGTTGTAGCTGCGAATAGGAATTTGATTTCACTGATTCAGGATGTTTAAAAGTTGGAACACTGGCACCCTCAGCTCCCTCGCTTCACAATAGTCTCAAAATTGGGCACTTATTCCAAATTTATTTTTGGGCACTTATTCCAAATTTAGTTTCGTTCACTTCATTGAGAAATTAACAATTAGAAACTCTTGGTAATAAGCATCCAATACTCCCCCGTTTCACAACAACTCTAACATTGGTCAATCATTCTGTGTTCAATCTCAGCTTGACTATCATTCCTAGACCTATTCAATCATTTTCCCTGTTTAAACGTTGGCCCCGAATAACCCGTTCCGCCCACTCACCGCTCGCTGCCGACCTGCTGCTCGTAGAACTTGTCGCACTCGCCGAGCACGTCGCGCGAGATCTGCGACACCGTCGTGAGGATCGAACCTGCAAGAGCGAGCGATTGACCGATTATTAGCAAGAAAGGAAACAAGTACGGTACGCCTGCAAATTGCTGTTTCATAAGTGAGTGAAGTCTAGCCACACAAGTGGATTGTAGTAGTCCCCAGCATTCATAGAAAATTTATTCAGTTTCATAATATCGCCAAAATATCTCCGTTTCAAAATATCTCCAAAGACAGAAACACTGGCAAAAACTCGATTTGAGCTCGCCAGATACCATTTTTAACACACTCTACTGTACCTCCGCAGGCAGCCATCGTCCTGTCGAGGTCCTCCTGCGGGATGCGGCCGGCGCAGAACATGTCGCTGGAAAGAGGAATAAATAAGTCCGTTCTCGATCGACAACAGAAAAAAAACAGTCAGAATCGTGCTGCACTAGGAATAGGTCGATACTGCACAGAGACAGCAATTGTACGGCGGATTTTCTCCAAAAAATACTACGACTATCTCGAACAGAATCCTCAAGTGAAAATTTCGTTTCACTAAGCGTAAAGAACATGGATACAACGCACAGGCAGTAATATGCCAACGAAAGAGCCACTCCAAAAAATATATCAAAATTGAACGATCAATCGCATTTAGGTTTCACCAATAATATGAAATAGCATTGCCACAAAGGGGCAGTAATATTGCTGGAATATGTTCGATCAAGACAAAAAATGCTTTAAAATCAAGTCAAACCTAATCCACCCATCACCCCTTATACCGTAGTCCAACTCACCGGTCGGCGAACCACTGCGTGGCGACGTCTCCGATCGGCAGCTTGGAGAGGACGATCTTCGCGCCCGCCTGTAATTTAAATATTATTAATAATAAAATCAATACCAAATTCTTATTCCATATTAAATGTCATTGGTTGTCAATGATAATCATGTTTCACTAGGCGCATAGAATATCGAAAGAACACGGAGAAAGTAATTCTCGCGGAGGTGATGGCCGAAAAAAATCATTGACGAATGATACCTCGTGGATCTTCTTCAGCTTGTCGTAGAGGATGTTCCACTCCGCGTCGACGATCTGAATTAACCTTGATTATTTATGTTTCACAGCTTTTGCATAACGAGAAACGTAAGCTATGTTCGATGCTGCCCTGGCTTTTAGCGCAAATTAACTTCATTTTTTTCTAATAAAGCCAATTATCCACGCCTGACTGCTGTTTCACCGTCTCACCTTCTGGAACTCATCGACCGAGGCGATTCTCATCTCGGCATTCTCCTTCTCCGCCTTCAGCTCCAGCTCGATGTTGAGCAGCGCGATGAGGGGCTTCGCGTACGTCTGAGAAATATTGATAAGTAAAAATTAATTAATTATCAATTAGATGTCATTGCTAACAAGAAGCGTTAAGAAAATAAAAATAAGGAAAGCAAACTAGTTCCAAATTGCGAAATGACAGTTGCGTTTCAGCAGTGATACGAAACATCCCTAGAGACACAGATAGCAATTCGATAGCGGCACTATCATTAAAATAAATACAAAGATCGGGACTAGGATGTAACATGTAAGATCAACAACGAGGGCAGCGCAGGAAGCACACTTGTGTTTCAGGAATACTATGTAGCATCGCTCAAACTTTAGGTTATCAATTATTGTGCGCAACTCGATCAAAAACTTACAAGTCCATAAATATGGGCCTGTTCACATCGAAACATCGACAGCTCGAATACCAACTATGCCACATGAAACCTCTCCTCACCTTGGGCTGCATCTCGAAGCCGGCGTACGAGAAGGCCTTCTGGAAGGCGATGCCGCGCACGAGGCGAGACTCCTGCAGGGAATGGGGCGATTATTATTATGCATTGAAACAGTAGAAGTTCCTTGCTTGCCAGTTTCCACTCAACTATTCACAGTGAGAATACGAATTCGATAGATCAGATCAATGCACCAACTGGCTTCACCCAATCACAAGCGAGTTTCACAAGCGATATGGAATATCGATACCAGACAATCAAACGATGTTTGAACGTGATCGTGTAGAAAATATAAAATAAAAAGTATCAGGTATCCGGTATACTGTATCCGCCCCCTCCCCAGCAATCGATACCTCCCTTATTCCCCCTTACCAGCAGGGATCCTCCCGGGACTCTCTTCATGCCGATCATGTTCAGGGTGAGGCGGTCGTCGAGGATGTTCACCGCGTCGACGCACATGTTCGCGAAGTGCTCGCGCTCCGCCGAGACCTGACAATTTATTATTTAAATATTTTATTAATTATTAATAAAAAGATTAATTGTAAGAAGAAGATGTTATTAATAGTTTTTAGTGTAACTAAACAGAATGGATTCCGATTATTAAAAATATAACGAGGCTGGACTTATGGGAAAACACTGAAGCAATAAGCGCGCGGGTGAACTAAATATTATAATAAAAATGTATAGTAATCCTCTCACCAGCTTGGAGCTCAGCGTCGTCATGGCGCACTTGACCAGCATCTCCCTGAGCGCCGCCTCGCCCTCGATCTTCACAGCGAGAGAGTCGAGGTAGCGGACCGCCTTAATAATTAATTACTCTAATTAGTCAGCCAAAAAAATACAAATTGACAAAGCGATGAAACGTTGAACGTAATTATATTTTTGAACACCAGTCAGAGAAAATATCAGAACCGTCTCCACACTTGGAATTTATAGGATAGTCAAAACAAGAAAGTGAGGGGTGGCCACAAGAACATGTACTATCAACCCAAATATACTTATATTTTAATTGATTGGTCTAATTAACTAATTACCTCCTGTGAAGCCTTGGAGTAGGCGCGGATGAGCAGCTGCGGGTGCACGCCGTCCTCGATGAAGGGCTTCGAGCGCTTGAGCAGCTCGGCAGCGAGCACGACGACTGGAAGAAGGAAATGGGTATTCGCGTCATGTAAATAATGTGTAATAAGTACTAGCCTTTCAGTTTCCAGTTGCAAAATTATTTGATAACCTTGCAATTTGAAACGGCAACGATAACGCAAGCATGCGCGCCTAATAAAAAACAAAATAATCAAGTAACGGAACAATAAACTAGAGCTGTAGAAAAAGCAGTAGAATACTCATAAAATAAACTGGAATCAGAAAGTGTCCAACCTAACATCCACTCACCAGATGCGGTTCCATCTCCGACTTCGCATTATTTTTAAGCGCAAGCATCGTAACTAGTTATAATACTTACCTTATAGTAGAATACTCGCCAAATATAAAACTAGCGACACAGCCCGCCAGAACGGAAGAGAGGAAATATTTACTGACCAGAGGTGGTTCCGTCTCCGACCTCGGCATCCTGCGACTTGGCGATGTCGCACATGACGACGGCGGCCGGGAACACGATGTCGAGCAGCTTCTACAATTGTTTAATTTAAATAAATAACACTTGAGGTGAAGTTAGCTTTTCCGCTGCGTTTTAGCGCCAAAATGTCGCAATTAATTTTTATTTAAATAAAATAATTTTGTTTTAAAAACCGACGAGGATGGTGGCTCCGTCGTTGGAGATGGTCGTCTTGCCCTTGGAGTCGACGATGAGCTTGTCCATGCCGCGGGGGCCGAGAGTCGTGCGCACACTGTCAGCGACGACCTGAATTCAATCATTCTAATTACTTTAATATTGTAAATTCCTTGAATTTAAGTTCCCACGCCTTATTGCATCGTTAGTTTCTATTTAAAATCAGTTTTAGTACAGGAAAGTAAGATTTTAGCCGAATTACACCGACCGAATCTTCGGGAAGGCACGGCGATTCTGCGACTATTGCAGGCTTTAATTATTATAAAAATATAATATACGAGCTTCTGCTTCGCTTTTAAGATCATATTGAACAGAAGAACAAGCAAACACACTGTTCTGGCCGAGTTTTGTCAAGGCAAGTTTCGGGAACAAAGCGCGTACAAGCCCAAATTTCGATTTTTCTAGGCTCCAAATGGTTTCAAAACGACGCTTACCGAGCAGGCGTTGATGTTGGAGATGATCTGCTGCTTGCCCTGCTTGTTCTCAGTGCCGTCCTTGAGCAGGATAATCGGAGGAGCCATCATCGACATCTTGGCACGAGTTTTCGGGGTTTAAGATGATAGCAACCGCCTGAAACAACGCCAATAGCGAGTAGGAGGGTACAGGAGAAAAGTAAGAATGAATACAAACGAAAAACGAGACGAATGGATCTAAAACGAGGCGAAAAATAGCGCAATTCAGTTGCGAAAATCTAGCCGATTCCGGAAGATTCGAAAATATTCCGTTCCGAGAGTTAACATTATATTACGATTTCACGGTAAATGGAGGGTGGGTTTTGTGTATTTTTATTTTTGCTTTCTCCAAAATTATTACAATGTTTTTTTTAATTATTGAATTAAAAATGCATAATACGCTAATACATTATTTAGAACATTCACAGTCCTGAATAATTTGTTTTATCAAAATATGTTGTGGAAGTTAAGGGATCCCTAGGGAGCGCTGTAAAACTACGAAATGTAAGTGCTTCACTAATATGAGCATGCTAGACCACAATTCAACTTTGCTAAAACGATATCCAAATGTGACAAAAGAGATTGCCGACTGCAGGAATCGAACCTGCGACCTTCGCTTTACGAGAGCGACGCTCTGCCTCTAAGCCAAGCCGGCATGTCTGGGAGGGGAGCAGTTCCTTGTATACCACTGCTAGGCCATGCGCTATCGCAGTAGCTGTGACAGAAGCCGCGCCAGAAGATAGCAATCAAACTTCTTCAAAATTTCATTGTCTCGGTTATTACTGTCGGGATGACTATTCCCATAAGCTTACCACTAGGGACAACAAATCATAAAGAATACGAAGAGTGAGTGGGATATGTTTCGAATGGTCTTCAAAATAAGCAAAGTTGTCAGCGCAGTAATATTTCTTCTTTTGTTCATCAAAATACATAAGTGTGAATAATAATTGAGAATAAAGGTGCCTAATAAATCTCAAACCGATCTGAAGAATGGAGTGGGGGGAGTCGAAAATAAACTAACAAGCGAACAGAATGGGAAGGTCGTGAGGTATTTCGCAAGGGTGGATGCGCATCTTCGTATGTACATCACAGTGAATACGTTATTGCACCACTCTGCGTGGTCCTCATCTTCAAATTGGGGTGAAATGGCGCCCACACTAGTGATGACAATTCGGCACGCGTCTCTCTCGTTTCTAATGGTCTCTCGCCGGTCAGAGAGACGAGAGAGCACGCGAAAGGAGGAGAGACGAGTGCCGAATTGTCATCGCCAGCCCACCCTTTCCCCGTGAGAAGCTTCATACCGACTCACAATCAGAGACAACCTCAGATGATGACTGGTGGCCGATCAGTAACATACGCCGTTTGTAGTGCAAGGACAGTTTACCAGTCTTCGAATAACCTGAAGCAGGTTCAGTCTCCATTCCCAGGCAAGAGCAACGATCTGTCTCTCTCACTTTCCTATGCTCTTTTGCTTCTCTAACCGGCGAGAGAGCATTGCGAAATGAGAGAGTCAGACCATTCCTCATCGGTTCTGTCTTCATTCCCAGGCAACTACTCCTTACTTTGTCTGAAATAGCCCATCCTCCCTAATTTCCCTCACTTCCTCCAGCGTGCACTCCATCTCGACCTTATCACTGATCTTATCAGAATGAGGAATGCACTGAGAATACGGGTGAAAGTATGAACTGATTGAGAGTGGTTGAGACTATGAGACTACGACGGGCGATTTCTCACGAATGTTGATAGTTTCCCTTGAGTTTCACCGTTCCTTCTTCGGTACTCGGTTTATTCTCATTTTGATCCCGGCCGGATATGCATTTG
The DNA here is from genome assembly GCA_900490775.1 of Pristionchus maxplancki. NCBI lineage: Eukaryota > Metazoa > Nematoda > Chromadorea > Rhabditida > Neodiplogasteridae > Pristionchus > Pristionchus maxplancki. The sequence goes on from LS585502.1 coordinate 91,972, forward strand.
CAATAAAATAATAATAACAAATCAGTCTCCCTGCCCCCAAAAACGAATCCACTGAATGACCTCAAGGTAGTCTGCGTTGTAATTGGGATTGACCCGGTACGAGATCAAAGGCAAATAATACGAGCCTGTCAAAGAGGGCCGACGGAAGGAAACGGGAGCTCTATTCATTAACCGGACTCTCTACCGGTCAGACTGGGCGAGAGATAAAAGGGATAGAGAGGGGTTATGGGAAGAAGAGCTGTAGGTCAGGGGAGGTCAACATCTACCGTTGGAAGACAAGTATTTCAGATGCACAGGAAGTATAAGAAAAAACTTTATTGATTTATTGAAGAGGCAATCGCAGGTCTACATTAAGAACAGAGAGAACACCTGGGTAATAAATTGAGTTACTGAAGCATGAAATTACGGGCTGAATGAGATTATCGGGGTTTGGACAGCGAGATTGATGGAAAAAAAGGCAACAATTAAAGGTTAGGCGTACTATATTCGGATTTGTATAGCAAATAAGAACAAATACTATGCAATAATATTTGCAATACGACACTCTTAGCGAGAGGAAGTCGGGGAGACAATACAAAGGGGGACATTAGAAAGAGAAACTGCAAGGACAGCATCAGAGGTAGAAGTCGAAAGCGTGAGACACTCAATTAGCAAAAGAGGAAATGAGGGACACTACTATGCATAGATATTGATAAAAATTAAAAAAAAGCAATCGGATGCTCCTAAGAAGCAAAAACGAATGCGTAAGACACTCTATGCGCAAGAGGACGGAAAGGAGAAGAACGGAAGCAACAGCTTTCGAATGAGAGACAAATACATTTAAAAAAGAGCAAATTGTTGGATAGAATTCTATAATCGAATGCAGGAAGACACTCAATGCTTGCGAGAGAGGAATATAAGAAAATCAGAAAATAAAGTAAAAAGTTAAAAAAAATGCAGACGATCTAAGGAGAGTCGAATGCGTTGACACATAGCGTATAGGTTCCGAGTTAGGGTTGGGTGCATGATCCGGTTCAGTCACTGACTGTATGACACAACCACGGTTTGTGGTCCAATAGGGTAGCGAGAGGTTGTGGAGAGTGACGTCGTGATGATGTCATCGACGATGGGCTTCTGGATGAAACGGTGGTGTGGCGATTTGGTGCAGCGGCGCCATCTTCGAAAGGTCGTCGTGCATGACAGTTGACGGCGAGTGAGCGGAGAGAAGGTGTTACCTAAAAGATGAGAAATTAGATAGAGGACAGAAGGACGCTGTGAGATAAATTTGCAGGATACAGATAAAGCAAGGTAACGAAAATACAAAGCCGGGGCATGAGAGTTCAAAGGTCAAGGAAGGCGAATAACTAACCCTCATGACAACGTGCGATGTAGTCTGCGAGTAGCGTCCGATGTCCGATGGTGTGGCGCGCGTGTGTGCAGATGCGGCGACTATTCCGAAAGGTCGGCGTGCGCGCATAATGACAACGAACGAAATGACGATTGAGAGAGACCTGAATTAGAGAAAGTTGAAAGAGAAAGCTTTGATAGAGTGAATGTAGACAACCGTAGGAAAAGACGAATATCAGAAGAATAGACAACAAATGATCAGCATGATGAGAGATGATAGATCAAAGATCAAAGATCAAAACAGATAAATCAACTAACCAATGGTCCTCTATGACAGCTTTCGAAGTGGAGGCTGGGGCAGGGATGTGACCGGACCCAGCGGTGCGGTGTAGGGTTACATCCCGGAGGAAGGAGTGGTCTAGACGGGTCGAGAGACGATAAGGGAAGGAGAAGAAGGAACGATGGGAATAGTCACGTGGTTGTGGGAAAGATCCGTCGGTTTATATAGGGAGTAGACGAGTGGGCGGAGCTAGGGCGCGGAATATGGAGAGGGGTGGGGATCTCTCGCGGAGCACTAAGGAGGGGTCGGCGGGTGATCGGGATAAGGGGGGCGTTAGAGCGTAGGGGGAGGGCGTAGCACGAAAAACGGGAGCCGCGACGCATACGCGACGCGCGCCATCGGTTGCGTAAGAGGCCGAGGCTACGGGAGATTATTGCATGAGTAGCGAAAATAGAGGGAGATGAGTCGGATAAGACACGATGGGAAGGTCAGAAGGAAGGATGAATGCATGAAAAATAAATTATGCAATACAAAAGATGGAAAACAATGCAACGATCGCAGACTGAACAATGAAGAACTGAGAATAGTCGTAGGTTGCCGTAGGGCTTTTGCATGCAGCACTTTAAATTTTGACTTTTTCTTTATTTTTTCTTCGTAAATTGATTTTGGAATGCTGTTTCATGCTGCCAGTATCGTTTTTAAGATGCTGCATTTGTTGCGAACTGCGAAAAAAATTGTGAACATCTGTCTTATTCTCGCTTGTGTTTCACAAATAGCGTATAACCCAGCGGTGAATGAGAGTTGCGATACCTGTACCTGCCACTTGTCAGCTGCAACGAATATAATCCAATAACGCAATGGTTGCTGCAGTCGCAGCGCCGTTGAATCTGCTGCATCTCGAAACATGACGAAAAATCTTCTTTTTGTCATTTTTTATTAGAAAATTCACGGTAACGGCATGACGCTGACGACCAGTGAAGGACTTGAAGGACTTAACTTGAAGAATAAATATTCGTAAGCGCTGATCACCTTTGCTGCAGCTGTGGCAGGGTGCTGCAAAAATTGTGAATCAATAATTCATCGAGAGAATGTGCTTTCGTATTTTGACGAAAAATGTCGCTTGCATTGCACAAGTAACCGTGTACGCGTTACACTAGCCTTATTTCTAGCTGAACGCCCATGCTGCATTGCTGATAATTTATGTTTATCGCGCAGATGTTCTTGTCTATTGTTCGTCATGTTGCCTTGTCAAGTTACAGCGCAAGTTCATGCATTATTGTATCATTGTTCATCTATGGTTTCTCTCCTCCCACGGCGTTTTGGCAACGTTCCAAAAATCCTATTTCGCGGCGAGACCACACCAGCACTCTCTCACTTTCGCGTGTTCTCTCGCCTTGTCTCTGCTTCTCTCGCTATCTCTCGCCCACCCCCTATAGAACGCCGTGTCCTCCTTGATGCAGCTGCTGCATGTCGTTCCTGTTCAATAATTTATTCTTTCATTTTTTTTCATTCCTGCGCAACAATGTGCTGTTTGTCATCCTGCCTCCCTGTCATCTTCTCTCCATCTGCTCCTTCCCTGACCTTGCGAGGGGCCGAGGGACAATAATGTATGGGTAGCGAAAATGAGGGGGAGCCTTCAAAGGACGATGATTTTTGTAAAGATGAAGGCAGATTAGCAAGTACAACGTCGTTGGATAATAATGCCATGATGCAAAGAAGAGTTCCTTCCACAATCGCCTTGATTGTGGAAGCAACTTTACCTTTACAAAAGAAGTGTGCAAGGACCATGCAATAGGATATTTATTTTAGCGCAAAACTATAGGTTTTCGTAAGTTTTTGTATGCAGGGCTTGCTATTGTTCTCCTATTTGTCTGCGTTAGCTAATATCTGAATTTGTTTTAGAGCCACTGCACAAATTTGTAAGGCGCTGCAGTCAATTCAACCAAAAATTGGCATCTATTTCTTGAACGAAAGATTTAGTTATGCAGTTATGTTTCAACGATCGCATATCACAAGGCGTCCAATGAGAGCATCGATCTGTGTGCGTTCGCCGCAGATGCAAAAAAATAACAAATAAAATTCGATAGCGCAACGACCGCGGAATGGATTATCTTATCTTTACAATTAGGTATGGTTTCGTAGGTTTTTTCGCATGCCGTTCTTGAGATCATGACTTTGTCTTCATATGTCTTCGTAAGTCAATTGAATCATTGGCTTATCAGCTAGAAGTTTTTTATCTTTATAAAGTGTGGATTTAGGCTAATCAAAATCATTTAGCGCTGCAGTCTTATATTTTTAGCTACTTTTCAAAGGTTGTTTGTCATACAGCGGTGATAAAACAAGGTAATTATATGCCGTGTGATCTGAAAAAAATACTGCACGCTGCTGAGAAGCGACAACACAGCTGCATCAACAGCCGCAGCAACGCTGCGAGAGCTGCAGGAATGGGACCGTCCATAAGCGACGAAAAAACACCTCATAGTTCTCGCTGCAGATACGGCAAGGCGCTGCAACCATAAAAATTGAGAAAAATTCTACTGAAGAGCATTTTTGCCGTAGCTCTTACAAATTCATTGCAAGTTGTGCTGAATAACTCAATATCCTCTCCCATTCCGTTCTTTCCTCTTTTCCATCCTCTCTCCAACGCTCGTAATCACTCTACCTAGGCCTAGGCTTAGGTCGCACCCTCTTTCTCCTCTACTGGCCTCGCTCTCTGACCTCGGCTCGAGAGTGCACAAAATAGAGACACTCTGAGGGCGCGTACATCGAAGGGGAGAGTGCGAGAGAGTGCGTAGAGGGGAGAGACCTAATTGGCTGCTAGTGACAAATTGTGAGTGGCAGGTGACGAATGGGACGCGAGGATGATGGATTGAGCGAATATTGGAGCCGTTCTGTAGCAGATTACGGTATTTTTGACTGTAAAATGAAAAATTCAATAAATGAGGAAAGGCTGAACATTTTCTATTCATGCCACATCTTGCTGGAGCTGCTCTGCAAGCAAGTGGCAACAAGAGAGGGGTTAATATTCTAAGACAAATATTATGAATATATGTGTCGCTCTTGCTGAGTCGCTGCATCGATTGCAGCAGTTATTTCTTAGTCTATCGGAATTCCAATATGATCGCAACTGCCGCCCGACTGTGTAACGCAGTTATCGCCCATTTATTGAATAAAATCCCAATGCATCACACATACGATGACTGCATGACCGCACGATATTGCACGATATTTATAATATGATTATAAGTTGTGTTGGGGAATTATTTATTTTTTATGATGCACACTGCAGAACGTGCAGCAAGTATAGTAATTTTTGAATTTGTTGCGACTGAGCTGGAACAGTTATAACCGCCCTGTCCAAAAAAACCTTGATTTCTAGTTTTTCAAGCGTTTATGCTTTGCAGAGAGCGCTGCATCGACTGCGCTATTCAATTTTATTAGTGTTTCTTTTCAGCACCGGCGCGCGCTCACAAATCGATACACTCATTGTCTGCCTTGTAATAAACGATCTTTGAAACACAACAGATAATGAAATGTATTAGCAAAGTCTACGAAATTTTTGATTGAAAAACGACTGCAGCTCCTGACAAATTACTGCCGCGGCTCTGTATGGAATTCAGGCATTTTCGACGCTGAAAAATAGGAGAAACAGTGACAATTGAAAGTGCTGCATGCAAAAACACTTCAACATTTACGGTTATTTTGCGCTAAATTGAAATAGATACACATTCCGTGATTGTTGCAATTTTTTATTTGTTTAGCTATTCACAGTTTTATCCCATTACGGTGAGTTCTCCAATCCTACAAGGTATATGTCAATTGAAGGATCCCCACTCCCCCATTTTCGCTACCCACACATTATCGTCTCCCTAGGTCAGGGAGATAGCAGATGGTTGGAAGATGAGAGGGAGAGAGGAGCGGGATGACAAATAGGGCATTGTTGCACAAGAATGTAGATGGGAAAACCCGAATGTTAACGAATGCAGCATGAAGCAGCTGCAGCAAGGATGGGCAGTGCTGAAGAGACAGCAAGGGCTGTAATTCCAAAATTTGACCTAGCGAAAAGACAGTGAATAGACCAAAACTCTGATGAGTAATACATAATTCAAAATTATCAATAGACGACGGCTGCAGCTTACTGCAGAAGGCGCAGCAACGTCTTTCTAGGCTAATTCGCACCGAGTTGAGCATGCGACATTTCAGAGAAAATACGCCGTGCACTCAATATATTGATGAATTTTCGATTCTCGATGATTGCAGTATCCCGCCGTATCTGCGGCACGAGTGTGCAGCGCTTCTATGACTACGGGTCCCTCAACTCATGGCCGTCAAAGTTCCTGTGTGCGACAAAAGCATCGATTTTATGACAAAATGTCCGACGTCTATTCGGAACGCAGCAGATTCAACCGCGTTGTGGCTGCAGCATCCATTGCAGAATGGATATCTTCTTTTTCTTACTCGCAAGCGGCCTGCTAATCGACATTCCCAATCGCCGCTTTGCTATACGTTATGTGCGAAACGTAACTGAAAAACGAAGTATTCTTCAAATAATGGACTTTTTACGGGTTCATTATAACTACAGCGCCTCAGAAACGATACTCGAAGCAGGGAAAAGTATTATATAATTTATTTATGAAGAAAAAATAAAGAAAAAGTAACGATTGAAAGTGATGCATGCAAAAAAAACCTACGACAACCTACGACTATTCGGCACTCAGGTCTTCATGTCTTATTCGGCAACCGTTGTTTCTACGACTTTTCACTGTAGTTTTATTGCATCATTTTTATTTATGCATTCTTCCCTCCTTCTGACCTTCCCATCGTGTCTTATCCGACTCATCTCCCTCTATTTTCGCTACTCATGCAATAATCTCCCGTAGCCTCGGCCTCTTACGCAACCGATAGCGCGCGTCGCGTATGCGTCGCGGCTCCCGTTTTTCGTGCTACGCCCTCCCCCTACGCTCTAACGCCCCCCTTATCCCGATCACCCGCCGACCCCTCCTTAGTGCTCCGCGAGAGATCCCCACCCCTCTCCATATTCCACGCCCTAGCTCCGCCCACTCGTCTACTCCCTATATAAACCGACGGATCTTTCCCACAACCACGTGACTATTCCCATCGTTCCTTCTTCTCCTTCCCTTATCGTCTCTCGACCCGTCTAGACCACTCCTTCCTCCGGGATGTAACCCTACACCGCACCGCTGGGTTTCATATCCCTGCCCCAGCCTCTACTTCGAAAGCTGTCATAGAGGACCATTGGTTAGTAGAGTTGTCCATTTGATCTTTGATCTTTAGCATCGCTTTTATCATGATCTTTTGCATAATTTTGGTGCTTACATTGCTATTTTGCTGCGCTAATTCCTGTAAAAGTGCCTTCTCATGAACACAATTTTATTTCATAAAACACCACGCATTTCATTCATCCACTCATTCAAGAGATTTATCTCTGTCCAATGTAACTTCGTTAAGGTCGCTCTTCTCTTCAATCGTCATATCGTTCGTTGTCATTACGCGCGCACACCGACATTTCGGAATAGTCGCCGCGTCTGCACACGCACTCGCCACACCATCGGACGCTGCGCGCAGACTACATCGCACGTTGTCATGAGGGTTGGTCATTTACATAACTTGATCTTTGATCTCTGTTAACTTAATCGCTCCATAATTTCTTTCGTTGTAGGTAACACCTCTCGCCTTCACTCCGCTCACTCGCTATCCACTGTCATGCACGACGACCTTTCGAAGAAGGCGCTGCTGCACACCTCGTCTCCGCACCACCTCCAGAATCCCATCGTCGATGACATCATCATGACGTCACTCTCCACAACCTCTCGCTACCCTCTTGGACCATACACCGTGGTTGTGTCATACAGTCAGTGACTGAACCGGATCTTGCATCCAAACCACAGTTAGGAATCAAACACTTTGTGTCATACGCATTCGACTCTTTATAGAAGTCGTCTGCTTTTTTTACCACAAGCATTGAGTGTCTTACCTATTCGCGTTGGCTCTAACAAGGGAGGGTCGCGATATCGATATGGAGTTTCCAAACGAGACCTAGCGGGATCGAAAGAGGAAAAAATTCTAAGAACAACTGTGAACAACTTTATCGATATCGCGACCCTCCCTTGTAAGGGCTCTCGTTAGCACGTTTTAAAAATAGTATCCAATTTTCTCCTTCCTTGTCTTCCTCTATCGCAAGCATTGAGTGTCTACCGCATTCATTTTACCTCTTAGGCTCTCGTATTTAAAATATAATAGATTTTTTTTCGCAAATTGCGTTATTCTCCTTATTCCTCCTCTTCCACATTGAGTGTCCACGCATTCGTTTTCTTCCTTTTCAGGAGCTCACGTTCGCTTTTATGATTATCTATATTCTACCGTAGTATTCTACTGCCCATACTTCCTCTTTCGCTAATTGAGTGTCTCATCTTACTCGAGATGCATTTTTGATGCTGTAGGTTGCATTTACTGTTTATATGTCTCCTCTTGTATTGTCTCTACGATTTCCTCTCGCCAAGAGTGTCTTACCGCATTCGTTATGCCCCTCTGGATTCGTTATGCACGCTCGTTTGCTTTTTTATTATTTCATTATTATATTTAAATATAGTATTTTCTCAGTCCAGTAATCGCATAGTATGATAGTTGATTATTTTCTACCAATCTCGATGCCAATACCCGATATTCTCAGTTATCGATTAGATCAGTTCTTAATGTACACCTACGATTGCCTTCACATTCATTGATGAATTGTATTGCCGTTTCAACATATCACGATACTCAATAAAGTTCATTTTCTCCGAAAATTAATGCAATAATACGGACTCAGTAGCTCCAACGATGGCAAGGCCTACTCATTTTTCAGATTATTCTTTCGCGTTGCTCTCTCGAACATTCTCTTGCGCCGTATCTCGACTTCCATTGACAGTCTCATATCGTTTATCTTTCGTCTCGTACCGGGCCGCACCTTCTCACATCACAATTTTTATTCGGTGATTTTATTGGAAATGAAAAAAAACGGAATTCCAGTGAGAGCACAACAAGAATAAAAGTATGTCAAGTGAAACACAACCGACATTATTCTCTACTTTCGATGTGTCATTGCTTTCTTCAGGCGAATTTTTTATTTATTCGTACTTTCATTGTCACTCCATTCGTCCTCTCAGGCCATCTTTATCGCCCATTATCAATGCATTCCTCGTGCTGATAAGATCAGTGATAAGGTCGAGACGGAACTTGAGAGATAGAGAGGGGAATTGAGGCAAACGAGTGTAGACAAGTGTTCATAAATTAGTCAAAAAATTGAAATTATCATCAAGCTGATTATCTTTGATCATGGCTAGGATAACCACGAGGAGGAATACAAAGGAAGCGAGTCGTTGAAACATCCGCCAGCAGCATCAAATAGTGATCGCCGTAGTCGCCGTCAGTCCTATGCTCTGGATTGTGGCGCGCCGGATCGGGAGACTGCAACGAATATTTTCGCGGGAATACCTCGAACATCCATTTCTTATCCGAAACAATTTTCCCGGACTATTTGCATCTCAGAAGGCGTTTTAAAGTTTACCAAGAACGCAGAATCTCCATCGCTGCCTCTCTGTACTCTCACATCAACAGAATGAACCATTTTACCTCCCTCCGGGCATAATTAGCAAACCCTGGATATTTTCGAAACCATTTCGGGACCCACCACATTTATCAGCTCCATCGCTGCATCTCGGTAACAGTTGATTTTGATTAATTTTATTTGTTTGTAGTTAAAACCATACAAACTATCATCCTCCCCCTTCTTCAAATTGCGGAAGCCGTAAACTCACCAAGTAGCCAGCATTTCCATGGCCGCCTTTCGGTAGTCTCTCATCAGCAGAATAAACCATTTTACCTCCCTCCGGACATAATTAGCAAACCCTGGGTATTTTCGAAAACATCCGGAACTTAGTAACTTATAGTGCATCCCTTTTTTGTTTTTAGATAATACCGAGTTAATTTTAATTACCACATCATTATTAGCTCCATCGCTGCTTCTCTGTAGTCCCTCATGAGCAAAATGACAGCGATGGCGTCGAATGGCGAGAACATCGCGGCGAACATCGAGCAGGCGTCACTGCAGTTTCGAAAATGGTCTAATTTCCGGTTCCTCTATTTCCCGGTTTCCTTAGTTTCCGGTTCTGGCCTCATTCAGGAAACACAAAAAAACTAACGACAGCAAGCCCATCTGCACTCCGAATATGGGCGCCATGAGGAAAGCGCCACAGTTGGCGTAGACGAGGAAGAGAGGAATCGCGGTCTGAAATGGTGTTTCCAGACTATAATCTCTAAAAAAAAATTCATGTCGCGTCCCTTTGATCAGTATACAGAGCATTCCTAATAATGCAATGTCAATGACATCATGTCATACTAACGGTGTCATATTATTCAACACATGTCAGATAGGTTTCACAACACATAAAATACCTGAACAATCAGCATCCTCAGCAGCAATTTGTGCTGAGTTCTCAGCTTCGTCGACAAAATTTTCGTGCTCGACAAATTTCTGATGATCGAAGTCAGGCAGAAGAGCAGGAAGGCGAATCCAATTATGAGGACTGCAAGGAAGAGACCTAGACCGATGAGAGGGCGGAGATCGTAGGAGTCGTCTCTCTGATAATATTAATTATTATTATTTATGAAAGGATCTCTGACATCTAAAGTCATTATTGGCACAACCAGAAATCAGGTTGCTCGTTACCTCTTTTGTACCCTCTTTGCATCACCGGTAAAGAACCTGCGTCACTACCTCCACTCAAGGTGGTGCTCATCGGTGAGGCCAAATGCAGCGTTTCAGCAGTCTTTCCATTCGAACCAAAGACAGAGACGGAAAATTACGGGATACCGTACCCAATAATCCCCGATGATCACATTCATAGTCATCGAATCAAGACCGTATCGCTCCCTGATGCCATCCGCTATTTCGATCCTCGCGATGTCTGTCGCATCGTAGCAATAGACGGATCCGGTGTACCTGAATTGTATTTCTTACGGGTAGAAACACATTGGATTAGAAAGAACGCAGAATGAAAAATGCGAGGAGTGTATTGTACTATTGAGAATGCGCTTACCAGATAGCGAACTCCACTGCAGCAATGAACAGTAGAAATGAGATGAAACGAGGCGATTGGAATAGTGCGATTTTAGCGGGACTAAAATTGTCAAATTTCGACAGACTAGGGAGTGAAACATACTTCAACAGGGCCCAATACCGATAGAGGAAATTGAAGTCAACCACGATTATGAGGAGTGAAAAAGACGCGGAGTAGATACCGAGAAAGATCTGAAATAAATTTTATTATTTTTTTTTGTTTTATTTTTTATTTGTTTACCAGACTATCAAAGTAGTTGTGCAGCAGAAACAGTGCAAAGACGTGACCGGAAGTGTAGACTTTCTGAAATTGTAATTTTGTCAAAGCCGGAAAATCGTCAAACCTCGCCACAGAAGTACGCAAAAGCAGCATAAAATATGTCGTAGGAGACGAAAATGAGCTGGATAATGACGTTTTTCTTGCGTGAATTGGTTAAAATACCATCAAATACTTGTAAGTTCCAATATCGCTGGCGGTCTTGCGAAGGATGAAGTAGAATAGGAGGGAGTTCAAGGTGAGGCCGGACCCTAAGTTATTTACAAAGCTAAACTCAGTGAACTCGAACGAAAATCTCACAGAAACTCGTCGTTTCCACGCTGTTGATGATTTTGATGTGATCCTTTTCTGAATTGACTGTTTTTGATAAATAAAAAAAGGGCAACCTACCTGTTGTCATGATGTAAATGCTAGATGACTCTCATGTTATCTCTCTTTTCCTAATTACGAACCGAGTGGATGACAGACATGGTATTTGCGCATTATCACGCTTCGCCGAAAGTCAGCCTTTTCTTTCTGTTAATTCAGATGAACAGTTCACAAGGTATTAGGGTTGGCAGAAATAGTCTGAAACGACCGGCTCGCGCGCGCGAAATGGGACAGGAATGAGTCTGCATGAGAGGACGAGAAATGATCTCTCGATTTTGAGACTGGACGAGTCTGAGAATCAAATGGTTCAGACTCTCTGAGTCTCAACTCTCCTATCCAGCTAAAAATCTAAATGTAAACTATGAAACATAATTGGATTTTGAGACTCGCAAAGTCTCAGACTCTGAGAGTCCCAATCATTCGGACTCACCGAGTCTCAGACTCGGCGAGTCTGAAATGAGTGGGACTCTGAAATGAGTGGGAGAGTCTCAGACTCGCGATTGGAATCATTTTGCCAACCCTACAAGGTATTACATTTATCTCCGTTCGAACGCCATTTCCTTCGACAACAGAAGTTACACATGACGGTGCAAAATGAAAGCTCATGAAGTTCAATGCAGAAACACGCACAAAATAGGCATGCCGAAGCATAATCTTGGAAGTGCTGTTGTTTGATATCTTTAGAGCTTTATTTCATTTCCTGACAATACGAAACGAGATCAAATATCAGCTTTGCAAAAGTCAATGGGAAGAACAAGTGAAACACAATTGAAATGGACACCGCCAAAGAATTTTGCAGTCATCGCGCTCAAATCCTTCCATTATTCAGCATTTCGTCTTCTTTGCGTTGCTCCTCCGTAGTTCTGCAAACTAAGCGTCAATCATGGACGAAACTCCGACCAACTTTCTATGGAATACAGCCACGATTGCTCGCCGATAGTCTGGCATCAGTGTCAATACAACCAGTGTATCTAGTGGAGCGTAGAACGTGGAACTGATTACTGATACATCGCTGAAAATTACTCTAATTTGCAGATTTAAATAGATGTTACCTTAGAAAGTTGAGATTAATCCTGAACAGGGGCGCAATTAGTGCAGCCGCTGCGGGTGCGTGCAGCAACGTGATCGGAATTACTGTCTAAATAATTTAAAAAAATAAAAATAAAGAATAAAAAATAAATAAAACAAATAAAAAAGATACCTGACAAATAAGAATCACCAGCATGGTGCGATGAAACTTTCTCGCGTGGGCAGAAATAGTTTTCGCGTGAGAAAGGTACTTGATGATGCGATAACTGCAGAAGATCATGAACAGAGAACCGAAACCGATTATCCCAATGAAGACTGATAGTCCAGCCAAAGATCGAGCATTGTAATGACCGTCTTTCTGAAATCATGTTCCTTAGTATACTGTAAATATTACATCAAAGAATAAAATAAATCAAACTCACGTAATATTCTCCAACAATCATCGGTGTTTTCATAGCGTCTATCCCGAACGAAACGTTCAGTTCCAAGACCAGCTCAAGACGCTGTGCATGTGTTGCCTCGAAAAGGAAATGGCAAGAGGCGTGCCTAAAAGATGGTAACAAATTATCAAAATCAACAATGAGAACCGACCAGATGGTACAAATTGGAGCCGAGATGGAAAATAGTGTAACGAGAAACCTCGATTTGGAGAATAGTGTGAGATAAGATGGACTGAATTCAAGCATTTTCTTTCATGGAATGTTTCGAAAATGACCTGAACAATTCCAGCCATCGATAGAGAAAATGGACTGCGATAACGACTAGGATGAAAGCAAATGAGGAAGAGTAGAGGCAAACTAAGTGCTGAAAATCGAATTTATCTTCTGACTCCTCGCTTCTCTCGTTTCTTACCAAGCTTTCGAACCAATTATTGAACAGAAAGAAGCAGAACTTAAAGTCCGCGGTGAATGCTCCCTGAAATGTTTAAAATCTATCAAGATTCCATTTTTCAGTCCTAACTTCTTTCGCGATCCAGCAGAACGTCGTGAAGTAGATATTGAACGACACGAATGTAATCTGAAGTCTCTTTTATACCTTTCGGATATGTTTCAGACTCACTTGCAAGTATCGATAAGCACCAATCCTTCTCGAAACGCCGATTACCAGAAAGAAAAGGAGCAAGAGACTTAGTAAAATGCCAATACCTGTAAGGATAACTGCCCCCAAGCAGTAAAAAACGGAAAACTAACCACTATTCACCGCTTCAATAACGCTGAACGTATCCATAGCAATAGTAGGAAGTAGTTTAGACAATGCAGTTGATGCGATTTAGCTTTAGAAGTTATGAATTCATTCAGCACAGATCTCGTTCATTCCTCACTGTAGAGAGAGAGGGGTGCAACTGAACCGGATCCTCATCATTTTAGCCTGATCGTCTGGTCGCGTGACATTAACGTAATCCGTAGACATCCTTATTCAAAACAATCTCCTGACTTCGTGCTCCAAGCAACGTGCACACAAATTATGCCCAATCCACTACATTATTGGCATGATAATCCGTAACATCTTCCTTTTCCCTTCCGGTACCTTCCGTTTTTTTCCGGGAAATGTTCATGAGTAATCCTCAAAAAAGGGAAGAAAACCACCGTTAGTCATGCAATAATGACATTTCCAAATATCAATTTGACGCTGTGATTCGGCGACAAAAAAGCTTCAGGAAAAGGGAAGAAGTTATCATTGCCAAGATGGGAATGGTGGTGTGGTTGGTGTTGCTGGCTCTGTGCCAGATAGCTCATACTGTTCCCGTTGATTCCGAGGACGATATACTACCGTACCTACGAGGCATGGGATGGAGAAACGTAGAGAATGAATTGAAGTGAGTTTCATCTAGACATTTTGCTAACAAGACTTTACAGGAAAGATTTGCGCTTAGACCCCACCGTTCGTCCCATTTCCTATGACATTAATCTCAATATCTCTGTGAGAGGATATTTAGGAGCGAAAAGATCAACTTTTGATGGTGCATTGTTCATTTTTTATTATTTAAATATTGATTACTTCAGGATTTGTATCGATTTCACTCAACACAACTACACCCAAGGATGCAATCGAGCTGCACTCTGTTGCCTTGAATATTCAGAAGGTTTGAGAGCAATTTTTCTGACAACAATATCGATTTCAGGCGCATTTGATTCTATCTTCATCAGTAATTGAAATTGCGAAGTTCGAGCTCAACAGGGAACCACAGCATTCTTCCCCTACAGAAAAGGGGTGATCACTTTACATATCGAACTGCAAATTCGAAACTTGACAGATTGCTGAAACATATCGCAATTCTCATTCTGAACAAGGGGATTAATTTTTGAATTTTCCCGCGTTGCCGTATTCGCGATATGTTTCAGAGATGTCTCAAATTGCGAAGGTGTTTTGCAGTTCGAATACGGTAACGCGGGAAAATTCAAAAATTAATCCCCTTGTTCACCCTTATCTGGAGAGAACAAAGGGGGTCAGAACGCTGTGGAACGCGAGACTGTACTATTCACACTCCCTCAGACCCTTCAGCCTGGTGATGCTGCACAAATAAAAGTTGGCTGTTTCGAAATTTCACCACCAAGTGCTCGTCTTGTCAGATCTATTACAACGGCACGGCTGTTATGCGTGGCGTCGGACTGTTTGAGTATTGGTATGCCGTGGAAGCTTATTTTGAATAATAATAATCTTTTTAGGACCAAACCGGAGCATCCCACTCCTAGTACTTTGCCTACCATCTCACTCGCCTCGAGTTGCGAGCCAACCGGCGCGAGAAGATGGGTCCCGAGCTTCGACGAGCCTGACAAGAAGGTAGTTCACTTTAGGAAAACTGTTTTTCTGAACCCAAAATCAGCGAATTAATGCTTTTCAGGCAAAATTCCGCTTGCGAGTCACTCATCCCGACGACCTCACAGCCTACTCTAATACTGCGATTAGGGAGATGAGTAGTAGAGGGTGAGATGATTACTCATGGCCGAAAAAGTGGCCACAAAAAGCACTGAGAACAGTTTCAGAGTCACAACAACCACCTTCTTTCCCACCGTTGCACTACCTACTTACCTCGTAGCGCTGGCTCTCACTGCTCAGCCCGTGGTAGAGATTGCTCACAACGGGCAGAGGGTAACTCAACAGGACATTTTGCAACAATACCGATTGGAATTGTAGATTAGAGCCATCGGTAGAGATCTCACACCACTAGTGAACGAACTAAAAGACTCGATGGATCATATCAGAAACCTGCCAGTTTTCGAGAATGTGACTTTCTTTCCAGAGAAAACGGGTGAGCAATATTTCGAACAACTAAATCATCAAATCTAAGAATACAGAGATCTATTACAGATTGGCTGGTTGTAGATGATTACTTCAGTGGAGCAATGGAGAATCCTGGTACGTTAGGTTGCTTAAATCTGAACATCTTTACAGATTTCCAGGGCTAATAATATCCCATAATAAAGCAACCGACCGAAGTATTCAAATACACGAGCTTGCGCACATGGTAATTGAAAATTGCGCAAAATTTATTATTTATTTATTTTCCAGTACTTTGGCAACCTGGTCACGCTTCGTTCCTGGGAGCAAATCTGGGTCAACGAAGGGTTTGCGAGATACTTTCAGACTGGTGGAGAGGATGGGGTTAGTCCTGCTGAAACTAAATGATTGCACCCCGGTTAAATTTCAAGACGCCGGCTTCAAGAATCCTCGGATCAATTTCTGGTCATGAACCGGCTATACATGAGAAGTTCAGCTATGCAAAGTCTCAGTTCGTAACCTCTCATTTCAAGTACTTCATGACCATTCATTATGACAAGGTGGGCTTTTCTGATCTTGAATAAGTAATTATTTTCGAATCTTTAGGCCGGCCAGCTCATTCGACTGATCAAGAGAGTCATTGGGGAGGAGGCATTCAATCGAGCTCTGAACGTAAACAAATTTTTATTTTCGAAAATACCTTTCATTTTAGCGCTACCTGATCGATAACTCGTTCGGAAATGGTGATAGTGCAATGATGATCGATTATCTGTCAACGGAAGTACCTCAAGCGCGAGAGATCATGAACGATTTTGTGTACCAGGTTCGTTGCTCACGGCGTTCTATAGGGGGTGGGCGAGAGATAGCGAGAGAAGCAGAGACGAGGCGAGAGAGCACGCGAAAGTGAGAGAGTACTGCTGTGGTCTCGCCGCGAACTTGGGTTTTGGAACGTTGCCAAGACGCCGTGTTGCTAGGTCAGATTCCAGATCCGAAAATGCATTCAGGCCGGAATTCCACTGCTGTCAGTTGAAGAGGAACATGATCATGTTATCATTACGCAACGACGATTTCTGAGAACAGATTTCATAGCAGAACTCAGAGACACGACGTATAATATAAATATAAATAATTGAAAATGCATCTAATTAAGATCACGCTGGACCATACCTCTCTACTACAAAATAAACGGAGTTCAACACTCTAAACTTATGCAACGAGACGGTAACACGGAAATAAATGAAATTAAAAAATCTCCTTCCAGATGAGAGATTCATAATCGAAACCCCTGCAAATTGTTCCTTCTCTATTGATGATTCCTATCCTCGTTTGTATATCGTGCACTACACCAATAGGGTATGCGGTCAATTTGACTCCAACGATAATTTACTGAGCTTCAGAAATCAAATGACCGATTGTCTCAAATAATAGCTCAGACAGAAATTGCTGATGAAGTGACAACTAAATCGACAATTGCATCAGTAATTCGTCATTATGGAGCGGAATTATGCCAGAATGTTTCAGCCCAAGCCGACATCCCCAAGACTGTTCCCTCGTAAAAGAGATTCCAAAGAGGAGCTCATAACCTTCTGCAACACCAATGCGGTCAACAAAACAGGAGAGGAACTAATGGATGCGTATCTGATTGAGGTTACTTGAGAAATGGGCTGTGCAGATAAATTCCAAAATCCAGGAGAAGCACGCATATTTGTTGTGCGACAGTAAACTGCAGAATGAAGAGAACGCCAAAAGGTAATCAAAAAGATAAACGAAAAGAAAATGAAAATTGCAAAAAGTAGAAATCTCGGATGGCCTCAACACAATTCATCCAGGAATCCTACTCGATTTTCTCACTGAGAACAACGAGAACATTGAGTTGGTCACTGTCCTTTTTGGTTGATTATTTTATATTTTTTCAGCGAATTAGACATAATAATACCAATTTATGCTGCTTCGTTGTACGAGGAAGGAGGAGTGGAGAAGGTAAATGTCTCCTTGCTTCAAAACAATTTCGAAACTCATTTCAGCTCCGCGAAATAGTCCGCAAAAATCCCTCATTCGCTGCGAATTTCAACCACTTTTTCACCAAAATCTTCGAGGAAGATTTCATTCGGACTGAGATGAAGAAGAGAGAGACGAATGCTTCGAAGAAATCTCTAAGACAGTCGTGATTTGAGTATTTTTATGATGATATACATTGATTTTAATTTCAAACAACACTTTATTTTTTCCTTGCATTCCGAATCTCTGAATTTATCAAAAAGAAACATTCTGATTATGAGTAACCCTCGGCGAACGGAAGGCAATTTTCATTACTCATGCAGAAATGCCAGCACTTTTTCTCCGAAGAGAAATATTATTTTGGAAATGTCATTCGGTGTTTGAATAAAAGCTTCCGAAAAAAAGAAGAAGTTATCATTGCCAAAATGGGAATGGCGGCGTGGTTGCTTCTTCTGTTTCTGTTTCCCCAGGTATGCCTTTCTTCAATAAAAATGTCAACCTTTGAGATGTTGTCGAATGAAAATGACCATGATAATCACAGGCGTATTCTACTCCTGTTGACTCCGAGCATGACATCCCTCCTTATCTTCGAGGAATGGGATGGAGAAACGTCGAGAAGGAATTGAAGTAAGTTTGATCAATTCGTCTTAAATTTTTTTAGAGCAGAAACAACATTAGTTCAGAAAAGATTTGCGACTTGACCCCTCCATTCGCCCGAGTTCCTACGATATCAATATGAATGTGACTGTGAGAGGATATGGAGGAGCAACGAGATCTACTTTCCACGGTTCGTTTGTATTTTGTAAAAATACGGTATTTCATTCAGGGTATGTATTGATCGATCTAAACGCTACGGAACCCCAGGATACAATCGAGTTACACTCGGTTGGGTTGACTATTTGGACGGTTTGTATATCTTTTCATGTTTGTTCGATTATTCAATTTTAGGCAGAGTTGATTCAGTCTTCATCCGTAGCAGTAATATCGAAGATTGGTTACAACCGAGAAAAGGAGACAGTAATATTCACACTACCTCAGAGACTGCAGCCGACGGATTCTACACAGCTAAAGGTTCCTTTTTAGCATTGCATCATCACAACGATTATTCTCAGGTTTACTATAACGGAACGGCTGTAATGCGGGGTTACGGCTTGTTTGAGTATTGGTGAGCTGTTTTCCTTCGCAAAGTCAGCATAAGAGGCGAATCGCCAGAGAGTCACTCACCCCTGTGCGATCCGCCAAAAGTTTTTCGTGACACCCCCCAAGTTCACCTAAGGTACTTCGAACAATGTTCTTTTAAACTGCGTTTCAGGAATTTTGATATCGAGTCTAAATTTCGCAATACGAAAGATCAAAGATCAAGTATACGATAGGTTTTCTTATAAAACATATTTGAGGACTGCACCCGAGAAGAATCCTCGCGTCCGTCCAACCATCTCGCTCGTCACAAATTGCGAACCACAAGATGCGAGGAGATGGTTTCCGAGCTTTGATGAACCAGACAAGAAGGTTTGTTTTGCAAAAAACAAGTAAACAAAAACAAAATAACAACAAGTTCTCTCAAGGCTACCTTCCGCTTGCAAGTCACCCACCCAACAGAGCTGACTGCATACTCCAACACTGATGTTGACTCAAACACTGTCAAAGAGGGGTGAATCGTATCTTCCTAATAAACCTATTTATCTTGTTCCAGAACTACAACTACCACCTTCCACCCTACCGTACCTCTCCCAACATACTTAGTAGCTCTATCGCTAACTGAACAACCTGCTCATGAGGAGGAGTATAAAGGACAAAAGGTTAGCTCTGAGTTCTTGCACTTAAGTTTCTTTGATTTACTTTAGATCTGGTGGAAGTTTTGATTTATAAGAAGGTTTGTTTGGCAAACACAAATAAACAAAATAAAATAAAACAAGTTCTCTCAAGTATAGTAATAACATCCAGTTCTTATGGACACACTCAAATTTTACAGAAAAATTTCTACAGAAAAAAACGCAATAAATTCATTCACTTTAGATCTCAGCGATTGGTCCAAATCGAGCGCAGATAGTTGAAGATCTCAAGTACTCGATGGATATTGTGAGAAACCTACCAGTATTAGAGAATGTTACTTTCTTCCCCGAGAAAACAGGTATATTATTGCACTCAGATTTTCTATTTTAATTTCAAAATATAAGTATTTCAAAATATTTCAGCTTGGCTAGTCGTGGAAGATGGCATCGGTGGAGCCATGGAGAATCCAGGTAAATTCATTCAAAATTAATTTAACACAACACATTCAGGTTTAATAACATCCCGTTCTTATGGACACAGTCAAATCTTTCAGAAGCATGAGCTACTGCACATGGTATGTTAGCTATGCGTACTCACTAGCGCTCGAGATATGAGTCACCGTCTCTTCATTTCACACACTCTCTCGCCCGGTCAACTGACAAGAGAGCGTGAGGAATGAAGAGACGGCGACTCATATTTCGAGCTCTAGTACTCACTTCATTTGGCACGTTTTTCCAGTACTTTGGAAACTTGGTTACTCTGCGTTCTTGGGAACAGCTTTGGATCAACGAAGGCTTCGCGGACTTCTATGAAAGAGACGGAAATGCGGAGGTATTTGGCGATTTTTTTTGTTTATTTTTTATTTTTTTATTATTTTTTATAAGAGTTAAAAAAATGCTCTTAGGAAATGGATGCTGACAAGCGGGTAGAAATCCTCGATACAATTGAAGCCCATGAAGCTGCAATTCATGAGAAGTTCAGCTACACAAGATCCCAGTTTGTGACTAGCCATTTCACTCATAACAGTCATGTTCACTACTCAAAGGTGAACTCGAATTTTTTTCCAAATCATACTAACACATTTTAGGCAGGACAGTTGATTCGGCTTATCAAACGATTAATTGGAGAGAAAGCCTTCGATATAGCTATCAATGTGAGCATATTAGTTTGTACTTTCAGCATCTTATGAAAAACTACAGCGCTACCTAATCGATAATTCGTTCGGAAATGGTGATAGTGAAATGATGATCAACTATCTTTCCAATGAAGTACCGCGAGTGCGGGAGATCATGGAGGATTGGGTGTATCAGGTCATTATTACATGCACATTCGATTTTCGAAATGTATTTTAGAAAGGAAGAGCTCTACTGACTGTCGAGGAGGAACATGGGCAAGTGATAATTGAACAAAGAAGGTTTCTGCGAACGGACTTCTACGACGAACTCAGAGACAAAAAGTATACTTATTAAGCGAATTTATATTCTGACTCTTACTTAAGAACGCGCTGGACCATTCCTCTCTTCTACACTATAGATGGTGTTGAGCACATGGATATTATGCCTCGAGACGGTATTCATATTTCGCAATGTAAATACTAAAAAATTTCGATTTCAGTTGAGAAATTCGTCATCAAAGTTCCTGCAAATAGCTCTTTCTCGATTGACATCTCTTATCCTCATTGTATTGTATGTTGTGCACTTCACAAACAGGGTTTGCATTCGAAACGCATTGCAGAATAACTATGGCTCTATTTAGAATTCCAATGACAAACTGTCTCAAGTAATCGCACAAACAGAAATAATGGGTTATGATCGACTTCCGGCAAACAATATCGTGCATATTATCAATAACTACTTTGAGTACAATTTCTAATCGTTTTAGAACGGACTGGTTGTCCAACCGACAACAGGAGACACACTAATGCTGTGGAAAAATTGGGGGTAGATTTCCTCCTAGAGTGGAAAAATTGAAAATAAAAAAATCAAAATTTTGAATTGGCGCCTTTTCAGTATCTCTCCTCTCCGTGGAGCTAGCGACTTGAAATTTTGAAAGATGGGTTTTCTACCCCTCAGAACCCTATAAACGAAGCGCTAGCTTTACTGGGAAGCGAGATACTGAAAAGGCGCCAATTCAAAATTTTGATTTCCTCCTTTTGAATTTTATCACCCGATTTTTTCCTCTTCTCTTTCTTCCCCCAAATTTTTCCACAGCATGAGAGATGTGCGGGTATTCTGTTATATGTATGTCGGAGACAAATCAAACGAGGAGATATTTGATATCTATCTCATAAAGGTTATTTTAAAACCTTTGGAATTACATTCGCAATGGATAAATTAAGAACCGTCCCGTATATATATTGTGCGATAGCACACTGCAGAACAAGGAAGGCGCAATGAGGTAGGCTGATTCCACCCGAAATTATGATTTTAATTATTGTTTAAAAAAATGATTTTCAGATTTTTGCGCGATCTTCTCCTAACTGATGTGTTACCCATTCGCTATGATCATGTCGATGAAATTAAAGCAAAGATCAACAACTTGTATCCTGGAATTCTCATAGACCTTCTTGCTGAGGAACACTCTAATGCAGAGTAAGCGATTCCAATCAATATTAATGATAATCTCTAAAAACCCATTTCTTCCAGATTTCTCGATTCGTACGCATGGAGCTCCATTGTTTCAACAGTAAGCCAGGATGCGGATGGACTGGAGAAGGTAACGCCTTGATCTTATTTGGAATTGAGACTACTATTTCAGATCCGTGAAATAGTCCGAACCAACCCGTCCTTTGCGGCAAACTTGTTCTACACGATCACGAAAATATTCGAGAATGATTTCATCAAGACTGAGAGGGCGAAGAGACAAAAATCACTCGAGCAGGAGAATTTCCCAATGAAGGAGCAAGAGGCTGAAATGATCTTGATCTGATTGTGTTTTCCTTGATAAAATATGCAAATTTGAATATTCTGATATCAGATATATTCTGTCACATGAAAAATTTCTGCGAATTTTACTTCTTTTTTTTGTGTCCTGACTGGAACGCGAAAGTTAAGACACTACTCTACTTGCTTCTTGCTTGATCACAAGCCCTGGATTTCCATTGTTCTTGCTGACTCCCTTGCGTCCCTATCGTAGAAGATCCGCGGCAGCTCGCACCTCACTTCCCGCACAAAGAGCGAGTTGTGAACACGGCATTCTATAGGGGGTGGTCGAGAGATAGCGAGAGAAGCAGAGGCAAGGCGAGAGAGCACGCGAAAATGAGAGAGTACTGCTGTGGTCTCGCCGCGAAATTGGTTTTTGGAACGTTGCCAAGACGCCGTGTGAACAAGGAAGTGTCATTTTGTAGATCACTGCAATGAACTGTCTTCCGACATTGCGCCTCTGTTTTGCCTATAAATTCTATACGCGGTTGGGTGTCTACGACCCAATGGACCGAAACATCCAACCGCTTATTTAGAAAGTATTCACTTATTTCCCTTTCAAGCAGTTTCACAAATCTCTTTAAATCTTATACCAAGTTTCTTATTAATAACCTTTCTATAATCGCTGCATACTTTTTTATGTATATTTTACGGATAGTTTGAACAATTTTTAATCATATCGACAGGTACACAATCAAATCATGAGTATCTCAGCCTCCTGCTCCTTCATTGAGAAATTCTCCTCCACAATGTTCTGTTTTCTCTTCGCCCTCTCAGTCTTGATGTAGTCGTCCTCGAATAGTGCTGTTATCGTGTAGAACAAATTAGCACCGAAGGCGGGATTGCTTCGAATGATTTCGCGAATCTAAAAAATACTATTTTCAAGGGCCTGAAAACTGGTTTTACCTTGTCCACTCCACCATCGTCTTTGCTCACTACATCAAGAATGGTGGGCCATGCATGTGAATCGAGGTACCTGGAAATTATGAGGATTTCTGTTGTCTTGTTTTCCAAAACAACAAAAACAAAAACACATCGTTGTTTTCGAAACGCGGTTGAATGACATTTCTTACTCGGCATTCGCGTGGTCCTCAGTGAGAATTTCCATGAATATGCCAGGAAGCATCTCGTTAATATCACTTCCGACGCTCTCTTGATGACTCTGACGGATGGGCAGCGCATTGTCAAAGAGGAGATCGCGCAAGAATCTGCAAATCAATGTCATTATTTTCCGATAAAATGGCCTTACATCGTTGCTTTTGCCCTGCTCTGCAGTGAACTGTCGCATACTAGATAATTGTGATCGTTCTGAATATTTTCTGTTGAAAAATGTTGAAAATGCTGCGAAACCTCGATGAGATAAGCTTCGAACAGCTGCTCGTTCGATTTGTTTTGGGCATTAGCATCACAGAATGCTCTTAGTTCTCCGATTCTGTTTGCAGTTTTCGATTCATTCCCAACTTTTGCGCTATTTACGAATGTCGATTTGTCCGGAACATGATCAGCAATTTCGGCCTGCACGATCACTTGAGACAGTGCGTCATTGGACTTCTGAATTGATCGTTATTTACTTTTGAACGCGTTTCGAAAGCGAACTTTTTTGGGGTAGTGCACAGCATACAAGTGAGGATATGAGTTGTCAATCGAGAAAGTGCTATTTGCAGGAATTCCTTTGATGAGCAATACATCAACTGAAATTGATTATTTTAAAATTTATATATGCTGAAAAACGGATACTGTCTCGTGGCATGATAGCCATGTGCTCCACTCCATTGAGCGTATAGTAGAGCGGAATGGTCCAACGGGTTCTTGAGTGAGGTAAATGCTTTTAGAGTTTGTACCGACTAGGGTTGCCGTTTCGTTAGCGAAGTCGTGATTCCCGCACTAGATACACAACTATGCCAGAGGGTACGGGAACTTCGCAAGGATGCGGGAACTTCGCAATCCCTCTCTCTGTCTGGGCTCTCTCCCCTCTCCCCGCCCTCTCGCTCCCTCTCCCCGCCGAGTCAGAGACGAGAGAGATGGGAAGGGGTGCGAAGTTCCCGCATCCTTGCGAAGTTCCCGCACCCTCTGGCATAGATGGCAAAACTTCGCGAGAGAGAGGAAGGGAGTGCTAGGGCGTGCGCAATCTACGTTCCCGAACCTGCAACCCTAGTACCGACTATTGAAGAAACTTTTATAATTCCAAGATTATTATTGAACCTTTGTGAACAATTCTAATGAGCGTCTAGGGGCTAACAATGGGTCGATTAGAAACTAACATCTTGTCTCTAAGCTCTTCGTTAAAGTCGGTTCGGAGGAATCGTCTTTGATGAATGACCATTTGTCCCTCTTCTTCCTCTACTGTCACAAGTGCTACTCCTTTCTGGAATATATTTTGGGTTTATGATTTTCAAAATTGTCCGAACCTGGTACACCCAATCGCTCATAATCTGTCGAGCTTGCGGTACTTCAGAAGAGAGATAATCGATCATCATTGCACTATCACCATTGCCGAACGAATTATCGATTAGGTAGCGCTGAAATGAAAATTGATATCGAAATAAAATATTCGATTACGTTCAGTGCTCTTTCGAAGGCTTCCTTTCCGATGAATCGTTTGATAAGACTAATCAACTGTCCGGCCTAAAGTAATCTTATATTAATGTTTTACTTACAAGCTCACCTTGTTGTAGTGAATAAGACTATTTCTGAAGAAATGACCCGACACAAACTGGGTTCTTGTATAGCTAAACTTCTCATGCATCGCAGCCTCATGCGTGTGAATATGACCGAGGATTCTCGCAGAGTCATACTTCAAAGCTTGGTCAGTAGTTATGACAATTCGGCACTCGTCTCTCTTCATTACGCGTGTTCTCTCGCCTCTCTGACCGGCGAGAGATCATTCGAAACGAAAGAGCCGCATGCCGAATTGTCATCACTATTGGTCACCCTCAGAATAATTGGTCACAAACTCTTGGAGCTCCTCCATCTTGAAAGAAGGAGGCAAATCCCTCATTGATCCAAATTTGCTCCCAAGAACGGAGAGTTACCAGGTTTCCAAAGTACTGGAAATATTGTAAATTTGAGAGAATGGAGGAACCAAATTACCATGTGCACTAGTTCATGTATTTGAACAGACTTGGATATTGCAAACGGACCTTTACCAGATGTTATTAATCCTGGTTTTTAAAAATTATTTATTTAATTACGTTTAATATTCATTACCTGGATTCTCCATGGCTCCTCCGCCCATGCCCTCTTCTACGATCAACCAAGCTGAAAAAATGTTGTTGTTAGTAATGTTATGTCGTGGTTGCTTTCGTGATAGAACGTGTTTTTTAAAGATGACACTCACCTGTTTTCTCGGGGAAGAACGTAACATTCTCGAAGACTGGAAGGCTTCTCACATTGTCCATTGATTGTTTTAGTTCTTGAACTAATTTCATTCCATTCGGACCGATGGCTGAGATCTGAAAAATTTCGAAATTTAAAAATAATTAATTTACAGCGTATTTCGAAAACATTGTCAATGTACCTTTTGCCCATTGTGATCCACCGTAGCGACAGGTTGTTGAGTGAGCGATAGAGCTACTAGGTAAGTTGGGAGAGGCGCGGTAGGGTGGAAGGTCGTGGTTGTAACTCTGAAAATATTCCTTTAGCTGTGAAAATAATAGCAACACTACTATGCACCATCCACTCTGCAATGATTTTGTATCCTTTTCCGCTACTAATAAATTAGAATCGTCGACCACAATGTTTATCTAATCGCACCCGCTATCGTCATCTACAGTAATCATCTCTTCAACGGCAGTGTTGGAGTAGGCAGTGAGCTCAGTGGGATGAGTGACTCGCAAGCGGAAAGTAGCCTTGAAATGACTTGTTTTTATACTTTATTTTTGTTTTGTTTTCGTTTATCTGTGTTTGCAAAGCAAACCTTCTTATCCGGTTCATCAAAGCTCGGCAACCACCTTCTTGCATCTGATGGTTCGCAATTTGTGACGAGCGAGATGGTTGGGAGGCTGGATGGATTCTCCTTCTCGGGTTTGGTCCTTAAATTTGTTCTTATACTCAACTTGCAAAGCAAAGAAGCTCACCAATACTCAAACAAGCCGAAACCTCGCATGGCTGATGTTCCGTTGTAATAAACCTTGGACATGAGCACGATTTATGAGAATGACTTTTCTACGAACTTTTAACTGTGCAGAATCATTTGGTTGAAGGGTTCGAGGAAGTGTAAATTTCACGGTCTCCCTTTCTCGATTGTATTCAAACTTTGATATCTCTACTATGGATGAAGATGTAATCAACCGGGCCTGAAATCGAATCATAAAAAAAGGGAAAACAAAGTAAACCGTACTTTTTGAATATTCAGCCCAACCGAGTGTAGTTCGATAGTGTCCTTGGATGCAGTAACATTGAGAACAATAAGGACGAACCCTTAATCAACTATCGTATCTCGTACAACGGACGGACAAACCATCAAAAGTTGATCGTTTAGCTCCTAAATTTCCTCTCACAGAGACATTCAGATTTAAATCATAGGAAATCGGACGGACAGAGGGATCAAGACGGAGATCCTTCCTGAAATTAGACGTTTTTAACTGAAAAAGAAGCTAATAAAAAGGATAATCCACCTCAATTCCTTCTCGACGTTTCTCCATTCCATTCCTCGGAGGTAGGGTAGAATATCATGTTCGGGGTCAACAAGAGTCGATTGAACGTGTAGGCACAGAGCCAGCAATACCAGCCACACCACCATTCCCATTTTGGCAGTGATAACTTTTCTCGTTTTCGGAAGCTTTTTTTCGGATGCCGACTGACATTTCCAATTTAATATTTCCTCCATCTCTGCGTGACTAACGGAGGTTGGCTTCCATTTTCGAGGCGGTTACTCATAACGTTTCTCCTTCCCCTTCTTCAATAACTTTGTCGTGACGGGAAACGGAAAGGTGTGATAAATTGTCGTCTATAATCTGTTGCTTTACGAACAAAACAAGCCATCGTTCCATGATCGCAGATTTGATGTGAATTGGGTAAAAATTTGTTACTTAGAATGCAATGGGGATGTCTGTGCACTGCATGAAACGATTTACCAATAAGAACACAACAATTTATCCCAACTTTCCAAAGAAATTGGACACAGAGCTGATCACTTTCGACAGTCGGCTCTTCTTGGGAGGCGCACTTCCTACTGTGGTATTCGTGCAGCCGGACTTGCCGTAGCCGGTGACCTGAAATTAGGCGTTGTATCCTGAATCTGGGGGTTGATCTTTGATCTTTGATCCTTGATGTTCATGATCTTACGTAGAGGTTGAAGTAGTGCCGGTGGTCCCACACGTACGCGTCCATGTTGTTCGTCTGCAAATTATTTTACTTTAAAACAAACAAACAAACATAAACAAAAACAACAACAACGCACCTGGAAGGTGAGCGTGTCACTGCAGTTGAAGTCCTCGTTCTTGGGAGATCCGAGACACTCGAGATAGAGCGAGCCGGGCGTCATCGTTTGCGGGTACCTGAAAGATATTTTAGGGTTTTCAAGAATTGAATGGAGGAGACTGTATAAACATGTGGATATTCACAGTAGAAGTTATATCCGTCGTGAAACATAGTTATGTTCAACATTTTCTATGGTTAGAGACCGCAAGGTGTCTCGCCGTTTTTGCCTACCAACATCCTAATAGTAGCCAAACTGTCCCTCGGGACCCCAATTACGTTATACTTTTGACCGTATTTCGATATATTTTCTTTAAGCCGCGCTAGAGCTCGAAAACCGGTCGACCTGGCACAGTGGGAAAAAGCTCGAAATCGGGTTCAAAGAGAGACTCTTGGCGTACCAAGACTCATAGTGTGCTCGATTACTGACGGGAGAGCCGACGCGATTAGTCTAGTGGTAGAGCGCTAGCGATGTTGCCCCAAAGACGTAGGTTCGAATCCCTTATGTTGCAGAGGATTTGCAAAATTTTGCAATTTTTTTGTCAAAATTTTTGAGAGGCTCCGACAATTCGGAGAAAAATCGTAAAATTATTTTCTCCTCTTCTAAAAT
Source organism: Pristionchus maxplancki (assembly GCA_900490775.1). Lineage (NCBI taxonomy): Eukaryota > Metazoa > Nematoda > Chromadorea > Rhabditida > Neodiplogasteridae > Pristionchus > Pristionchus maxplancki. The sequence continues at coordinate 120,310 of LS585502.1, forward strand.
CCTCTAAAATCAGCTTAGACTGGATACATGATGGGGAGCTGCGCAGCAACACTATAAAGCTACGAAACCTTACTTTTCGAACCTTTCCGATCGATTTTGACCTACTTGAAATAAAAGTATCCAGTTCCCCTTCTCACAGTTTGTGAAGGGACCTGAGAGCTACTCAAAACGGACTTGATCGTCCAAATTGATTGAGAACTCGCGATGTCGAGTCAATGCGCAGATTTTGAGGGAATCCTTTCTCCCCAAAAGTGGGCGGAGCTTGCGGTCTCTATCTATGGTCTGTTTCGGTCGACAAGCATTTTTTCAGATATGTTTCACGGTGGTTACTTAAACCATCTCCGCTATTAATGTCAATTGACGGCTTTTGCATTTTCTAAACTATAAATAATAAAGTACATCCATATATGTCCCTGCCGCCGGCAACATTTTTCACATAATGTGGAACTCTTATGCGAAAAATGAGGAGCCGCCAGACCTGGACAGGTATGAGCACAGCACAATAATATCGACTAGGGTTCACTTTTTCAGGTCATTCTGCCTGATCAGGTGAACGACCCGGTCGAATCCACCTGATCAGATGGAATGGTTTTTCGAGAAATGGTTTTGTTCACCTGATATTCTCGAGAATAGTTTTGTGTCACCTAAAAAGATTAGCGAGGAATATTAGTCTCCTCTGAAACTCATTTCGCACTCCACTAGTCCACCACTAATTCCCTACAGAGGGACGAGAAATGGGCGGCCTATTCAATTCAGGTGACACAAAACTATTTCCCTCTTATTCCGCGTCGACCTGTAGGTGAGATTGGCGCCGGCAGAAATGATTTTCTCTTTGATCAGGTCACCTAGTCACCGCCTAAAAAAGTGAACCCTAATATCGACCGACCAGATTTCCGTGCCGTGGTGGTAGGCTTCGTCGTCATCGGAGGCTAGGCATGCTCTGAAATAAAAAAAAATAAAAAATAGGACATAAAAATGTTAACAAAAGTAGGTGAAAAGGCGCGAATCATCATTGGAAAAGAAACCGCTGCAATCGTCATTGGCGGGCAGGTCCTTCTTTTGCCTTACCACATTGCCTACCGGTTTTTCTACAATCAGTAAGCAATAATGCCAATCAGCCTAAGGCGTGAACAATGATAAAGAAGAAGTGAGAAAGAATATAACCCACTTGCTGCCATCATCATTCGCCGGCAGTCGCGGGTCCTTCTTGCAGGGTGGCTGATGCGGGACGATGTCGGCACCGTAGATGATGCGGTAGCTGAATAGGAGTACGGTAAATGATTGATTGGTATTCTGTAAATGACAATAAATATGGTGAGATGCAACGAGAAATGAGGTTTAACCGTGCACATAATTTATTTTGTGCTACTTCTTCAAAGGAAAAATTGTATAATGTTTGGCCATTGGGCATAATGCGATATTTTGGCATGGAAAATGAACTAGACTGAAAGACTACACATTGTCAGATATTTTAAAAGCCTCACCTCGGGATGCCCAGCGCGTCAAAGTTCCTCGCGTATGCGTAAGAGCCAGTGCGTGGTTGGCCAAAAGTGTACAGTTGCACGGCCGAGGCGGGACGGAGACCTGAGATGAGAGAGGAATCTTATTCTTGTTACTGTTATTTAAAGCTATTACTCATTAAATAATATAAATTTTCTTTTACAATGGTGAACTAGTAATACTTCTATTGAAAACGATTGGTTTGGATGTGTTTCAAATTTCAAGTAAGAACAGTGCAACTCCTTCGAAAACGATACTATTCTGGCTTCATTAATAAAAATAGAAACCGTTGATTTGATCTATTCTCTATTCAGAATCGTGTTTCATAAAAGCTGAGATCGTTCGCCTACCCATCTTCACGACTCTCGCAGCGGCTAGCGAAGCGAGGGCGCCTCCGAGGGAATGGCCGGTGAAGATGAGACGGTGCTGCTGCAAAGATCTGCTTTAACTCCGCATTGACCACCGTAACCTACTGTTAAGGAAGGAACTTCGTGGTGGGAGCCCCTAACATCCATTGCTGTCACTCCTTCTTTAAATAACCAAAAACTACAGTTCCCGATACTCCTGCATCGTTCTCACAGTAACCATTTGCTCGAACACTTACAGTAGTCCTCCGATACCGTACAACTACAGCAATCGTATACTACCGTACCTGATACTCCTGCTTCACGCCTATGGCAACAAAATATTTCATATCTACAGTAACCCTCCGATACCGTACAACTATGTATAGTAATCCTATCACTACCGTACCTGGTACTCCTGCTTCGCGAGGAACTCCAACACGGACGGCCACATGTGGTCGTGCGCGCGCTTGAAGTAGTTGTTAACCTGAATTTACTACGGTATTATTTAGATTACGGTATTATCCGGATACTGTATCTGGGCTATGGCAAGGTACTTGAAAACGCATGAAATAGTTGCTGATCTGGATATGTTAGAGTATTATCAGGTTACGGTATGTGGGGTACGGTAGACTACTGTAGGGTATCGATCAGTCACTCACCCTTCCCATGCCGTAGAAGTCGACTCCCTGATGGTACGAGTCCCAGCCCTCGAGCAGGAGTTGCCCCTGGAATCGATTGAGTTCTTCGCGTGATTTGATTCTCTGTTTGGTTGTGCTTCAGAGAATCTATGAGAGGTTACAGATGTGCTCCTCACCGATATTTCCGACGTCCGCGTGTCAATACTGCTTCAATAATAGTGAGAATGTCTTCACAAAGAATCATCTTTGACTCTGATCACAAGATCAAGCCTACTCAATCATAATCCGTTTCCCTTCTGTTCCCTTGATCGTGCTATTTGCTAGAGCAATCATGACGAATGATGATCGGATTATGCAAAGCGCGACTATGTTTGGTGAAAAAGTAATAGTTGTAGTGCACAAAACCATGCCTATGCTCTACGAAATTTGTGAGCGATTTTTTAGTTAATGGATAAAAAAATAAGCAAACCTTGGTTTTCGTTCCTCTAAACACGACGACGGCCTCCTTCACGTTGTTCGAGGTGACGATGAAGGATTCGCAGGAGCTGAAATTGGTCTGACTCACTTTCTGACTCTGTCTGTACCGCGTTTTCTCTCGATGAGAGTCGCGATATTGTATCGGGAAATTTACCGCTACTGCGAGCCTCTGAGCATCGAAACGCACGCAGCTGTTCAAACAAAATGCATGTGCTCGTTTTCACAGCATTCTAACCCTACAGAAAAGGGGGGTATCACTTTACATATCGAACTGCAAACTCGAAACTTGACAGGTTGCTGAAACATATCGCAATCCTCATTCTGGACAAGGGGATTAATTTTTGAATTTTCCCGCGTTGCCGTATTCGCGATATGTTTCAGAGATATCTCAAATTGAGAAAGTGATTTGCAGTTCGAATACGGTAACTCGGGAAAATTCAAAAATTAATCCCCTTGTTCACCCTTATCTGGAGAGAACAAAGGGGGTCAGAACGCTGTGTTTTGCTATTCTGACCTTGAGTTACAAAAGTTAGTTGTCAAATATCAGTAAAGCTCAAAACAAGAAAAAAATCAAATTAAATCTCGAACTGCAAACTCACGAATCCAGTATGTCGCACTCGGCTTTCGTCGAGGAGAACACGAATCGGCCGTCCGATTGAGGGAACGTGCTGGAATTCGAAGGAATAAGGAGTGATAAGGATACGGTAAGCAAATTTCGGTAGATCCTAGTAGGAACTGTCAGGATATGGAAGATTAGGATACGATAAGGATACGGTAGATTAGGATTACGGTAGATTACGGTAATAAAATTATGAAAACTCACTTCGCGATGCACTCGTCCTGCTTCGTACCGTATGCGGCTGCTGCCAGGTGCAGCATCTTCACGGCGAGTCCTTCCTGGAAGGTACATGATCTTTGATCTCTCAGGCTTTCCCCACCTACGGATGTGACCAAAGTCTTTTGAGATGCTTCATGAAAGAGATAGTGAGTGAAAAATACTCAAAAATTTGAAAAAAAGATAAAATTGCTAAGATAACTCACATCATAACCCGTCCACTTGCTGGAACTGCTGCTAAACTATCCCTCTACCAACGTAAACCCGGACTAAAGGTTGAAAAATGTTCATTCGAAATCCGATATAGTATGAAAATAATGGTAATAAACTCACATCATAACTCGTCCTTCGCACTTGCTGGAACTGCTGCTGCCCCGTGGCGAGAACGAAGAGAGTGGCAAGAAGGGGTAATCGGACGAGCATCAGTGCTGAAAATACTATTAATTTGGTATTTTTTAAAATCACGAAGTGAGAAAAACACAATGAAAGCAAAAATTGAGAGTGAGGAATGTGGCAAGAATGGGTAATCGGTGTATCTGAGAAGTCGGATCTGAGAAGGAATCGGTTAAGCAATTTTCAACATTCATTGTCAGTCGGTGAGAAGGATGGCAAGAACAGGTAATCGGACGAGCATAATGCTGGAAAGGATTTGTCACTGACTGAAAAATGACAAAGGGCGTAGAAAAGGAAGTAGACGAGTAGGTTTTCAAAAAGGGTAGGTTTCACCAAACGTTGAAAAAAAGATGCCCATGCGGCGGTATGATGCGACGAGTGAAAAAGAGTATGAAATACGCCGACATTGGGTGAGAGGTGGGATGGGACACACCGATGGGATACGACGAGTGAGAGGGAAATATCAAAATCGCTGAGTCAGTTGAAGCAACGAAAAGCAAGATTGTGTAGCGGAATAGGACACGCGGGTGAGTTTCATTGCTCAAGTGAGTTTCACCAAGCGATGAAAAGGCAAAACCGAGGCGAACAAGTGATGGGAGTAGAGACAGTGTATGAAAAATATTAAGTACGTTGAGTCAGATGAAGCAATGAAAGCCAGAATGTGTAGTGGAATTGAACAAGTCTATGAGAAAGAGTGATACGCAAAGTTAGACTGTGAGAGAGGGGGAAATATGAAATGCGCCGAGTCGGAAGAAGCAATAGATAGCCAGATTGTGTAGCGGAATAGGACACGCGGGTGAGTCACTGGCTGTTACTTTGGATTCGCAGGTAGATTACACTGGTCAAATATGCTTCAACCTTCCGTCTAAAGCAACGAGATGGAAGGAGCTGTAATAGGTAGCTCATAGCGACTGAAAATAAAATAAAAGGACGAGTTATGATAAACTAGCTGGACAAAGTCATAGCAACAGCACAAATGCGATTACAGGGATCTCTGTGAGGGATAAATGGACAGTTCAAGAGAACACTCTATCACTCTTCTTCTTTTCCTGCTCTCATTGTCAATGGATTGAAGGAAACGTGTTCAAATATGTTTCAACAGTATGTCAAAAGCAGTGAGATACGTCGTGTTGCGATCAAAGGAAAGCTGATATCAGAAATATAATGGAACTTGAGAGTCAGATGGCTAGGAAAAGTCAGAGCAACAGCACAAAAACGATGACACAGAACTCTGGGAGGGATAAATGGATAGTTCAAGAGAACACCCTCGCTTTCCTCTTTCTCTCTTTCTCTCGCTCCATTGCAAACTCTCACCGTCTGACGAGAACTAGGAGCGAATACTCTCTCTCTCGAACCTCTTTGATCGCTAAACAACAATGGGAATGGAACGCGATTGAATCTCCGACCCTGGGAGTGGAGCAATGACATGATCTCTCGCCGAAACCATTGTTGAATCGTGTAACGAAAGGAGGAATGGTGAGAATTTACGACCAGTGAAAGGTAATGTGAACGCGAGAAACGCAAACACCATAGCAACGTCTAACAATCCGACAGGTGTTTACAGAACGAACGAGGGAATAGGTACTGCATGTTCCATAACACGAGGAAACAACTGGGGATAAGGACGAACACGCAAACACCTTAGCAACGATTGTGTCTCTCTAACAACCCGACAGTTGCTTGAAATGAAGAGATGGGGAAGGTATTGCATGTTCTAGAACATTGGAAAAATACGCGAAAAGGCAGTGGTTACATGAAGAGCCAAGGATGTAACGCAAATACCATAGCAACGATTGGCAACCAGGCAGGTGCTAAGAACGAGGAAACAGATTCGTAGAACGATTAGTCATAGTAGCGCGAGTGATAGCATTTCTGCTAATATCAGCGGAATTATATTAGGTCAGAACAATAAATGGGCAAGCAAATTCAGATGGGCGCGCAATTTACTCGAAATCGCTACTTATTCACTAACAGTGAGCGCGCATCCTCTCTATCAATGAACTATCGACTTTCGAAGTGTTGTTCGAGTAAGAGTAAGTAACTTGAGAGAACAAGGTGAAAGTTCGAGTTGATACTGCGTTCTTTTCAATTTACTCGATATCTAATGATTCAGAGAAGCGAGAGAGCGTGCAAAATGGAGAGCGCAGACCATTCCATCTTGTTTGATGAGTGATCGAATGATTGATAAGAGAGGCGACTGCTGTGGGGAACTAGAGTAGGGGATGGAGGGTAAATAGAGATCGAGAACGGAACAGGCGATAATAACCGTCGCGAAAATTTTGATATCTGAGAATACCACAACATATTTCAAACTATAGATGAGCGCGGGGACATTTTTTTTTGTAGAGATCGAGAACGGAACAGCGCGATAATAACTAAAATCTGAGTTGAATTGTATCGGAAATTCCCAAGAATGGATGCAATCCGATCGTCTGTGGATGATTATTCGAGTAGAGAAAGCAGGGTAAACACGAATCGCGGACGGAACAGCAGGTATAACATGACTAAGGTTGTACCAGAGCAGACGGAAATCGAATCAAATCGACTACAGAGTTGGCCAAATAATGCAGTAGTCATAGCAAAAGATCGACAGATGAGTCACAGCCCAGTGGGTGGCTATCGAAAGAGTGCTAGAGCCCCCCGGACCAGAGGTTATGAAAGGAAACGGTGAAAGGGTAGAACACAGCTCACAATGGGCAAGAAAGAATGATAGAGTAACAAAACGATATCAAAAGGTGAGTCACTCTTCAGTAGCCAAAGTCCAGTGGGTGGCTATTCAAAGAGTGCTACAGCCCCCGGACCAGAGATTATGAAAGGAAAGGAAGGGTCAATCGACACAACTCGCCCTGTTCAATCGAATCATCGGAGGGGAACCATTGTGTCTCCCCTCTATTCTTCTCCTCTTCTTGATATTGAAGTACCAGCCTCCCTATTTCACTCACTCTTTCGCTAGTCGGAGAATTCCCTCCCTTCTTCCGCAATCCCATCACTGCAAAATGCGATAACTTTCCCCGAGCACTGGTCTCTCTAATCTCCTTGTTCCATTGTCGGTCAGAGGAAGCGAGAGAGTAGGGGTAAAGGAGAGACTGCTCTTGTCTTTCGTTCTCTATTCAAAGCCGATCATCGCTTACTGTCCGCACGACGAGAGTGCGGACGGCGAGGGCGAGGAATACCAGATGATGTCGCTGTCGGAAAATGACTGGGCGACGTTTCACTGGGTGATCTGTGATTATAAATTATAAAAACATGTGGCATGTGATGCCCCATCTCCCTTGCTCGTGTCTTATTACAATGCATGCTCCTGGCGTATTTATATTTATTCAATTCTTACAAATGAACAATGCAAATGACCTCAAACTAGCATGAAATCGTTTTTAGAGATAGCGACTTAAACTCTAACGTTTCTGTCGATCAGACGTTTCTAACGTTTTTCTTTTTCGTTTTTCTAATGTGATTATAAATTATAAAATCAGCGTTTTTCTAATGTGATTATAAAATGTGATTTCGTGATTAAAATGTTATATAAAATGTTATATAAAATTTATATAAAATGTTATATAAAATTATATAAAATGTTTCTAAAAAAAATTTATATAAAATGTTATATAAAATTATATAAAATGTTATATAAAATTTTAAAATGTTATATAAAATTTCGTGATTAAAATGTTATATAAAATGAGATTTCTAATGTGATTTCGTTTTTCTAATGTGATTATAAATTATAAAAACATGTGGCATGTGATGCCCCATCTCCCTTGCTCGTGTCTTATTACAATGCATGCTCCTGGCGTATTTATATTTATTCAATTCTTACAAATGAACAATGCAAATGACCTCAAACTAGCATGAAATCGTTTTTAGAGATAGCGACTTAAACTCTAACGTTTCTGTCGATCACGTTTCTGTTGTCCTTGATTACGGGCATCATGTCCGGAGTCCCCTGCAATAGCTCGATTTTTTGATCATACGGATCGATACATGATTCAATGATTGTCGGGCGTCTAGTGAGTACTCACTAGGCTTTGAAAGGTAACGAAATAACTTGTTATATAATAGGCAAATGAACCGCGCATTTCACGAGAGAGAACGCGGAATGAGGAGTGCGAGGAGTGATTAGCCTATTATATAACTAGTTATTTCGTTACTTATCAAAGTCTAGCACTCACGAAATGCGTACATTATCGATTGTGAACTCACAGTTCTCGCTACCACTAATCTTATTTCCTTTCACGATGTGAGCGATCAAATCCTCCTCCCCCTCAGTCATCGTGATTTAATTAATTGCATTCAGCTTTCAGTTCATTGTTGATCAACACCTGAAAATCCATAAAATAATTGATTCAAATGTCACCTCAATTAAAAGAAAAGAACAAGTAAAAGATAAAAATGAAGCTTAACATACCTATTTTAGTTCCATTATTGTAGTTTCCTTTTCAACTGTGCTCGAAACAAGCTGCGGAGCCAGTGTAGGAGGCTGCAAATGGAGTTTGACTATTGGTAATGAAACAAAAATCGGACAGAACACGAGTGAACGAGTGAAGGCTTAGAACGAGCGCCCGCAACGCGTCACTCAAGCGGGGAGGTCCAGGAACCTCGCGAACAAATGGAACGCCTTTTCTGAGCGGCGTAGAAGCAAATTGTGAGCTTATGCCCCCTTCATTGTCGACAAAAGCTGATGGATCACTCTCTTCACCCTACGCACTCACTCACCGGTCGACCGGTTGAGAGACTGTGCAGAATGAAGAGAGTGATCCATCAGCTTTTGTCGACAATGAATCCCCCATTACAAAATGTGACTAAATCATAAATTTAGCAGTAAGCAGAGCAAAATACGCGCTTCCATCGAATTCGCATTACTGAGTATCGAGGAGCGGAACGGAAAAATCGAGTCCGGAAGGTCAGACTCGTGATTTTTCTGTTTGCTGATAATGCCTGTTCTGCTATTGATGCAGTGTGAGTTGTTTTTTTGTGTTGTTAATTCACCGAAGATCAAGAAGGATAAATCAACCGGAAGTATGGGGAAATCGGTCTGAAAATAACCCGTTTAATAATTTCGATATGTGACAATCTAACCTCATTTTCCTGCAGTGTAGTCGCTTCCAATATTGTCGAAGAAGGGGTAATCTGATTGTCTCCGAGAGATGCTTGGCACATCTTTGAACGAGTTGAGGGAGGTTTATGAAAGGTAGTTTACGAATTTACTTGGCAATTTACGAATGCAAAAGGACGCGCACAATCATTCATGTGCATTCCTTCTGGCGATGCCATTTTCTAAAAACACATAACATACGAATAATAGCGAATTTATGTGAGGTAAGGGCAGACATAACTGTGTTGTCTCACTTTTTGCATTAAGCCCTTTCAAAAATAAGCCCAACATTGAGAGAATATCGATTTTAGATGAGCGCTGAGCAACCGCCGGCCAAATCTCGGAGGCTCGGATCACATGCCACGGACAGCAAGGATGCATCTACTCTGAAACTGGCAACTGGCGGCCAGGTAAGTACTTCCTTTTTTTATTAAGTTAGTCCTTTTATTAGATACCCTAACATTAACTATTGCCCTTCAGGATTTCTTATCGAATCTTCCCGACGACTGTCTTCGCGAGATCTTCTCGTTGTTCAATCAGTAACAATTTATTATTATTTTAAATTCATTCTGTCATATGTAATTCAGTGTGGACCTCGATTTCATGTCTGTTGTAAGCCAGAAGTTGCTGATTTTCGCTAAGGAATCTCGACCGAAAGCGAGCAATGGCCTGGTAGAGGAATTACTGATTTTTAAAGTAAACATTCTCTTATTTTGGCCATTTTTGCAGGTTTCCAGACCTCGAAATTTTGCTTTTCAGGTAAACGAAACCGAATATTCTTTGATTCTCACCTACAATCGAAATACAATCAAATCTGAAAACTTCTCTGCAAGAAAAATTGATCATGGTGATTGCAACTATTGCAATGTGAGTATTTTCCTGCAAATTTGCTTAGGTTAATTGCGCTCTCATGCACCACTGACATGTAAACAATTTCTTATTGAAAACATCGGTAAACACACAGTTGGGATTAAAATTACACAGTTGGGATTGAAATTAAAAGGTGATTCCTTTTATCAACAATGCCATTTTCAGAACATATCAGAAGTGAATCAAACGGCGGCATCGCTTCCGGTGCTGCATGTGCTATTCCGACGTTTACTTTCACTGCCAAAGCGATACGATTTCAACACTGTCAAGTTTGAAGCGGTTGAGTTGTTTATTCTTTTACTTAGTTAGCTTCTGTTTTCGCTCAATGATGCAGAAAATATACGTTTTTATTCCCAGGTGCTATTTGACAAGTCGTTTTTCACATTCTGCAAGCAGTTCTTCCGAATTCGCAGCAAGAGACGAATTTTCTCCAATGCCGCACTCGACCGAAATCTTATGCTTGCTTTCCCGGCAAGTGCCCATCAAATTTCGTTGCATGAGTGAGACTCTTTATTCTCTTGATTTTCTACAACATAATTGTTCTAAATTACAATTTATAGATTTCATTACTGGATGACAGACGGATGTTCTGATGAAATAGAATTGGCTGCTTTTCAAATGGAACATTTCGAGCCCTTACATTTATTGCAATTATATGCCAGGGGAGTTAGTGCACCCTCGATCAAAATTGTTAGCACTCGAAATCCTAAGCAGGTAAAGCGTCTAACAGGGTTTAACAGGATCAATATTTTTGTTGTAAATTTGAGGTCATGCGGTATGACTACTTGCCTAACATTTCACTGGCCGATTGTGTTAATTATACCAACCTTGATATGGACTACTTGGTGTTTGCATCAAACAGCTTTATGCAGGCCATAATCGTAAGTTTTGCGAGGTAATCATGGATACGAATATCACAAGGGACAGTAACCAAAGGAGTTACTAACGTCTAACAAAAACTTAAAACCAAATAAAGAATTGCAGCAACGTTCTCAAACACAACGCGCTGGTCTCTGGCGCATCCTGACTTCCAAAGAACTTACTATGAGTATCGACAACACTGCACTTCCTCAAAGAATGACCGTATGTTTCGAATATGTAATTTAATTTTTTAATCTCTGTCGCCTATATGCCGGTTTAATAGTAGTATTGCAGGGTTTATGGAATCGTGACGGCACTTATGTCGTTCGATCTAACGGACAGGATATAATGATCATGAAGCAATTGGAAAAGTGCAAGAATCATGGTTGGAACCAGCTGTTTTCGGTTTCTGTAACATTTCATCACTAAATCAAAAGAACCGTAACCCTGACTACATGATTATATTTGCGGTATTGTGCACGTTGATAAAGTTATGGTTTGAGAAGATGAGGAGTGGCGTTGAGGGCGCATTGTATGGAAAGGCGGGAAATGGAAGTGATAACAGATGCACCGAAGTGCTTGATATGAAGGGGGGGGGGCAGTGCGAGATGATAAAAGGAAAGGATGGGTTTTCTAATTGTAATCATGTCAGAATCAACTGTTCAGCGTAGGTGAGGTGAGGCACGCATTCGATGCAGCTCAAGCAGCATGTCGACGATTCTTAAGATAAAAAATCAACTTGGAAAATAGTAGCCCTGACTCCGAGGAACCCATCGAGCCCACCCACAACTCGTTTGGATTACTCTGGGTGGAAATATGACGAGTTGCGCTTTTGTCGTTTTGGTATCAGAGACCAAAGATCAACTTGGAAAATAGTAGCCCTGACTTTGAGGAACCCAATGAGCCCACCCAACTCGCTTGGATCACTCTGGATGGAAATCATCATTTGAATAAGGAGGAGCAGTCAAAATGAGAGGACACTCCCTGTCATTCTCCTGCTATAGTCGCCACACGGATGGCCGCTCCTCTGTCCTCTTCTGGCATATGCACATTAGCTTGACCGAAGTCTTTACGCGTATGCACGTGAATTCGTATTACTTTGTGAACTGGATAAATGCGAAAGTCTCTCGTATCCTTCATCACATTTCAGTGTTGCAAAAGTTATACTTTAGACTCAATTTATTAGTCAATTGAAGATGATTAAATTCTTGCAAATGGCTATAAAAGACCGGGACAAGGGTCGATCCTCCAATCGCCATCCCTTCTCCCCTCCATTCCCTCCTCTCGCTCCCCCGAAGAATGGTTGGTTGTTCTCCCTCTCTTCCTCGCCTTCGTCTCTGGACCTCCCCGGATCCTCACTAGATCCTCCCT